>JAGPOW010000252.1:980831-991588 GCA_030014935.1 Caiman crocodilus
GGACAACTGGCTTAGAGGCCGATCCCAGAGAGACGTAATCGATGAGATGGCCTCATCCTGGAGGGCCATCTCCAGTGGTGTCCCCCGGAAAACGGTGCTTGGAGCTGTGCTCTTCAACCTATCTATTAACGACTTGGATGAGGGGGTGGAAAGCTCAAAGTTTAAGTTTGTGGATGATACCAAGCTCATCAGAGGAGGAGGTAAGGATCCAGGATGACCTTGATAGACTGGTTTTACCGGCTGAATGGAATCAGATGAGGTTTAGTGGGGAAAAGTGCCAGGTCCTGGAGCTCGCGATCAACCAGAAGATAAACACGAGCCAGCAGTGCAATGAGCTTCCCTGGCAAATACAGCTCTGATGCGCATCAGCCGATGCGTGGCCAGTAGATCCAAGGAGGTGCACCTCCCTCTCTTTGGCATTGGTGAGGCCACAGCTGGAGTACTGTGTCCAGGGCACTGCACCTCAGGAAGGACATGGATGAGCTCAAGAGGGTACAAAGAAGGGCCACCCATATGATTAGGGACCTGGAGGATAGGGCCTATGAGGAGGGACTCTGGGAGCTGGGCCTGTTCAGTCTGGGTAAGAGAAGACTGAGATTTGACCTGATCACCGCCTACGAGTACATCGGGGGGGCACCAAGGTCTAGGGGAGCAGCTCTTCAGGAAGGCACTCCTTGGGAGGATGTGGGCCAATGGGCACAAGCTAGCAGAGGGAACATTTAAGCTGGACATAAGGAAAAACTTTTCCATGAGGGTAACTGGAACACGGTCCCTGCCGTGCGGATGCAGTCACCATCCCTGGAGGTGTTCAAGAGGAGGCTGGGTAAGCCCCATGTTGAGCTCGTTTGAGCCCAATAACCTCCTGCCCATGGCAGGGGACCGGACTTGACCATCTTACTGGTCCCTTCCGGTCCTTCAAGCCTATGATGCTAAATCTACTGATGCATTGGGGTGGACAGCATCAGGGAGAAGGCAATTCAGCTTTCCACCGTGTTGCAGCCAAGGCCTAATTGATCAGAGCATGTCCGAGCTGTGGGTGTTTTGGCACGTGGCCTGGGACTTCCTGGAAGCTAATTTCACTTGTGAGGTTTGAGGTTTTGCAGATTATCACTGCTAGGGCTAATATCAATGCAGCAAACTGCATTGCTGCTGTAATGGGAAAGTGGTAGGGTTTTTTCCCTCTGGGTCTGATGACAGGAAAATGCCAGCTGGGATGGGTTGTGCGTGTCTGGTGCAGTGCTTTCCCTGGCGAAGCCCTTGTTTATTCCTCACTGTCTCATCTCCAGCAAGTCCCATATGGGGCTTTCTTTCCCTCCCTGCCAAGGAGGAGACAATTTCCAAGAGCCGTGCTTTTCCGGGTGACAATCAGAGGTCATGCCTGCGTTAGCAAGGGGCATCGGTTTGACCTGTGCGGCAAACAGATCTGGCGAGACTGGTGCCTAAACTGTAAGGTCTCTGCCCCTGTTATTGCAAGAGGTGCTTAAAGCGATCTTCAAATGGAAACTTCCATAAGGGTTTGACCTGGTTCACCTAAAGCAGGGCAAGAGTGTGTGTGTGTGTGTGTGTGTGTGTGTGTGTGTGTGTGTGTGTGTGTGGGCACACCCTCTGCCCTGGCAGGGTGACTCAGTAGCTGACATTTATGTGAAAATGAAGATTAATGTGAAGTTAGATTGAGCAGGTTCCTTTTTAGACCGAATGCACCGCTGCCGTAGCTAAGGTGGGGGGATGCATTGACTGGGGAAGGCGGATGCTCCTGCCAGGACTTAGAAAACCCAGAGGTTCCTGCCTAAAGGGTCTTGCTCTTCTGCTTGGGGACCTGCCAGTCACCAGGTGTGGGGTCAGGAAGGGATTTCCCCCCTTGGTCAGACTGGCGTGAAGCCAGGCAGAAGGCAGTAGTACCCTGGTGTCTTTATAGTCTGGTATGGACAGCAGGGTTTTGCTTTCCTCTGCCGTGTGAGACCTGGTCCTCTCCCCAGGGTCCTTGTTGGCCATTGCAAGTGGCAGGGTGTAGGCCATGCCCTTGCTTGTCCCGCTCGTGTCGACAGCCTGCTGTAGGGTGTTCCTGGTGTGCCTGGCTTTGTGCCTGCTAATGTTTGCCTTTGCATGCCGGGGGCTGGACCCGGTACCCTGGGAGGTCCCTCTCAGTCCTGTCTTCCCGTGACATCAGCTGCCTGTCGGACGAGGGTCAGTTAGCTACGGGGTGTATGTGGTAATGGGGAGGGTATAGCTAGCACACCACCTGAATGCTGGGTGCAAACCTGGTGCGATTACATGCCAAGGGAATAGAGGTGGGGAGGAGGTAGCTAAGGAAGGGTGTTGCGTTAAGCAACCTTCCTGCTGTAAGAGCCTTGTATTGAGCCAAGTTTGGTTCAGAGCATCCCCCAAAGCTGGGGGTCGGGAGGCAGGTGAGGCACTGCTGTCTCCTCGCTCCTCCATGCCTGGAAGAGCCAGAGCCTGGTTCACCTTCCCCTGAGCAGTACTGCCCAGAGCTGGTCCAAGTTACCCTTCCCGTGCACCACCCCACCGTGCTGCCATGCAAGGCCGTCCAGCGAGGTTTCCTGGCACAACTCGCAGAGAACAGCACGCCGTGGGCAGGGACCACGGGGCTGGCCCTGAGTGCACGAGCTATACAGACCCCGTAACCATCCCTCGCTTCTGCCCTCCGGAAATGTGCACTTTAATGACCTCCAAAGTGATTTGACACAAAGCAAAGCTCGCACCCAGCCTGCATTTAGCAACGCGTCCTCTCTCAGGGCAGCTGCAACCCTGATGCCGAAACACGTCTCCACTGACTGTGCACCGAGGTCCTAATGGACTGAGTGGCCACGTTCAGTGCAGGAGGCATCTTGCACCGGTGCTAAAGCAAGGCTGGGACCTGCATGTATAAATGTTAAGTGACTTTGTGTGGAATCTGCTCGTGCCAATATGTGTATAGCTCTCCTTGATGCTTCCAAGATAGTCTGTGCCTGCCGCTCGTGTCCTCATTTAATTGTCATTTATTTGTGAACGCCTCGGACAAACGTAACATTGGCAGCCAGAGGCACCTGCCCAGGGGCCTACTCGCAGACGGCACGTTATCAAGATGCAGCTGTTTCTCTGTCCCCCTCCGCCCCGCGAGGTTTCCTTGTAAAGGACAACGAGCTCCGAGCTAACCGCAGCTCCCAGCTGAAGCCCTACGCAATGGGGCCCGGAGCTGAGGGATGCACCCCAGGGAGCAGGTCTTGACAAATCAAGTCCTGAGTGATCAGCCGCAGCGGGAGGGATGCACTGGAGCACCCTGCATCCTTACAGCACCTCTGAGCCCGCAGGGCTGTGTCCCCCCACGCCCGCCAGTCTTAGCCTTCATCGCCGTGCGCCCCGCAAAATCCCTGGTGACATCAGGAGGGCTCTAGCCACTAAAACCTGCTCCAAGAGCCAGCCAGTGCCACGTGAGCAGCACACCAGTGATGCTCTGAAACCAGGAGGACCTTCAAGCTGGTTTACACCTAAACCTGCACTCCTCGGGGCGGGAGGATAGTGCCTGCAGGAACGGGGCACAGGGTCTCAGAGGAGCGATGCCCCAGGGATGAGGGCAGTGCTGGCTGGAGATGGGGAAGACTCGCACTCAGTTCCCTGCCTGCCCCAGACAGCCAGGGGCCCTAGGGCAGATCACTTGGTGTCCGTGTCTCAGCGGCCTGGAGCTCCCCAGCCTTCCCAAGGGGCTGAAGGAGCGCGGGGGAGAGCCGGTGACTCATTTCCCATCACTCATGGCTCGATTTAGCTCCTTGGCCCTTGCCCGGTATTGACCCAGACCAGACGCATGGGCTCAGAAGGGCGGGTTCACACCTACCCTCCGGGTACGAGAATCTGACGCGTCCCCGAAACGGCTGCATCCGGTCTCTTCCCGCGCAGTACACAAGGAAGACCGGCACCGGTTCCGCTTTCCAAGTGCTCTCTTTAGAGTCAGGATACCTGCCCGCGAAGGTAACATCGCCTCTCACAGAAGAGCCAAGTCCCCTGGGAGGTAAAAACTTACCCCTGGCGCCTGTGAGAACTTGGGTCGGGCAGTACAGCAGTGATGTTTGCATGAGCTCGTGCTTTAACTATTTCTTAAGCGCCTTCTCCCCTAGCGACACGCACCAGTCATTAATGACAATTCATGCATGTCAATCATGGCCAGGGAGCCCCAGTTAAAAAGATGGCTTGTCTCATTTTGGATGTAACCTGTACCGTGCCTTTTCTGAAAAAACCTGCTGTCACGACGAGGAATATCTGCTGCCATAAGTGTGGTACTAGACTAATTAGACGTTTGCTTAACGTGACTGTAACATGCTTTAATAGCTTCAAGCCAGGCTGTGTGCAACACGTCGGGCCAGAGCGTGAATTCCAGCCCGCCTGCATAAATGCGATCGTTCAAGCAAAGCATTCGCTGAGGTTTGTCTGTCGAGCAGAAGCCATCCTGGAGGAGGCATGAAGCCCGGCACTGCCTCAAGAAGAGCCAAGGTAACAAATCACACCGTGTAAAAGGCCTTTCAGAAATATGCTGCCAGGCCTTTTTCCCTGACAACATTCAAGCTCTTTTGCTTTCCCAGTATATATAATACATTTTGGCTCTGCTCAGCTGTTTATGGTCTTAAACCAAACTTGGCAAAAGCTCACCCGACTGCATAACTTAATTCATGTGAAGCAGTTCCATGTCGGGAGCCCTTGCTGGAGCCAAGTGTCACACATGGATCAATCTCTGCTGGTTCCCACAGGGCCCTGGAGTGCCGTGGTCCTGCACCCAGAACGCTCCTGGCCTGCCAGACCGGAGTCCTGCTTGCAAATCCAGGGCAAGGCATGGCAGCATAAATAACCCGGCTGCATGCAGAGATAGCCGCCTATGCTCTAGGGATCACCTCTAGCACTGCAAAACCCCACCGGGGCAGCTCCGAATGGCTGCATCAGCTGAAGAGCTGACCGCAGGATAAGCTCAAACGCCAGAACTGCCTGGTCCAGGGCCCCCGCCGCAGGCCAGGCCAGCTAGCTTGAGCGGGAGACGCCTGGAGACTGCTGCGCGTGCAGAGGAAGCAGGTGAGGGCCACCGCTCCGCTTGTACCTTGAATTCACGCCCCAGGGAAGACAGCCCTGGAGAACCATTAATCCGAGACACCCTGTCCTGTGCATTTAAGACAATTTGGGTGTTGGTCGAGGAGAGGGTCACACTGGAGAACTGATTATCCACAGCTTTTATTTTAATTTAAAGACTGACTTGCCCATTGATGGGGGCAGGTGGGGGCATGTGAGAGACGCACACCCCATGCAGCCCTGAAAGTCAATGGGCTCCTCCGCGCGGAGCAACTTGTAGTTCTGGGTGTGGGACCTCACTGGAGAACAAGATCCGCAGACCAGAGTTAGAGACATTCCCCGCATGAGGCAGCAAATGCCCTGTTTGCACAGTCCAGATGCTCCGGGAGACTAAGTGCAGCCATGTCAAGACATTCATCGTTATACCACGGCCCCAGATTTTAGCTCCGACCTGGGGCGGGGAGTGCGAACCACGGCCGGGGGGAGAAGCTTCAGGTCTGTCGAACACATACACAGCGAGAACGCAGGTGCTTTCCCTTCCCCTGGACACACGCTCACACATCTGACGCTTTGTGCACACGATCCATTCCTCCCCGTTGCGCCCATGGTCACGGTCGGTGCTGACTGTAGGCCAGTGTGAACAAGGAGCAATGCAATATCCCCTTCAGGTCATCCCAGAAGGTGAGCGGCTGCTTGCTGCCTGGCAGGCTCCGTGCCCGGGGCACAGGATCGGAGGCCGGGCAGCTTTCTTATAGTTCAGTCTCCTGCAAAGTCGGTGGAAAAACATACGGAAGGAGGAGGTGCGGAAGATGATGAACACCCAGGGGTCCACGATGGAATTCACTGACATGAACCTCAGGGCGGTGAGGTCCGCTTTCTCGTTGAAGTCAGGAGCGAAGGCCCCGATGTAGGCACGCACCTGTGATGAAAAAGCAGCAAAGCGATCTGGTTAGCAAAGCTAGAAGCCAAGTTCTGGGTTCTCCAGTCCTCCCAGATAGCTTTCACCCCAGGGTCAGCCTTCATTCTCAGCTGGCTTTAGGGCTCGAAGGGACCTCAGGAGATCTCACCGAATCCAACCTCCTGCTCCAAGCAGGACCAGCCCCCACTACATCATCCCAGCCACGGCTTTGTCTAACCTGGTCTTCAAAACCTCCAAGGACGGAGAGTTCGTAACCTCTCCGGGTAACCTCTTCCAGTGTTCTCCTACCTTCCACATGAGAAAGTTCTTCCTAATATCCAAGCTCAACTTCCCTTGCTGCAACTGGAGCCTGTTGCTCCTTGTCCTGCCACCTGCTACCCTGCTCCTGAGCAGCAAAATAACAGTTTCCCTGGCTACGACTGCGCTTCGAATGGCTGAAACTCCAGCTCAAGAGCGCTGGCGAGTTCATACCCGCCGCACATTGCGCCCTGTTCACTTTCGTGGTTCCTCTGCAGACGAGCTCAGTAGCCGGTGTTATGCTGAGCCTAACTCCGATCCCCGCTGGATGGGCGCAGACCGCGAGTGGCTCTGCTGAAGTCACCGTGGAGCTGGACTGGGGCAGCATCAGGAATGGACTTGATATTTTGGGCCATGCAATGGCTACGAACAAACTTTCTCTCTAAGATCCAAGCAACCTTTCTGCTCCCTGATCATGGCATCACCAGGGAACTGCACAGCCCCTCTAAGCTTTAAGGCCTGATCTCAGTGACCCCAGCCAGCCCAGTCCCATGCAAAGAGCTCCACCGACAGAGAGTCTGGCATGGACGCTCTCTGGAGGGAGGGGAGCAGATGAGCTCTGCAGGCTTCAGGCCACCCCAGCACTTCCCCGCGTCCCAGGAATCCCCTGCAGCGCAGTCCAAAGAGACTGCAGCAGGGAGTGGGGAGGGTCTGGGCTTCACCTTCCCATAGCTCAGGGGATTAACGGTGCAGTCAAGCCCATTTGCAGCAACCCCTTGTAAAAGCAGCATCCACTTACAGCAGAATCCTACCGTGCATCCAGACCACACTCCCTGTAACAGCAGCAGCAGCCTCTTAGGAGCAACATAGCGCCAGGACACTGGCATCTTGCTACTAAAAGACATTGACTGCACTGGCTCCGCTTTGCAAGGAGACAGCTCCTTGACTTACTGGCCCTTGGGCCTGATGCCCATTCTCTTCCCACTGGTGTAACTCCGCTTACACCACGGGAGTCGTTCTAGATTTCCCCTGGGAGGAGGAGAGACCCGGGCCCCGCTCATGCAAAAGATGGCTTGAAGAGAATATATACAAGCAGCGGGTTAGTCTCAGGACAACCCAAAGGGCCCCGGGAAGCTGTGAACTGCGTGGCCTGCATTCAAGTGCACTGTGAGAAGAGCCCTTCTGTCCCCGGCAGTGGTTCTCAGCCAGGGTGGCATGGCATCCCGGGGGCACAGAGATCCTCTCAAGGGTGCCGCACACAATGCTGGCGCTGTGACGTGCGCAAACGGGATTTGCAGGACAAACCCAGAGACGTCAAACAGGAGTCCACAGCGTTGAAACCATTCTGCCCTGCTGCAGTCTCCGAGGCCTTTGCAACAGCAGAATTGCTCTGTTACTTTCTGTAGTTGGGAAATGAGTGAAAACTAAGAGCTGGCATTTTCCAAAGGGTACCCTGAGTTAAATGGCAGGGATGGGGCATGAAGCCTCATGAGGCTGGGGACCACTGATCTAAAGCCCAGCCTTGGGAGCAGGGACTGGGTTTTGACATAACCTGGGGGGCTCTCTTTGCCAGCAGATTGGGGAGCAACGTCAGGAAGCTCCTCCACTTCTCCAGCCTAAACTTCCCCTGCTGCAGCTTGAGGCTGTTGCTCCTAGTCCTGTCCGCCACGGCCACAGAGAAAAGCCCATCTCTGTTTTCTCTATAATCACTGCTCAACTAGTGGAAGACGGCTATCAAATCCCCCCAGTCTTCTTTCTCCAGACTAAACAACCCTAGTTCTTTTAGCTTTTCTTCATGGCTCCATAGACCCAGGCCTGAGACCCCTGCACGGGGAAGGGAGCGGGGGCTGGGCAGCCCTGGGGGTTTGCACCTCGGCTGCAATGGACCTTAGCCCACGCGGGGCTGCCTGGAAGTGCATGAACAGCCGTGCTTGGGAAGGGCTTGCTGAGCTCTCACAGCACGTCCATCACCAAGGTATGCTTGTTTTGGCTGGAGGGAGAAATACAGTCCTGGGCATGTTCAAATACCTGCGATTCTTGGGCCAGAGTCAAAGCCAGACCCATTCCTTCCCCCAGCTCCGCTCTGCTGCTTGGCACGTTCTCATGCCAGGGCGGGCAGCGTCTGAAAGCCAGTTAGCAGCTAAACCAACTTTCCATTGAAGGCAATTATTGCAAAATGCCCATGAGGAGACTCATTACAGACAGGCAACGGGAAAAATAACCAAACAGAGGGTTTTTTTCCCTGTGCAGGGCTCAGAAAAGGCACATTACATTCAAAACCCCACACTGAAGTCTAACACAAATGACTGCACTAGTGGGACTCCTCTTTTGTTTGCACTGGGGCAAACTCAAAGTGACCTCGCTTCAGGAAGGAGAAAGATGCTGGCAGGTGAGGAAAGCAGAACCCAGCCTATGCCTTCGAGACTTGCTTTTAAAAATGCCTCTGCTGCAAAACTGCAAGTGCGCTTCTCCTAGGGTAAGTGGGGGCTTGCACGGTTCACAGCAAGCGCCGGGTTAAAGGCAAAGGTAGCTGAGGAAGTGAGGGATGGAGCTCCTCGAGACTCTTCTGTCTCCTCCCGGCTCAGAAGCCGCGTGTGACACGAGTTCCCTCTTGTGGGCAAAACCGTGTCGCATTTGAGCTTCACAGAATCACAGAAAATTTGGGTTGGAAGGGAGCTCAGGAGAGCACATCTAGTCCACCCCCTGCTCCAAGCAGGACCAGCCCCAGCTCCATCATCCCAGCCAAGGCTTTGTGCAGCTGGGTCTTCAACACCTCCAAGTACGGAGACTCCACCACCTCTATGGCACTTCACCTGTTCTGCTGCTCCTCCGCCCTCCTAGCGAGAAAGTTTTTCCTAATGTCCAACCTCGACTTCCCTTGCTGCAGCTTGAGCCCATTGCTCCTTGTCCTGCCGTCTGCCCCACTGAGACCAGTCCGGCTCCATCCTCTCTGCAGCCCCCCTACAGAGAGTTGAAGGCTGCTATCAAATCCCGCCGGGCTCTTCTCTTCCCTAGACTCAATAACCCCAGCTCCCTCAGCCTCTCCTCATAAGCCATGTGCCCCTAACCATTCATCCTGCTGGCCTGTGCTGTACAGGGGTATTCAATCATCATTAATGCTACTTCTCCAGGACGTGTTCAGACAAGGCGTCAGGTCCCCGGGCAGACGGTGGCCGCCTCTAGGGCCTCTGGGGGAGCCCTAACGGAGATCAGGGTCAGGCAGAACAGGACTGGAGGCTGGCAGCACAAAGGGTGGAGTTTTAAAAGGGATCTCTGTGCCTACAGACGCAGGTGGGGGCCTATTAAGGATCTCTAAGCACAGAGGTACCTTCCAGAGGGAGATGAGGGCCAAGCAGGGATGAAGCACTAAGCACTGCAGGGCTAAATTTGTACACACCTGGCCCCAGAAGGGACTCCAGCCCCCTGCACATATTGGCCCGATGGCTACAGCAACTCAGGTGAGCAAGCGGCCGGACAAGGCTTGCAGGACAGCAACTTTGCACTGAGGCTCCAGCAAAGCCCCCCACTTGATGTGACTTTACTGGCCCCAGGTGCCGGGGCGCTTTCGAAAGCGCTGGCTGCACTGTTTCAACACCTACGAGCATGTGGCATCCTTGCATTTTACTACTGGGGCACGTTTCATCGGTGCCCAGGGCTGCGGGGCTAGCCATGTCAGCATAGCTGGGCCGGCAGAGCCCTCTAGCGGGGACACCACGCACACCCGCATCCTAGCCCGCACAGCGACCGGGCCGAGGTTTGCGGGGCTGCCCTGGTCTGAGGTTACTCATCATCCAGACTGTGCCCACCTCTCAGCGGGGGGAAGGGGTCCTACGTGCTGCCACCTCCATGACTACCTGCAGCAGTCGCAGTGGAATAGGAGAGTTGTACACACCTGCTCCCAAACCCGTTTCTTCAAACTGGATTTGGTCTGTGCGATTCCCCCTGACCAGTCTAATAATAATTTCTCGTGTAAAACAGGCACTGGCTGCTTTGTCTTTGGACCAGAGTGGCGTCTGTGTTGTGTTCCTCGGTCCCCCCTTTGCATCGGAGGAGGTGTCGTGGGATTTCCTTGCTGCTAAAAGGGGTAAAGCGCTGAGATGGTGGATTGTGCAGGATGGTTTGGATGGGGATGATCCTGCCTCAGGGCAGGGGTTAGACTAGATGTGACCTCCAGGGTCCCTTGCAGCTCGACTTCTCCATGAGTCTAGGATACATCTCCTCTCCCCAGGGGTGGCTGGACTTTCTCTGCCAGTAACTCGGATCCCTGTTCATCACCATTCATTTAGAGAGAGGATTTCTTGATGAGCTCTCCACCTCACCTGCCGCCGTTACTTAGCTGGGACTAAAAGATACTACTGGTAAGTCTCCACGCAATACCACTACACTGCACACTTGTCTGCTTTCCTAAAAAAGGAGAGGAAAGTCCATAGGGGCACCTGGCCAATTTTTATCATCTTGGAAAACCCTATGAAATCTCTGCTAGAACTACTTCCGATAACAGACCTACCCAACATTGCAGAAGTGATGTCATTCGCAGTTACAACACCCGGGCTAT
>JAGPOW010000252.1:995686-1020493 GCA_030014935.1 Caiman crocodilus
TCCCAGCGCCGTGCCCTCGAGTCCCCAGCCCTCCTGCATCGTCCTGCAGCCCGTCCTGCGCTCCCAGCGCCGTGCCCTCGAGTCCCCAGCCCTCCTGCACCGTCCTGCGCTCCCAGCGCCGTGCCCCCGCCAGTCCCCACCCCTCTTCATCGTCTTGCAGCCTGTTCTGCGCTTCCAGTTATGGCAAGTTCCTGGGTCCCCACCTCGGTCCAGCGTCGTGCCCCTGCAAGTCCGCACCCTCCTTCACCGTCCCGCAGCTTCTCCTGTGCTTCCAGCATTGTGCTCTCTAGTCCCCAGCTCTCCTTTATCATCCTGCAGCCTGTCCTGCTCTTGCAAGGCTGTGCCCCTCCAAGTCCCCAGCCCTCCTTTATTCTGCAGTCTGTCCTGTCCTTCCAGCTCACGTGCCTCCTAGAAGTCCACATCCCTCCTTTATCATCCTGCAGTCTGTCCTGCGCTTCCAGTTATGGCAAGTTCCTAGGTCCCCACCCCGGTCCAGTGCTGTGCCCCTGCAAGTCCGCACCCTCCATCATCATGCAGCCTGTCCTGTGCTTCCAGCATTGTGCCCCTAGAAGTCCCCAGCCCTCCTTTATCCTTCAACCTGTCTTGCACTTCCTAGCACTGTGCACCTAGAAGTCCGCACCCCTCCTTTATCATCCTGCAACCTGCCCTGCACTTCCTATGCTGTGCCCATCGTCAGTCCCCAGCCCTCCTTTATCCTTCAACCCATCCCAACCCTATCCTGCACTTCCAACGCCGTGCCCCCTAGAAGTTCCCAGCCCTCCAGGCATGTATGTGGTAGTTGTGTTGCCCTGATACAAAAGAAATGCAGAACTCTTGGTTCAGAGATCAGACCTTTTATTAGATCAACTAAGAAATTGCAAAAAGTTATCTGTTTCTGCAATCTTTCCAAGGGCACACACACCCTTCCTCAGGGTCAGGGAAAGTTAAAGATGGTAAAAAAAAAAATTTTCCCATATTTCCTTTATTTCCCAACTGATTATTATAAAACTTGATATCGAGGCCACTGGGGTTTTTTTCTTATTTAGAGACCCCTCGTATTGTGCGCCCCTAAACTGTAGTTTAAAAATGGAGCCCTGCAGGATTCCCTCCCTGGTGGTGTCAGATGGCAGACAGGCAGGGAGGTGTAGACATCTTTCTTGTTATTCAGCAATGAAGTTTACATCCAAAATCAGCTAAAATTTGGCATCTTCCATATTTCAGGGATGTTATTTCCTTCTCACTATCTTCCCATGAAAGCAAGCCTCTTCGCTCCTTGAGTCAGACGAAATCCGTCCTTTTAGAAATCCAGTGTCCTCGTTTTGCTGAGCTCCTGCTTTGCCTGTCTCGGGATCTGGAGTTCAATCCTGTCATGATCATGTCATCTCAAGTTACCCAGCACCATCACATCCTCCACCAGTTCTTCCCTGTTGGTCAGGACAACATCCAAGATAGACGATCCCCTAGTTGCATTGGCTCGCCACACAAGTTAGGAACCAGCTCGACATTTTACATTCGGCCGCATTCTTCTTCCAGCAGAGGTCTGGAAAGTGGGAGTCTCCCACCTGTAACATCCTGCAGCTTTTGGATAGATTGGCCACTGCTTGAAGAGTGCCTCATCCTTCCTTATTAGGTTGCCTACAATAAATCCCCACCATTATATCGAGGCCTCATCTTTCACCTTTCATCTTCACCCAGTTCTGCTTTGTCATCTTCCTCCTCCTGACCTAGGGAACAAATGCGTTTCTGACATACAAAGCAACACCACCACCTTTTCGCCCAGCCCCGTCCTACCGAAACCGAGGGTAACCCTCCGTGTTGACAACCTGCCACAAGAGCTGCCCCACTGGGTCTCAGTGATGCCAGTCGGATCAATTCTTTACGAAGGCTGCAGTTTGCAACTCATTTATTCCTCGTGACTCTCATTTGTATCAGATGTATTCTGCATTTTGACGTCCTTGCTTCCCTTTTGCACCCCTTGGTGCAGTCCTTTAGCTGTCTGGCCATCCTGCTCAGTTCATGACACCGACATGGACAAGCAGGAAGGGATAGTGGTCTGAAGGCTGGATGAGCTCCAGCCATCTCTCTGTGACATCCTGAATTTGGGCTCCAGGCAAGCTGCACACCACCTGGGCCCCCAGATTGCCATGGCAAATTGGTGCCTCTGTCCCCTGCACAAGGGAGTCACCAGACATCACCACTCTTCTCTCCTTTCCAGGCGCAGTGGTCCTGGAGCCCCTGTCCTGGGGGCCTGCATTTCCTGCTCTCTCGGCTGTGGCCTCTGCCTCATGCACGCACATCCTCTCCTCTGCCTCTTTCCCAGCACTTTCCCCACAGAGTGCTTGAAAGCAAGCTTTTGATACGGTTTCCCACGGCATTCTCACAAGAAAGCTAGGGAGGTACAGGTTGCATGAATGGTCTGTAAGGTGGATAGAAAGTTGGCTGGATCATCGGGCTCAGAGGGTAGTAACCAATGACTCGATATCTAGTTGGCAGTCAGCATCAAGCGTATGCCTCAGGGGTCGGAACTGGGACCAGTTTTGTTCGTGTCCTCATCAATGACCAGGCAGATGGGATGAGCGCACCCTCGGCAAGGTTGCAGATGACACCAGGCTATGGGGGGAGTAGCAGATACGCTGGAGGAGAGGGCTAGACACGTTGGAGGAGTGGGCCAAAAGGAATCTCATGAGGCTCAGCAAGGACAAGTGTAAAGTCCTGCACTTTAGACAGAACAAGCCCCTGCACCGGTGCAGGCTGGGGGTGACGGGCTGACCAGGAACTCTGAAGGAAAAGGACCTGGGGGGACAGGGAACAAGAAGCTGACCAGGAGCCAGCGGTGTGCCCTTGCTGCCAAGAAGGCTACCGGCATCCTGGGCTGCACGGGTAGGAGTGTGGACAGCAGGTCAAGGGAAGTGATTCTTCCCCTCTATTCAGCACTGGTGACGCCACATCCTGTGTCCAGTTTTGGGCCCTGACCAGAGAAAGGATGTGGACAAATAGGAGAGAGTCCAGTGGAGGGCAACAGAAATGGTTTGGGGGCTGGGAAAGGTGACTGGTGAGGAGAGGTTGAGGGAACTGGGCTGATTTAGTCTGGAGAAGAGACGACTGAGGGGGTCGAATAGCAGCCCTCACCTCCCTGCCGGGGGGCTGCGCAGGGGATGGAGTTGGGCTGTGCTCAGTGTGGGCAGACGGCAGGACAAGGAGCAATGGGCTCCCATTGCAGCAAGGGCGGTTTAGGTTGGATATTAGGAAAAACTCTCTTATGAGGAGGGTAGTAAAGCACTGATACCCAGAGAGGCTGTGAAGTCTCCATCCTTGGCAGTTTTTCAGACCCAGCTAGACAAAGCCCTGGCTGGGATGACGTAGTTGGGGCTGGTCCTGCTTGGAGCAGGGGGTGGACTAGATGTGACTTCCTGAGGTCCCTTCACCCCTCATTTTCTATGATTGCTTCTTGGGGGATCGGTTCTTGAGACAGCGTCGCCAAGCGATTCGTTCTTGGGGAATTGATCCTTGAGAGACAGTCCCCAGGACTGTTCCTTGGGGATTGGTTTTTTGAGAGAAGGGATTAGTTCTTCAGAGGAAATCACTAGAGTTTGTTTCTCTGGGAGGTTGATCCTTGAGAGAAAGTCATCAGGGACTGATCCTTGGGGATTGTTTTTTTTAAAGGAAGTCGCAAGGGATTCGCTCCAGGGGGATAGATTCTTGAGAGAAATTGCTGGGGATTGGTTCTTGGTGTATTGGTACTTGAGAGAAATCACTGGGGATTTGTTCTTGAGCGCCGAGTCTTGAGAGAAAGTCAACAGGAATTGGTCTTCGGTGCGTTGGTCTTTGAGAGAAATTCACCCGGGATTGGTTCTTGGGGGACTGATTCTTTAAAGAGTCACTGGGGGTCGGTTCTTGGGGAACTCATTCGGGAGAGGAATGTCACCAGGGATTGGTGTTTGGTGGGTTGGTTCTCAAGAGAAAGTCACTGGATATTGGCTCTTGATGTATTGACTCTTGAAGAAAGTCACCAGGGATTGGCGTTTGGTGGGTTCTTGTGATAAAAGCACCAGGGATCGGTTCTTGTGGGATTGGTTGTTCAAGAATGAGGCAGCAGAAATTAGTTTTTTGGGGAACCGATTCTGGGAGGAAGTCATTGGGGATTGGCTTTTGAGGGACTGATCCTTGAAAGCAAGTCATAAGAGATTGGTTCTTGAAGGACTGGTTTCTCGGGAAAGGTCCTCATGGATTGGTTCTCAGGGGATTGGTTCTTGAGGGAAAGTCACTTGGGATAGGTTCTTGATCGAACATCACTGGGGACTGATCCTTTGGGGACTGGTTCTTGAGAGAAAGTCACTAGGCGTGGGGGGATTTGTTCCTGAAAGAACGTCACCGGGGATTGGTTCTCGGGGGACTGGCTCCTGAGAATCACTCACAAGGGGTTGGTTTTTGGGAGACGCACACCTCGGACAAACTAACTGGGGATTGGTTCTTGAAAGATCAATTCTTGAGCGATAGCCACTGGGGATTGGTTCTTGGGGAATGGTTCTTGACTGAAAGTCACCAAGGATTGGTTCTTGGGGATTGGTCCTTCAGAGACGGGCACCAAGAATGGTTTCTTGGGGGGTTAATTCATGAGAAATAGTCACTGGGGACTGGTCCTTGAGCATTGGTTCCTGAGAGAAAGTCAGTAGGGATTGATTCCTGGTGGGTTGGTTCTTGAGAGAACACCACATGGGTTTGGTCTTGTGAGATTGATCTATCTTTGAGAGAAATTCAGTAGGGATTGGTTCCTAGGGGTATGTATGATTCTTGGGGAAAAAGTCATGGGGGATTTATTCTTGCGGGGTTGGTTCTTAATGGCACGTCACTGAGGATTGGTTCTTGGAGAACTGGTTTTTGAGAGAAACTCACCAAGGATTGGTTCTTGGAAACTTATTCTTGAGACAATGTCACCAGATTTTGGTTCTTGAGGGATTAGTTTTCAA
Source organism: Caiman crocodilus (assembly GCA_030014935.1). Classification (NCBI taxonomy): domain Eukaryota; kingdom Metazoa; phylum Chordata; order Crocodylia; family Alligatoridae; genus Caiman; species Caiman crocodilus. Next base: position 1,000,654 of record JAGPOW010000252.1, read on the forward strand.
AAGAAAGTCACCAGGGATTGGTTCATTCATGGATTCATAGATGTCAGGGGCTGGAAGGGACCTCACAAGACAATCTTGACAATTTAGTTTGGCCCCACTCCAGTCCCAAAAGTGCTGCTTTGAAATCCCCTGCTTCAGCCTGCACAGCATTGGGACTGAACAGGCAAGACAGAAATGGCATGTGTTCCCCATCACACATGCATCGTATATTGATAGACGTTAGGGTCGGAAGGGACCTCAATAGAGCATTGAGTCCAACCCCCAATATGAGGCATCATGAACAGAAGGCCTGGGCTAGCAGAGGGCCAGGATGGTTAAGGTCCCGTGCTAGGGCTCCCGAGGCGGGTTCCAGCACACCAGCCTCACACCCAAGGCTGCTCCTAGCTGACCTGCTGCACATGATTATTCTGGCTGGGGACCTGAAGGCAGTGAGATGTGATGTAAGCCATGCTCTAGCCATGCCAGCTTGATGGGCTGCTGGCTTCTGCTGGACCTTCGATCTCGACATATGATAAAGCCCCTTTCAGAACGTGCCGAGGTGGGCTCCTCTCAGGCCAGCGGTCGCCAGCCTCCCACTTGCCTCTGGGCATGCCACCTGCCTGTCTCGCCCGCCACGACTTGCTGGAAAGTTACTACGTAGATGTTGATTAAAGTGGGAGGCTGCCCATTTCTTGCCCCAATGCCCAGGGTTGCTATCTGCAGCTCTGTTCCTCCCCTACACCGAAGTCCAAGCCTCACAGACAGCATTCAGATGTTAACAGTCACACCAGCCCCACACTAGGCTCCCAAATCCTCCTGGTAGGACCCTCCTTTAATCCCTCTGCTAAGGCAGCCTATGCTGCTTTCATTTGGGCTGCTGAGCTCTTTGTAGCTGGCTCCCTTCTCGGGCATGGTCCTCACTTGGGACCTACAGCCATACACAGGCCCTGGCCTCACCTCCAAAGCCAGGTGGGGTCCCAGGACCACAACTCTGGGTGCCCCTCGTGGTGAGCACCCAACCCTTTTGACCTTCTTGGTCCTGGCCCCAGCATGGACCAGTTGAGGTGGCACTCTACTCCCGGCCTCACTAGTGCCACGTTCTCTCTGGGTCCACCTTCCTGGATGTGGGGAGCTGGGGTACCTTGCACCACAACTGGTGCCCCAGGGTCTCATAGGGGACTCTCACTCCCCCCCAGGGCACCAAATCATGGTGCTACTTCAGCTGTTACATTCAACCCACACTCAGCCTCCCAGCAGTGGAGAACTTACCCAGGTCAGGACTCACCTCTCTCACTCTGGGGCTAAGCCCTCAGTCACTTGGCCTCTGGCCCAGACCTCAGCCTCAGGTGTCCGAAGACTTACCTGGGGCTCCAGATCTCTGCTTCTCACTCAGGGCTACCCCCTCACTGGGGCTCCACAACTCTGCCCCCTCACTTGGGCTCCAACACCATCCCTCTATTGGGACTACAGGTCTCTGCCCCTTACTTGGGGCTACCCCCTTCACTGGGGCTCCACAACTCCACCCCCTCACTTGAGGCCATGGGGATTTGCTCCCTGGTGGGCTCAGGTGGCCATAACCATGCCTGTCCCCAACTTTCCCTCTCAGGGTCTCAAACTCCTGCAGGGCTCAGCCGGCCTCAACCGTGCCTGGCCCCAACTATCTCCAATGGTATGCAAACCCACCTGAAGGTGAGGACCAGGGTTAAGGTGCCCCGACCCACCTTTCACCCGGGTGATAACTGGCCTGGCATTTTCTAGGGGCTCCACTGAGAGCCCCACCAGGCCACCCACCCCTGGCAGAATGCAGTTTTAGGTCATGCCTAGGACCAGGAGCCTCCTGACCATCCCCTACAGCTCCTGCCTTACCTCCAGATGATGCCAGCAACCCTGCAGCAGGCAATGTTGTTGCCTGGCCTTCTAGGCAGCAAAATGCCCTGTTTATATGGGCAGCCCTAGGTCCAAAATGGCCACCCTTATCAGGCACCTGCGGGCTGCTGTCTTCAGGCCCTTAAAGTGGCAGGCACCCACAGTGCCCTGCCGCACAGAACCTCTCCCTCTGTTCAGAACAGCCCTCAGACAGCTGTTTAACTCTTACATGCTGTCCTGAGTAGGCCTTAATTAAAGGACATGTATGTAGGATTTAAGAAAATGAAGGAGCCCCGACACTTCTGTGAAAGCCATGTAACGCTATTCTCCAGTAAGATAAACATGCTACATTCTTGAGGAGAGCCAAGCAAAGTAAACAGAGATAATTTGTCAGCGCCTTTGAGATGAAGAACAGAAAAGCTTATTGCTCTGAACAGATTTTTCAGTTCGCCCTTGCTTGTTAATGCCTGGCCCTGATAATTTATTTTATGCTTATGCGGAGAGCAACTAAAATAAATATTTTACAAACATGGGTCCTGGTCTTGCATTCCTTGATCACCAAGAGCTCATTAACTTGGAGATGCATAAAGAACGCAGGATCAGGTCCCGCTTTTAACCAGTGGGTTTAGGAGGACAAACTTCCTTAGGAGAAGGAAGCGAGGTGTTCCCTGCAGGCCTGTGCAGTTTTGCCGTGATGAGAGCTGAGGCAGACTCTCTCTTTAGTTACACTGGCTGAGGGGTTCCCACCTACACCAGGATTTGGTCCGGTGTAGATGGGAACCCCTGATCTATTGTTCAAGGAGCTTGGACCAGAGCACTACAAAAGCCACGGTGTTTGCTTAGTTCAGGCTCAAGCAACAAAAGGCAAATTGGGATGTTGGATGTTGCAGATGCTGCTGCGGTTTCAGCCGTAGGTGTCTTGTCACCTGCAGAGCTGCAGTGATGCAGACCCCCGTGCCAGCTGTGCACAACAGCTGCCAGCCAGGATCTCCCCACAAGGCAGCGGGTTGAGGCTTGGAACTGGACTTTCCATGCCTCAGAGCAGCTGTGCTGTCCACACTGGTGCAGCTGCATGAGGACGCTGGCCTCCACTCCCTCTGAGGGGGGCAAACTCTACCCATGGCTCACGGACAGCACGTTGCCTGCAAGAGCCTCTGGCACGGCTCATGGGCACAAGAAATCAGGAAGTCTAAAACCCAGGCGGACAGGAAAATCAAAGCATAAATCTGCTGCCAATGGGCTACTTTCTCCGCCTTGTTGCCTGGACCTGAGAAAGTTAGTGACCACAGCCCAAAGGGCCAGAGCACAGTACAAATAATTAGAGATGCAGCTTGTCGAAAGTCTTTCTGGGCCTTCTGGTGGCCCCTTGCACCTCTCCTCCTTTCCCAGTCCCACCCCGCTGCATGGCTGTATTTAGGCCCATATCAACAGGCAAGAGCCCTCCATCCTCCACTATTAAAAGCAATGGCAGCTCTGGCGTTGACTTCACCAACCAACCCCATGAAGACTCGTAACTAAGCTAAGAGGCACAAAAATGTTCTTGGAAGCGATCTCAGTCCTGTTCTAAGTGCTCGGACAGACACGAGAGGCCAAAGCAGAGACGTTTATTGTCCCCTTTTAAATAACAATATCTTCTGTGCCATCTTTAGAAAGAAAAGAGGCTACAAAAAGAACTTGGACAAGCATTTTATAGTTGTAAGGTGACCTGCCCCTTACTTGAAAATAAAATGGACTGCTTTAATTAGCTGCTTTGTTCTTTACTGGACCCCACTAAGTTTGAAGATGTTATTTTTACGGTATCAAGTTATTGCTTAAGCCAGGGCCACAGGCCCTCATCAGTGCACTTGCCAGCTTTGATACTGCATGTTCCAGACTATGTTGGAGACATGAGTTGCATCACAGTTCGCATTTGGCAAAGTAGTCCCAAAACAAGTTACAGCTAATAATCCCAAGGCACAGAGGGAAAGCTTTCTCTTTGCTGGGAGTCTGCTCCTGTATTTCTTCTGCATCTAGAACAGTCTTCAGTGGGCACTTTGGGCACAGGAGGGAAGATCTGCCCTGAATTTTCAGTGATTTTGTCCTTACAAGTTGCAAAACACACGGCCCCAGTGATGTGTCATGTTGTACATCTATGTTCAACAGCTTCTGGGTGGCTGCTGAGGCCTACCAACAAGGCAGCCGGCAGGATCAGGACCCTATTGGTTGTGGCTAAACAGTAAAGAAAAAATGTAATGAGTATCAACACTTCTGAGCAGAAAAACTCAATTTTTCAAGCGTGCATCCTCAAATACCCTGTGATCCCGTATTAGAAAAAAATCAAATAGGATCAAAAACTCCTAAAAGTAATAATAAACATGCAGCAGGTGGGAGCTGTGAGGTGCTCGTATCTCAATAGACAGTGTAGTGCCACCCCGATCAAAGTATTTGGCTGGAAACCAGAAATGAGAGATTGCCATCTGCTCGTCCCTTAAGCCATGTACTGCCCCCATTAGTCGTCTTTATGTGACTAGGACACGACCTACGCAAAGCTGTGTCTCGGTCAAAATGAAGTGTGGCAGCCAGCGCGTAGGGCATAAGACTGAGCACTAGGAGACCTGGCTTACGCTAGTGACTTGCTGGGGGACTTTGGGTGAATTCCTACTTTTCTGCTTCCCCGTCTGCTTTCGGTCTGTCGTATGGATTTAGACTGCAGGATCTTTGGGGCGGGGTGGTTCATTACTGTGTGTTTAGCACTTGCATTCCTTTTTCCCCCTTTTTCCAGCTGTTTTTTTCCTTAGGATCCTAGGGAAAAAACAGCTGTCTGGGTCCCCTGCTCAAGGCAGGATCATCCCTGTCTAAACCAGCCTGGCAAGCATTGGTCTAGCCTACTATGAAAGACTTCCAGTGCTGGAGATCTCACACCCTCTCTAGGGGATCTGTTCCTGCAATAAGCCACCCTCAGAGCTCGTTCTTCTAAACCTTGGTAGTGGCTGTTGTAAAGTCTTAAATAAATAATATTCTTCCCATGTGCTATTAATTGAAGCTTTGCAGAAAGAAATGCATTTATGCAGCCTGATTCGAACCTGAAGTTCAGCTTAGCAGATTTCAGTGCATCCGGGAAACTCCAGCTCTAACTGGAAAAGACTATAAAGTTGTGTTACCACTTATTATCAGTTTTCCTTATTTCTCCCCATGCCAGGAATGACTGCATGTTTCCAGATACTTAAGGAACAGGAGTTCTCACTGTTCAGCACACGTAAAAGGATTACGGAAAGCATTCATCGTCTTCAGAGGGACTTGGTTTTGGTTCTCAAAATTATTTCAAACAACAAGAGATTAATCACTGAGATCTGGGCTGCCTTAAGGCTCAGAGCCCCGGTGCCCTGACATTACATGATTTAATATTATTGCTGCTAGCAACATGGTTTCTTCTTGAATCAAAACATTGGTGATCGCGCTAAAGCTTCAGTTTGTTCTGTGCTGTGTCAAGGAGAGGAGGAGGGCTACTCTTTTGTAACGCATTGCTTTCTTCCAGCCGAAGGTTTGCTTTCAGCAAGGTTGTATCAGTAACTACTAGGGGTGCACCGATAGAGGTTTTTGGGGCTAATACTGATGGCCGATTTTTAGCAAGCCATATTTGGCCAATACTGATCTGATTGCCAATATGCAGCCGGGCAGCTTGGGGAGCAGCGTCAGGCTGGTAAGTCTGTTGTGAGGGAAGGTTGGAGGGGGGAGGGAAGGGGTGTGCGGGGAGCAGATTGAGGCTCCAGTGGTGAGGGAGGGAGGGAGTGGGGCTGGGGCAAGAGCAAGGGCAGGCATTGCACAGCCAGGGTGAGGTGCAGTGTCTTGCCTGGGGGGCATGGGGTGGGGGCAGCTATGAGCACCCCAGGAGAATATGAGCAGTGTATGTCCCCAGATCTGTATAAGGGGCAAAAGCAGGCTGCTGCTGCAGGCTAGAGCCAGGGTAGTGCCAGGCTCTTCCCAGCAGGGGCTGAGCTGAGCTGTGTGCAGGGCGGGCAGGGGTAGCACTGGGAGGGGGCTTCAGGAAGGCTGCTGCCACCCCAAAATTCACCGTAGCCCCCAGTCCCAGCACAGCTGCCACCTGCCCTGAGTGCAGCCTGCCTCCCCCCCGCCACCACCAGGAAAAGCCCAGCGTCAACCCAACTCCAGCCCACAGTGGCAGCCCGCCCTGTCCTGCAAGCAGATCCAGGGGCACATACCACCCATGACCTCCTGGGATGCACACAGCAGCAGGAGCTACCCCCTACCCCGCACCCCCCCAGATGAGCTGTTCACGTCTCCATCCCATGCCCCACCCCAGCTGTGCAGCACCTGCCCCAGCCCCAGCCCCACTCCCTCCCTTACCGCAGGGGCCTCAATCTGCCCCCCTCCATGCTCCTTCCCTTCTACCACACATTTACCAGCTGGACCTAGCCCCCCTCCACACTGCCAGGCTGCGCTCCTGGACGCCTGCATACTGCACTGCAGCTGCATGCATGCACTGGGCATCTGTCGGCCGCATTATTGGCCACATCAGCCAAAAAGCTGATTGCCAATACTGTCAGTTTTCCTTATATCGGTGCTGATCCAATACAGGATGGATGTACTGGTGCACATCTAGTAACTACCAAGCCTCACTCACAGACCAGATGGCTGAGGTGGGTAGTTGAATTTGAATTGCAGACAAAATATCAAATCACTGAAGGCAAAGGAACTGAGCAGGTAGGGAGGCATGTATCGGTAGCTTGCCTTTTCTCATCATTCTTTACTGTAGCTTTTGGGCAAGGTCCTCTTTTTGTACAACACCAGCCCTTGGACGTGATACTTGCTGGTGCCTGTAGGACAGGGGCGGACAATTATTTTGGGCGGAGGGCCACTTACTGAGTTTTGGCAAGCTATCAAGGGCCACATGACAGGCAGCCAGGGGCAGATAAATATTAATTTTCTAAATTTTTAGGGGCCCTGAGGGCTGGATAGAATGGCCTGGCTGGCCGCATCCGGCCCACAGGCCACATTTTGCCTACCCCTGCTGTAGGAGCTACCACAATACAAAGGACACAGCATGACACTAAGTTAAACCAGCATCTCTGCCCGATGGGGCCATAAAGGATTGCAATGGTTAATCCGAACCAAAGGCACAGCTCTGCCTCTCCTTTGCTTTTAGGATCACAGGATCCTAGGGAAGCCGTGCTGGAAGGGACTTCATAGGGTCATCTAATGCAGCCGCCTTCTCAAAGCAGAGTCATCCCTGACTAATCCATCCTGGCCAAATGTCCATCCAGCCTGCTTTTGAAAACCTCCGAGGATGGAGATCCCACAGCCTGGTCCCGTGCCTGCCCACCCTCAGAGTTAGAAAGTCCCTCCTCATCTCTACCTTGATTTCCTCTGCTGCAGCTTGAGGCAGTTGCTCCTAGTCCTGTCCCCTGCACCACAGGGAAACGTCTGACTCTGCCGTCTTTGTAATCACCCTTCAGGTATTTAAGGACTATGATCAAATCCCTCCTCACTCTGCTCTTCTCCAGACTCTGTAATCCTAGCTCGTTCAGCTTCTCTGCTTTTGGGGGGCTGTTGGACTGGCAGCCTGCAGGCTGCTGCAGCCGTCTCTCCCACCACCCCATGGCAGGGAGGAGGGGGGCCCATGCCGTCGGTGAGACCTATGCAGCGCAGAACGGGGGTGGCACATCGCCAGCACTGTCCATGTGACGTGGGAGTTGGATCCTAAGGCTGGTGGGACCCACGACCAGCCCTGCTCTTCTGCATCACCAGCTGCTTTTTCCCTATGCTTTGGGCCCCACTTGGTGTCACTACCCCAGGCTACAATGGCATGCAGGGCGGCAGGTCCCTCTGGCCTGCTTACACGTTGAGGAGGCAGAGTTGTTGGGTGCACACGCAGTGCAGCACGAGGGCAGCTACCCTGCTGCCAGCTCGGAGGTGGCACGCACTGAGCAGGTGTGGCATGTCTCAGTGCAGCACTCCCTGGCATCATCGCTGGCCGGGATCAGTATGTCCTCATTACACTAGCGCGTGCATCTCTGCCCTACAGCATGCAGTGCAGATATGCTCTCTTCCCCATAATCCAGGCACACAGAGGGGATTTTTCGGAGGTGGGGGCATACCCCTTAAAACCCCTGCTGTGGACTTCACAGTTACCAGGTAGAAGCTCTCTCCTGTGCCGGGCACAAATGCACAGGCAAAGAAGGGGAGTCTTGCCCACAGGTGTCATGGGGTAGCCCAACTGGCTGTCCTGGGAGCAGTCAGCCAGCTCCCAGTCCCATGCCGTGTCCTACGCCCCCCATTCATCAGTCCAGGTGGAGGACTTCTACAGTAACTGTGCGATTGTGAAAACCAAACTTGCAAACTTTGGAGCCCGAGGCATGAAAGGAACAGGATTGCACCATGTGTGAGTCAACGGGCTGAGCAGACATTACTTCATGGGTGTGGGGATAGGAAAGTAACTTTCCTTTTGCAAACTAGAGCAAGCCTTGTGCTTCTCTTAGCCCTTCTGCAAACCTCATGGCCATTACATTGCCAGGGACCGCGCACAAGTCATTCATAACTTTCGGTGATCACATTGCATCGGTTGCTAAAATTAAACAAGACACTAAGAAAAAAGGCCTGATTGCACGTTAAGGAAAAGTACTTCCTGTTACAGCAGATAGTGGGAAAATCCCTGTGTTTAGTAGCCAAAGGTATGAAAAAAATAACCAACCCCCATTTACCTTGTTCAAAATCGGAGAAGACTGAGAGGACAGACGAGGACAGTTTCCAGATCTATAAGCAGTCATGGGCATCACTAAAAACAAAGGAGACCTAGGGTGGAGATCAGGATAAATTACTGAATTGTCAAGATCGTTAAACGCAGGAGTAGCTTGGTGAATCTCTCCTGGAGGGAGTCTCGGAGCAGGGCAGACTGCTGTCTGTCCAGCATGGTTTTGAGGAGCAGTCGGTCTGCCGGGGGCCGGGGAACGGAGTAGATGACTTCCCGAGGGCCTCCTCTCCTGCTGGCTATGGGGTCGCAGTGAAGCAGGGCTGGGAGGGACCCTCGGAGGTCAGCTACTCCGACCGTCTGCCTAATTCAGCGGAGATCTTTTCCCTTGTTGTTCAGAGCCACGTGTTGAGAGGCTAAGTCACCCCGTTACGATTCAGTAGCAGGTGTTGGGTGGTTGTGCTGGCCCCCAGGGTAGATCTGGGATGAACTGCACTTCAGACCATGCTCCTTCGTGGACCTTCCCATGGGGCAGGCACAGTCCAGCTTCCCAGGCCAGGGAAGGGACACCCGAGTCAGGAGAGTGCCCCACGGCAAGGAACGGTTACAGGGAGGGACCATCCCCTGCCTGGGAAAGTCCTGCGCCCTCATGCTGTTTCCAGCCTCCCCGGCAGGGCAGCTCCTTGCAGACTAGACACTGCTTCTGCTCAAGTGAGGGCATAAGGCTGCAAACAGACGCTGCATTTGTCCCGGGAGAAAACATTTCTGCTGGGGCAAAGTGAGCTGGTTCTGACATGTATCTCCGCTGTCCTGGGACAAACGCTAAAAAGGGTTCATGGGTTTGTTAGGGACAAACCCTAAAAAAGGTTCATGGGCGAAGAAGCGTTGACGCTTCGTCCCAAGACATTGCAAAGTGTGTCTGAGCCGTTGTCCTCGGACTTTATCCTTGAAGCAACGGCAGAAAAGCAGCAGGGCATTGAGCTGCTCACTAAACCCTGATCAGAAGGGCGATGAGGCATGGATATGCCAATCCCAAGATATTTTTGTTCCAGGACAGACACAAGAACAACTTGTCCCAGCACAAATGCAACGTCCCTTCCTAGCCTAAGAGTACTAGCCACGTAGCTTGTCCCTTCCTTGCATGTAGAGGCTTCCAAATAGAAAACTCCTGGTCTTCTGGCTCCCAGGATGTGCTCCGGGGTGGCGCTCAGGTCTGGGATCAGCTACCGGCAGAACGTATTTAACACATGCATCGGGGCCCTCTGCTCAACGGAGGGAACGGTTCGGGGAGGCACGTGAGCCAGTGCTAAACTTCGATTTCCACGGGCATGCTGGGGTCTAAGACAGGTGCTGGCAGATCTGGAGGTGAGCTGGGCAGATTTCATGAATTAAAGCCTCATTCAGGCCAAATTGGGGAACTTCAAGTTACTGCCCCCCACCAAACAAATCCCTAGGGAAGCACCCAAATACGTGACCTGATAGGTGGCGGGGCAGAGCACCCCCAGCTCACGCAGACATTATTTTGGTCGTGAAACTTGGGGATTTGGACCCCTCACTTCTGACAGAGACCTATGTGCTCAAGTCTGAGTCCAACCATCTTCCTATGAAGAAAATACCTTTGGGAGGTCTTTTGCTTTGAGGGGCTGTATTATTAGGGCTAACCTGTATGGCCGGGTTCAAGGCTCTAAATTTAAGTCTTTCCCGAGTATCAGATACTGGCTGGCTCAAGCCAGCTGAGCAGCAGAGACCATGCTGATGGCATGAGGGCACGCACAGTACAGGAGGGCCGGGCAAAGCACCGTCCATTAAACAAAGCAGCCTGGCGCAGGCGTTGGACAAGCAGATTGGCACTGAAACTTGTGGCATGCCCTTGCCAGACGTGAGTTCAGCTGCTAGGTTTCAGCCCAGCTTGTATAATTTGCCTTTTGCAAGAAGTGACATGTAGGCCAATCTCCCAAAGGCCACACACCAAGGTCAGCAAAGCGGTAGGGTGAAACCACCTTGTCTATCCTTTGGGAGCTGAGACTAGGAAAACATTGGGCAAGGCTTAGCGGGAGATACTAAAACCACATTTCCTTAATTGCATAAAACTCAAAAATCCATGGCAGATTTTAGACACCCTGATGTAATGACCACAGCAGCAAATCAAAGGAATTTGGGATGGTTTCAGATTTCAGGGAAAACAGATACTAGCCATCTGGGATGTGCTTCACCCTGTTTTTTTCAATTTTGGAACTTTAGAGGGTTGCCAAAGGAATATTAAGGAATAACAGGTCAGGATATAAGCTGTATAAATAGGCATATATGCACATGCATACATACATAAATGTGTGTGCATGATGTACTTTATACATATATATATATGTGTGTGTGTGGATATACATATATACTTGTGTGCGCTTGTAAATACATTGAAATGCATTCGTTGAATAAATGTATAATGAAATTTACGTTCTTATATACACACACAGATGTATATGTATGAATGAATGAATGTGTGTATATGTATATGAATGCACACACAAACATGTTTGTGTCTATATGTGTGAATATATTTATATAGGTATGTGCCGCTGTAAATGTATATACACACATACACACACAATATATATAGATACAGTGTAGATATATATACACACAGTATATATACATTGTGTATATATATACACTCTATTTATCTATCTATCTATCTAGTGTGTGTGTGTATACACACACACACCGGTATATATACATTGTGTATATTATACACACACACACGTACAGAAATCAGAGACAGTCACATTTGGGTCTGAAACAAGTATTTGGACCCCTCACTTCTCACAGAGACCCACATGCTCACATCCCTGAAAGTCCAAGTCTCACAACTTCCTATGTAGAAAATGCCTCCGGGAGGAGACTGTAATTGCTCCTATGTATTAAGATAAGGTATCTTAATCACCTTGGCATTAAGGTGAAATGTCGACAAAGAGTGCGTCCCCTCCTGCTGTGCCGTGTGGACAACGTGGGACTTGCCTGTGTTTTTAACACGTCGTTCTCATCCCTCCCGTGTTGTGGACCTTAGCAGAGTCCTGTTTAAATTTCTCTCCCTCCCTTAGTAACTGAGCAGACAAAAATGTGCAGCAAAATTTTAAGCTCCTCGAAAAGCTGATCACGGTGTTAAAATAAAAAAAGGCAACTGTGTCAAGACAGCAAGCAGTCTCTCCGACAACACTCGCACAAGCCTTGTCTCAGGAAAGCGCTCTCCTTGTCTGGTATCACAAGTCACTTGTTTTGTGTTCAGACTTGAATGCAGCTCTCCACAGATGCAAAACGAAAGGCGATGAGAGGCTCCCTATGCCCCAGAGTGGAAAAGAAATAAGCTATTGCCCTCAGTCTCATTTGGGGAATCTACTGCTGCCTGTAGGTGATTTATTGTAAGCTGCTCTGCACCTTTTTGGATAATAATACTAACAGCAGCACTAACACTAGCAATGATAGTGATAATGATGGTGTGCTGCTGGTGTCTTGCACTGACACGGGGGAGACATAAGCGTCAGGGGCCCAGCGGTAGGTCAGGGTGGCTGAGCTCTTCCCCGGATGCGGCGGACGTTCAGGCACAGTCAGCACCTCAGCAAAGCCTTGCGCGGGTGTTTAATTACCAGCTGCTTCTCGTGAAGGCAGCTCGGGATCCCCTTTCCATCTGCAGTGGAGGCTGGAAGAGGCCCCCTGGCACTGCCCTGAAGATGCCGCCCCTTCTCGTTTCCGAAGAAGAGAAGATGCTTGAGGTCTGGGCTTCTGCTCTTCTTGGTCCCCCCTTGGCGCGAGCACTCCCAGACCTGCAAAAGAGAAGCGAGCGAGGCGGGTAGCGCCAGAAACCTGAGCTGGAGCTCTGCTTTTTCCGGCTGACTTGTATGCAACAAGCAGCTCCCAGAGATCTGCGATAGCGCTAAGTACACAGTTGCCCTCCTGACTCATGGTGCACAACCTGCAGATAAGCCTTTCCCCTGCGCCCTATCGGGCCGATCTCTACTCAGACCTACCCGGAGGAAATTAGATTTGTGTTGATGGGTGGGTTTATTGAGTTTAGACTCTTTGCTTTAAAGGAAGCACGGAACAGCCAGGAATCAATCATCGAGCAGTCAAATAAACTGACGGCGAGGCTGCTCCAGCCCTCCCCAGCCTGGTGCGGGGCCAGGACACGCTGGTACAAATGAACGGGTCCTGCGTTCGAGCTAGTCCCAATCCCGCTGCCGGCAGTGGGCTTCAGGCCCTCCCGGGAAACGCAGCTCCCCCTGCACTGCCTCTGATCAGGACGTTGGGACCACTGGAGAGGAGCCTGCCCACAAAAAAGCCATCTCGCCTTTCCCAGAAGCCAGCTCATGCTGGGGAGAGACTTGCAGAGTGGGGTCGGGGCTGCGGGGATGGCCGTGCAGCGTTGGCCTGGGCAATGCAGCTGGAGCGCAGAGACCTCCCCCGGGCATGGGCGTCTGTGCCTGTGTATTCAAAGCCCTGGGCAGGATTTGCTCCTGCATTGTGCAGGGAGAGTCCTGGCACGCTCTCATCTAAAAGCCTGGTGATTAGGGCTCTCCGACTGGGAGACTTGGGCCCGGCGTCCTTCTCATCCCCCGGGGAGTCAAACCCACCCCTGGATACCCCCGGAGAGGGCTGGGATCCCGGAGCAGCTCTTCGCCCAAGGGGTAGAGCGGGGGGAGATATGGGCTGGACAAGCTGAGCAGGGCATGAAGCCAAGTCTCCTGCTTCCTGGGTGAGTGTGCTAACCACATGTCTGTCTCCTGTGCAAACGGTGGGTGCTGTCCTGAAAGACAGCCAGTGTGTGCATGCTGCTTGCAGCCTAATTTGGTTGGTGCATGCTAGGTATGCTCTGAATCAGACTGCCGGGCTGGGACAGAAGCCCGAAGGGCACGTCTCCACTTTGGCCCAAGATTGGCACCGAGCGCACAGGCGGGGGCAGTTCCAGACCAACCCGCCCCTCAATCCGGCGGTCACAAAGGGGCATCGTAGCAGCCCGCCTGGAGCACCCAGGGGTCTGGGCTCGCAGCCTCTGCGTGTATGGTACGGTGGATGTTTGCCATGGAAGTGAGGAGGATGAAACAGGATGGCAGCAAGCTCCAGTTCTCCCAAGCGGCGTTACTTGAAAGAGGAAGAGCTTCTGCTCTCTTGGAAACCTGCCCCAGGCCCAGCAGCGCCCGCGTGCACTCAGGCAGCCCCGGGCACCTGCGCCGGGTGTCAGTGCTGCAGCAGGGATCCAGGCATGTGGGTCTGCTCACCCCACCAGGCTTCACGTACCAGGGTGCAAGAAGTGACGAGCAAGCTGCGTCCAAGTGCAGGGGATTCGAGGGGTTCAGAGCGGGCACGGACATACGAACAGCTTCTCGCTGGATGGGCTGTACCCATGTCAGCTCTTCCACCGTTACTGCCCACGTGCTCGGTCTTCTCCAGACATAAGGAGAAGCTAAACTGCGGTCACCGTCTTTCACTGCCGGCTCCCACACTTCGGTGGGGTAACAGGGTACGTGCAGGCAGGTAGTGCTGAGTAGCTGCTGTGCAGTAAAGTCCTGCTCTCTTTTACCCCAGGGCCAATGACTCACCCACCTACACCCTAAAATGCCTTCTGTCTTTCCCACCTAATAAGCCAATGCAGAAGAGGCAGAGCATGTTCATGCCAGGATCCGTCTCCACTGATGTTGTTTTCCTGACAAACGATCGTGAGACAAGCGAGCTGAGAGAGTCGCAAGCGGCTCGACAGTCCACTAACCCCGACACGTGTTCACGAGACCTTCCACAGGCCCATCTGGAGACGCAGCAAGCCGCCAGGTTTGGAAAAGAGATCGGCCCCCAACTCACCGGGCTCATTTGAAAATCTGGCTGCAGCTGTCGGATGCGCCGGAGCACCTCCTTTGCATCCGTATTGCGCTGGGGGCCGCGGGGGGCTGCAACCTGGCTAGCCCATCCCGGGCCCAGAGGCACCCACGATGCGTTAGCTTCAAACGACAGCCAGTGCAAAGACAGCCGCCCTGCTCCGTGCCGTGCGGACTAGCCTACGCCGCTTCGGGCTGAACCAGAAGTGCGCGAACTCGGCTGCACGAGAAACAGCCCGTGAGACGAGCAGCTCCGGAGATGAGTCACAGACGAGCTGAGCGCTGGCGGCTGCCCCGCTCCCCAGGGGCTGCTCCGTGGAATTCCTGTCGCAGCCGGCGAGCGTGGCCCGCTCGATCGGACTCCGGGGCTCTTGCACTACTGCAACGTGATGACGAACTATTTGTAAACACTGGCAGACTCCTCGGCGGGAATGTTTTCGAAGCACACGCAGAAGACGGAGTGCTTGAAAACAGCCAGGGGATGGGGTAAGCGTGAAGAACCTGGGATTCTGCTCCGCCGGCCCCATGCAACGAACCCCTTTCCTCTTCTTCTTCTTCTTCGCATTTAAAAGAACCCAAATGAAGTGAGCCCCAGTTTTTCCAAAGACTCCAGCCAGCATCCACTGAGAGCAGAGAGTCTTGAAGGCCTTTAAAGGCATTTTAAAAATGCCTCGGTGACTTAGGAGTTCAAATTCCACTTCCAGGAACAACGCGGTTGAAGGTCTTTCAAGGTTTCTTAGGTACTCAGCTTAAAAAACCCCATGCGCTAATGTCTGCAGCAATTAGCCCCTGGTGCCAAGGCCAGGCTGGGTGTGGACCCCATACCACCTGAGGAGGGAGGCCACACCTGGGGCGTTGCCTGGGCCAGCCTGTGCCTGCTGGCTCCAAGCAGGAGCGTGCATAGGCACCTTGCCAGTTTGCACTACTACCTGTGGGCACGGGAAACACATGACCTGCATTCACCAACAGCAGGGCCCTGAACAAGCACCTGCATCCACAGCTTCAGAGGCAGGTTTGCTTCTCTTTGGTTCTCTGGTCCCCCCCAATTGCAGCTTGACCCCGAACTAGGTTTTCACGCTGCTCGTGGGGTGCTGAGCAGGCTGCACCCGGGAAAGGGCTGCCTCAGCGGTTCTGCCCCAGCACCGCATGCAGCGGGACAGAGCGGGAAGAGCCATGAGTCAGGCGCGGCTTTGAGTCACACTTCCCATCTGGAGAGCCTCCAGGGACTGCCGAGCACGGCACATCCATCCCACGCACGGTGGAGCGAAGATGCAGCCTAGCCAGGGGCAGAAAGGGAACCCAGGCTGGGAGGCTTGGGCGCAGGTTAAGGATACCATGGCGCAAGGCTGCAGAGCTGACAGGTTAATGAATGTACGGCGTATGCTGCAAGCCCTGCCAAGTGGCTTTGGGCAAGGCCCTGGATTAGTCCCAAGGAGGTTTCCAGTAAGTGAAAGTCATCAAGGTGTTATTGCAAGAAGCCAGAGCCCTCCGCGGCTTGTGGAGCTGCATTGCCACCTGCTGCAGAGCAGTCATAATGAGGATAATTAGTACAGACCCTAGAGAAATCCAGGGCATAAAAGAAGTACAAATTTAATCAGGCGCCACAACAACCCCTGAACTAGGTGATGTCAGTGCTGGGTGGACACAGGCAAAAACATGGTTCGCTGGGAAACTACGCAAATGGTATAGTGTCCTTTGCTGGCAGGAAAGCTTCCTGTGTGCGTGCATCGCAAATGGCAATGCGGTGCATGCAGGCACAGGCGTTATCTGCAATAACTGCACAGGTGAAGCTTAGGAGCTAAGGAGCTGGCGCTGTGACTACGACCCCTGAATGAAGGGTGCTCTTGGAGTTCATGTGATATACACGTTGCCAGCAGATCGAGGGCACTGATTCTTCCCTCTGTTCAGCACTGCGGAGGCCACATCTGGAGCCCTGTGTCCAGCTGTGGGCTCCCCCTACAGAAAGGACGTGGACACATAGGAGAGATTTCAGTGAAGGGCAACTCAAATGTTTGGGGGGCTGGAGGACAGGGCTGGTGAGGAGAGGCGGAGGGAGCTGGGTTTATTGAGTCTGCAGAAGAGAAGACCGAGGGGGATTTGATAGCAGCCCTCACCTCCCTGCAGGGGGGCTGCACAGAGGATGGAGCTGGGCTGGTCTCGGTGGGGGCAGACGACAGGACAAGGAGCAATGGGCTCACATTGCAACAAGGAAGGTTTGAGTTGAATATTAGAAAAAATGGTTTTTGCTAGGACAGCAGTAAAGCACTAGAACAGGTTACCTTGAGAGGTTGTCGAAGCTCCATCCTTGGAGGTTTTTAAGGCCTGGCTCATTTAAGCCCTGGCTGGGATGATGGAGTTGGGGCTGGTCCTGCTTGGAGCAGGGGTTGGACTAGATGTGACCTCCTGAGGTCCTTTCTGACCTGCATTGTCTCGGGTACTGGCAAGATCAAGTGCTAGGCTCAGGTCCGATAAGACCCCTGATCCAGCTCACACTGCAGTCTCCAAAGTCAGGCCTAGATCCTCCTGACCCTCGTAGTGCCTTCGGGCTAGTGGGGGTAAGGCAGGATGTCTGTAGACCATGGATGTGTGGTTGCCTCCATGTCTCTTCTCTGCATTTACAACTGGCTGAACTGGGAGCAGCCTTCAGCATACGTCCATGCCAAGGACTGAGCTCAAACCTCTGGAGATGTCACAAGACAACACTCATTCCCTAAGACAAAATGGAGAGGTCTCCTTGAGAAGGGGAGATGGGGACCAGCCCTCTGAGGGTCACCTGGCAGGGCCTGGGCAGGCAGCAAGTGAAATAGGGCAGTGATGCGCCCTCCTTTTCTTCATCCACGAGGTGAGGACTCGCACCAACACCCTTGGGTGCTGTAGAGCAGCAGCCCAGGTCACCTCCCAGACCACAGCATCTCGCTGCATCCAGAGGTGAAGTGTGGGGGGAGTCCTATCACCCCTGGAGTCCTCCCCTGCTTTGATGGCAGATAGGGTAGTGCGTCCTGGGTTACCTTGGCCAGCTTTTAACAGGCAGCATCCCCTCCTCTGCATTTCTGCTGGCCGGGGTTATTCAGGCAGAGGATTCTGGCTCTGCTCCATGTGTGAACACACTTATCCTGGAACAAGAGTGCCCACACTTGCAGTCACTTCGCAGGATTCGCTGCACGCTGGATTCACACCCTACCCTAATCCGTGTTAACTTCCCCGCCTGGGTTCTGTCGTCGTGGTTGGAAGGGAACGGCAGCAACACAGCGTGCGGCCCTTCTGCTAGTAGCAAGGGATCGGGTGTTCGACGGGAGACGACGGCTCTCCAAGGGAGGAGAAGGGGCTACAGCACGTCTCCCGGCACTGGAGCTGCACCCGGGATAACACACCCAGCCATCAGCGCCTGTGGTCTGCTACATCTGGATCGCAGAGCTTGCTGCTCATTGCCAAGGCATTTGTCAGCTCGCTCAGCTTCCTTGTAAAACTGCGCATTCGCTCCAAAAGCCTGCTAAAAGCCTTGCAAAGCCAGGGCAGGCTCTGTATCTCTGCTGCCGCATCAGTGTTTATTTGCTCGTGAGTGTTTTTACAGCCTCTTGGTACCAGACTCTCCGCAGCGCTCGGGCTGCCCTCGGCGTCTTGTCCCGACCCAGGCTCTCCCAGGCAGGGGAGTGAGGTTTGCCAGCGCTTTGCTCCAGAGAGCTTTTCCCAGTTGCTAATGACAAGTTCCAGGCTCTCCAGGCTTGTCGTGATCTCGGCGCTGCTCTTGACAAGTAAACCACTGGGTGACCCCCTCCGTGCTGGGTGTGTATCCAAATCTGTCACTAACAACAGGAAACTCACAGCCTCAAGAAAAAAGAAGCTGGACGACACAGCGGCATCTTCCTCCTAAGCCTGGGCAAGAAATGTAATATCATCCCGAGCGGGCTGGGCTACCCCTGGGAATTTGTCTGCCCCCGCTGCCTTTTGTTGCTATCTCTGTGCCGGCTTTTCTCGTCAGACCTGAAGAATGTCTTGCACTCGAAAGCTTGCCTCGCTCGGCCCCGACGCGGCAGCTGGTCCATCGTTGCATCACTACATTCCTCCTCGCAGAGGAACTGATCCCAGAAGCAATTCAGTCTGAATCCCAGCGATCCGTCTGGGAGCGAGAGGGCAGATGCACGAGAGAGAGTTTTAAATGAGTTGGGACGCACAGGCCGGTGACCGCACCGCGGGCTAGTTTGACAAGTCTAGGGACACTCGTCGCCTGCTGTAACTCTTCGAGTCGGAGGCTCCCGCTTGGAGGGTCTTGCCCGTCTGCTAAAGGTCAGACTGATGCCACATTTGGGGTCTGGAAGAATTTTACCCCGTGGTCAGACTGGTATGGACTGGGTGGGGGGAGGGCAGTTTGCCATCCTCTATAGGCGGGAGCATGGCCTCTACCTGGGATCTCTTGAGCGTATCTTAGCGATCTTTTATAGCAGCAGGACGCTGGCTGCCACGGCTCCCTGCTTTACCTGTGGCAGGTTCGGGCATCAGGCCTGTACCGCGTCAGGGCTGATGGCGCTCTTATCTAGAGTCGAAGTGCTGGATTGTATGGGATGGTTTGGACAAGTGAGCAGTTCACGGGTCAGTCCACAGGTCAGCTAGCGGCCTGCCCTTTGCAGGGAGAGCCTTTCCGCTGGGTGTGAGGAAGCGGGGAAAGAGGATCCCTTTGGGGCCAAGGAGCAGCAAACAGGCCAGCTCCCCGGCACGTTGGCTGGGGAAGGCGTGCTTGGAAGAAGGGCAGTAAGAGAGAAGAGGCCGCTTCAGAGATGCAGGAAACTGGCTGGAGGACATTGCAAAGCCAGAGCCACTGCCTCTGCTTGCACCTGTGCGGTTTCTGTCCCGGCCGGACCGCTCACCCAGGTCCGCGTTTGGCGCGGCGGAAACCGCGGCTTGCAGGTTCCTTCCAGCGATGGATGGGTCAGGGGGTGCCTGCAGCGCGAGCCTCAGGGAACAAGCAAGAGGGCTGCAGGAGGAGGTGGCGAGGCTCCAGAGCATCCTCTGCAATGAGGACTTAATTGAGCCGATGCTGGAAGAGACCTCCCAGATTGTGGGGGAAGACCTGCCAGAGGCTGCGCTGGAGAAGAGAGAGGGCATGGGCACCCAAGAGGGTGGAAGCTGGAAGCTTGTGACCTCTGGCAGCAAGTGGAAGTCTTCACCTCCCCCTGCGCAGTGTGCCAGCAATGCAGCCTGAGCAGTGGAAAGGGAGGAGCACGTCCCGGGGTGGAGGAGGACGGGCTAGGCCTCCCCACGATGGGAAGCGTCGCGACGACCGCCACCGAGAAGCAGCGATGGGTGGTGGAGGTCGGAGACTCCCTTCTGCAGGGGACGGAGGGAGCCATCTGCCAACCTCACCTGTGGACTCTGTGGCGGGCCAGTAGGGGGCGCTCCCGTTTTGAGCCGCCCACCTCCCTGCGCCCGACCACCGTCCCGGCTCCGAGTGCCTCCC
>JAGPOW010000252.1:1031708-1043755 GCA_030014935.1 Caiman crocodilus
GTATGTAACCCCTAACTCCCACCAACACCCCGTAGCTGTATGTAACCCCTAGCTCCCACCAACGCCCCGTAGCTGTATGTAACCCCTAACTCCCACCAATGCCCCGTAGCTGTATGTAACCCCTAGCTCCCACCAACGTCCCGTAGCTGTATGTAACCCTAACTCCCACCAACACCCCATAGCTGTATGTAACCCCTAGCTCCTTGGGGGGCAGCAGTGTATAGGACAGGGACCCCGGCCCGCAGAGCGTCCAGGGCTGGGAGCTGCCATCGGCTTTCTGCAGCAGAGGGATCTTTGTGACCCAGCAGCCCTGAGCGATTCCCTCTGCAGCCCCAGTCACGTGCGGCAGCATCTGCACAAGAATGCCAAGAATGTGGCTGCTTGTTCCCTGCCAGGCCAAAGGGGTTGGAGCAAATATGAAGCCACCGGCCAAATGACACAAAGAGGCTCCAAGCTGCTCCCTCTCAGAAGCATTAATGGTTGCCTACGCTGGAGATGGGAGCTGCGCCCGGAGCTCCTCTGCCCTGCCCTGCCCTGCCCTGCCCTGCGTGGCAGGAGGGGGCTGAATACTCAGTGTCCTCTCCTGTTCACGCTGCGCTCTCTGAGCTCAGCTCTGCCTTTCCATCCATGTCTGATCTTCTCCTTGAAAAGCAGGAGGAGGACGCACGCTCCGGCCCGAGCAGACAGCTGGACATCTTTGCATCCTGTAGGACCCTAAAGAGCAAGGCCATGTGTATGACAAACCTCATAGGAACGGGAGGTGTCTGCAGGAGAAACCGGCCCCTTGCAGAAGAGGTGGCTCCTTCGTGCTTGGTTCCTTCTAACCGGTGCTGACGTTTTCTGTCCTCCTTTGAGCAGCACGTTGAACCAGGAGAGACTGTGGTGCAGCGAGAGCCCAGGAGCAGTGGCAGGCAGTGGCTAACCAGTGGATGTTTTAGCACTGCCAAACACTCTCAGTCTCCACCAGCCCTTCAGGCACGGGTCGCTATTCCTCTGGGAAGAAAGTGCTGTTTCGCAACGCCGGACGAGGGTGCCAGCATGGTGCGAATGTGAAAGATCTCCACGATCCTGTGATTCTCTGCGGTTCTCGGAGGTGGGGTTTTTAGCCTCTCAGCGAGCTGGAATCATAGAACAGAAAACGAGGGGTGAAGGGACCTCAGGAGGTCGCATCTAGTCCAACCCCTGCTCCAAGCAGGACCAGCCCCAGCTACAGCATCCCAGCCAGGGCTTTGTCGAGCTCCAAGGATGAGAGTCCACCACCTCTCTGGGTATCTCCTTCTAGTCCTTCACCACCCTCCTCATGAGAAAGTTTTTCCTAATATCCAACCTCAACTTCCCTTGCTGCAGCTCGAGCCCATTGCTCCTTGTCCTGCCATCTGCCCCCACTGAGACCAGCCCAGCTCCATCCTCTTTGCAGCCCCCCTGGCAGGGAGGTGAGGGCTGCTATTCAACCCCCTCGGTCTTCTCTTCTGCAGGCTCAATCAGCCCATTTCCCTCGGCCTCTCCGCACCAGTCATGATCCGCAGCCCGCAACCATTCTTGTTGCCCTAATACAGCAGCACGCCCTGGCACAGATGCTCCGGAGCCTCCCTGGCCCGCACTCGTGTTTGCAAACTTCACGAGCCTGAAAAGGCGCCAGACAGGCTGCTCCAATGTCGCCTCCAGGAGCCACGGGGCAGGTCAGAGACCAGTGCATTAGGAGAGGGCTGACACAGAGAAATGTCCCCAGCACAAGCCCACACTTGGAGCACGTGACTTCCTGAGATTGTCCAGAACGGCAGAGGGTAAGATCCTTTATGTTAGTGACCATTTTGCACAAGTTAGGTTTAATGAGGATGTGGTAAAATTAGTTACGGTCCCAGCTTATCGCGAAGGATGCAGTGAGAGAATCAGCCTAGCTATCGGCAAAGCAAAGTTGGTCCTAAAGTCCTGAGCTACAGGGCTACGCATTGCCCTTCCTGAGATCTCGTGCACTGAACAGCTGCCAACCGACGGGGGAAGCAGGCAAGGAAGAAATGCCACCCGTAGCATCACAGTGTCCTAGGCTTGGATCAGAGCTCAAAGCCCGCTCGTGTATGCAGGATTTGCCATTCCTAGACTATCCTGACCTACGTGTGTGTGATTGCATTGTGGGCCATCTAGGACCTCCTCGGACCTTTACTTGAAACCTCCGACCCGAGGAAGGGCCCTGGTTTGACTTGACACGGCAGCAGTGGCACTGGGACCGAACTGTGCCCCAAAGTGAACGGGATCCCATCATCTGCGTGAGGGATGAGGTTAATTCACGATTGCTGTTTATTGTTCAGCAGCTTGCATCAATTAGCTGGGGACGTGTGAGCCACTCTGCCCGGTTCGCTCTCGTTCGAGACATAGAAATATGAGTCACGGCTGCAGGCTGCATCTCACGCTCCGCCAGCGAGGTTGCCCCGCTTCCACGTGGCCCTGCCCTGGGGAGCTGCAGCCCACGGTGATCTCCGGGGATTGCAGGAGCGTCGGCCACTCTTGCTGCAGCTGCCACGGAGGCCTGGAAAATGAGCGGGGTGGGAAAGGAACTGGCGTCCCTCCGGCAGATGGTGGGCAGCATGTTATTTGCTGCTGGACAGGCCCCGGGAGCGGGGTCTGCTCCCCTCTGACAGCTGAGAGCCACGCGGTGAGGACTGCCTCAGCTCCATCTGTGCAAGAGCCACGAGCTACGAATTTTTCGGTGACTCCTGCGGTGTGTTCAGGGTCAGGGAATCGGGGAGAAACCCCACCGAGAAAGTCCTCCGCAACTAATGGCTGAGATGTTGGCTTAAGGCACGAGCCCACGGCAGGGGTGGATCTAGTATTTTGAAAAGGGGGTGCAGACAGCAAAGTGCATTAGCCCATGTAACACAGCACCTATTTTTCTCCATGGAAAAGGAAACTAGAAGCTTCATTAATATGCCTAGGACCTCGGGCCAGAATTATTCACCTTAAGACAAAAGAAAAAGCAAAGATGACTGTATCGGCATATGCGTGCGTTCGCTGTGTCATATACTGTGCATTAAAAATGCAAAAAATAGGCAAAATAATGTTCAAAAGATGCCGTTCCTTTAGGCCTGTAGTAATGAGGATGAACTTTCTTTCAGAGTCATTAAATAAAATCTAGTCTTCGTGCTGGCAGTCAGCTGGAAAGTTTGGGTGAAGCAGGAATCAAAGGGTGGGGGGAGTCCCACCAGTGCACCCCTTGCCCCAAATCTGCCCACAGGACCCAGGGTGGATGCCCCCAGCCTCTCCTCAAGGCCCCTCAGGCAGTGCT
The DNA here is from genome assembly GCA_030014935.1 of Caiman crocodilus. Classification (NCBI taxonomy): domain Eukaryota; kingdom Metazoa; phylum Chordata; order Crocodylia; family Alligatoridae; genus Caiman; species Caiman crocodilus. Next base: position 1,034,989 of record JAGPOW010000252.1, read on the forward strand.
GAGATATATGCCCTGCTCCGGGTGCCAACGTATGGGGGGGCAAAATGAAAGGAGGGCCAAAGCACGAGCACGTGGACATGGCGGTGTTCGAATGCACAATTGAGTACACCCGTGCCCCTGCTCAGGCACCCTTGCCAACGTGGGGTTGAACATGTAGAGGCTTCCAGTCTGCGTGGTGCTTCAGGCCTCCCAAATCCTGCTCCGTGGTACAAAGCCTGATCTGTGTCCATCGCCCCTTATCCGGTGCAAGGGCTGCAACTGGGATCAGGGGCTGGCGTCTGGTGTTAGTCGTGGGCTGCGGTGGTGTGGGTGTGCTGCAAGCCCCGTGGGCTCTGTCAGCTTTGGGAATGCAGGTTCATACTTCTCCGAGAGCAAAAAAAATGCACGTTTCTCTCGTCAGTGTTACCTCTCACAAGCTACAAGTCCTGCAGAGCTGCGCCCTTGCTAAATGGGTGGCTTTGGGGTGTGGGTTCATCTACGTGCAGCAACACACACCAATAAAAGAGGGCAAAAACCTCAGTTAAAATTCCAGCTCCACACCCAGCTACGAACAGGAGCAATCAGCTCCAGCCATGACTGAGGGCAGATCCACAGCTGCTCTGCTTTATTTGAGAGGATATCATCTCCTGGAGGTGGTCTGATTGCCAAATTCCCTGCATGAAGTGTTCGGGGCTATGAATTAGCCCATTCATCCACAAAAATGTGAGCTCTATAAGGCTGGAAGTGACCATAACATTTCACCGCTCGAGAGCTATTTAGCGGTCAGCCCTACACAAGACAAATTGCTGGTCTTCATCCATTTATTATGATGATTCCCCACGTCCGCAGCACATGCTCGTGACGGTACAGACCAGGGCAGGCCGCGCCTGATGCTCAAAGATGAGCAGGCTTTGGGTAGCACTTGCTGTCTGTCGGTAGGAACGCACCCTTTGGGTGCATGGGAGGGTTTTCTCCACCTCCAGCACTCCCTTGGCCTTCGCTGTCGACTGTGGTGCAACCCCATTCACACACAGTGTGACCTCCAGGAGCAGCTACCTCCTCTGCTCCTTTCCTAGGCGTGCTGGGCATGAGTATGTAGAGGGCTGGCGATGTCCATGAGCACGGCGCTCCCAGCCTTCTGGTCTGCTGCTGTGATGCCTGCAGCGTGGCCCACCATGACCTTCGAACCCTGCCAAATGTGGGTCTCGTTGTCCCCACCGATCCTCTCTGGCCCCGGTCCAGAAAGGGGGTTTCAGAGCAGGCTTCACCATTTCCATATCACAGACGGGGGAACGATTGAGCCCAAGCGTGTTCCCCAGTAGAGTCGTCTTCTGAATCAGGGCCCATGATGAGCACCAAAGAGAGAAACCCTGGGAAAGCCACCCCGCCAGTGCGCCCATTCCTACCCGCACGGGGGGACAGGCCCCGTTTCGATATTTCAGGGTGGCTTCCTGGAAGTCAATGGCCAACGTCCGATTGACCTCCAGGGCACTGAGGTCCTTCCCCTCGCCATCGAGCGGGGCGCACATTTCGTGGGCAAGACACAGCGCTCCCAGAGGCCGAGCAAAGGCGCTCTGGCCCGGACAGAAAGCCGAGCAGCTGCACGGGATTCACTCGAAAGCCAACAGATGAGTCACACGAAGAAGGGAAAGGAGGATATTCCTGCCCCCAGCTGTCTCCGGCACATCCTCCTTCCCCTTCTCACTGGTTTACTTATGCTGTTTAAGCCTCCCAATGATTTTCCCCTTTAAAAAGCCCAGCACCGCCTGCCTTGCCCCTTAATCCCCCGAAGTCGAGCTCTGCATGGGAGCGGAGGGCAAAGGTTACGTCCCTGCCCGGCCATCCGCTCGATCTCCCTGGAACGTGCACGCGGCGGCCAGCATCCCTGGATCCGACCAGCGGCCAGGCTAGTCCAGCACCAGGCTACGGCTCCATGCTTCAGACAGGTTCACAAAGCCTGCGGGAGGCACTTATGGGATAACAAGTCATAGAGGAAGTGTCCTCCTGTCCTATCCCTCCACCCATTGCTTTATGCAACAAAGCCGGAGGGTTTGCACCCCTGAAAAGCGTTTTTTTTAAATAAAAATCCTTTCTAACAGGACTCCGGCTGTCTTCATTAACTCTCTCTCTGACCAGACCACAGCGTGCTTACTTCTACGCACTTGCAAAGCTTTTGCCTAAAGTGGATGTGAATAGCAGCAATTAAGCCGGCCAGAGCCGGGCCAGGCTGCCAGCCCTTCCTCTAGCAGAAGGCTTTCCTGCCGGGGCGGGAAGGAAGTTTAAAGCAGCCGCCCACTTTCCCCCCCATCCAGGACATCAGGAAGCAGGGAAGAGAAACAGGAGCACGCTAGGAACCGTCCTAGCACTGAGCGGCACCCACATATGGTGGAAACGAACCCAGGGATGACCGAGGAAGTCTAATTAGGGCTTGTTAAAGGGCCAACCAGCATTTCTTGTATCAACACACAAGCAGAAGGGGCCCGTTGTGGGCCCCTGCCTCACGTTGCAGCACGCGGCCCCGCACCAAACACGCCATGTCGCCGCCGCTCGGAATCCACTTCCGTCTCCCAAACATCCTGGCAGAAATTAACGTTTCCCAATTCTTCCCTTTATCTTCACAGGATTCAGTTCCTAGTCTCCTCTCTAAGGAGCGGAGGCACGGGCTAAGGCAATGCTCCGCCACAGAGCCCCAGGAACTCACACTCGCCACCCCACGGCCTCTCGGTAGCTCTGGTGCCCGGCTTGTCGTACCGATGATTAAATGTTGGTGTTATCCAGATGCACCGGGGTTTAGGGGCCAATGCCTAGAGGAGGAGGCACAAGAAGAAGACCTGGTTCTGCTCAATGTTGCAGGGATGCCCTGTGTTTGCAAACAGTCCTGGACCCTGTGGTCCCAGGAGCACCTGGGCTGCAAAACAGACCTGCTCACTCCCCATGGAGGACCAGGTTGCCGATCTCTATTCACGTCCCCCAGTTCAGCCAGCCTAGGCCTGGCTGCAGCCTTTGCGTCCCCCCTCCAGAAGGTCCCAGTGGGACCAGCCCCCCACTGCAGCTTTTGTAGGTCCCCTGGAGGAAGGACGGCTTAGCACTGGGCTGGGACTCAGTAGATCTAGGTACAGCTCCTGCCGCACAACGCTGGACAAGGCATTTGCTACCCGACACAGGGAGGGCAGTCCGAGCCAGGCAGGGCTGGAGGAAGGACCTGACTGCTGGGAGCAGGACAAAACGCTGCAAGGAACTGGAGATTGACCCTGCCTGCGCTAATTGAAAGAGCTCTCTGTGCAGGACGCTGAGCAGCAGCACCAGAGACTGGAGAGGGAACTGGGAGTAGGTCCAGGAGGGCCCAAACTGGGAGAGGCCAGCAAAGCTGAGAAGCCTGGGGGAAAGTTTAGAGAAAAACACCCCAGCTGCAATTGCCTGCATTTGGGTTTGGCTTTCTTTGCTGGTTAGGCTACGCGGCAGGGGAGAGACTGGAGACCAGACAAGGAGGCCACTGAAGATGCCCCACACAGGGGCACTGTCAAGTTTGGGAACCACCGATCTAGACTATTTCTAGGCTAACAGAGGCTCAGCCAAATGGTGACCAGGCGGTCAGAGCCCCGAGAGACAAGGCGGCGGGGCAGAGCAGAGCGGCAGGGCTGCACTCTGGCTCTCTGGAGGCAGCCTCCTGGAGTATAACAGTGACAGCAAAGGCATGGGCAAGGACAAAAGCGGGGCACCCAGGGAAACCAGAGCACAAGGAATGGGATCAGCATGGCCATCAGGGGATGCCACTCCACTCACCTAGCTAGGGGAAGATCCGGGTACAAAAGACACCTCCATAGAGGTGTGACTGTCGCTGCGTGTGTGCGGAGGAAAGAGCAGCAGGAGAATTGTGGGGCTGGAAGGCACCTTAAGGACCGCCTGGTCCAACCCCTTGAAGGATGCTCTGTTCCTAAATCACCCAGACAGATGCCCACGTGGCCTGCTCTGAAGCCCCCCAGTGAAGAAGGCTGCTAGGGACATGTCTGTCGCAGTTTCTGTATGGCACCATCAGTGCTTTGCTATTGCAGGAGCCTACGGGAAGACCAGGAATACCCCCTGCTTCACAGAGCACCACCGCAGAGGGAGCGAGGGACACGGGAGTGACGCACTGAATGGATCCAGACCGTGCCAGAACAAGAAATGTAAAACCTGCCAACACATCCCACCCTCACAATTACTGCATCCCACAACAGAGCCATCGCCGTCCCTGGATCTCACCCCCGCACCTCCAGACATGATATATCTCATCCAGTGCACCAAATGCCCCGATGGAAAATATGTAGGCGAGACCAAACAACAGCTGCGCGCCAGAATGAGTGCACACCGCAAATCTGTCCAAGACAAGAACACCCAATGACCTGTGGGTGCACGCTTCTCACAAGACAACCGCTCTCTCTCCAAGCTCTCAGTGCTAATCCTCAAAGGGAATTTACAAAATACCTGTCACAGACAGGCCTATGAACCTCCCCTCATCCATCTACCATATACAAAAAATCATGGGCTAAATATAGACATTGGATTTATGACATGTTATAACCCACCTAACATCTGACTCCCCAGGTAAACCCTTCACTTTTTCCCAGCTATTCTCATTCCCTCCCCCTCCTGTCTCCCATCCTTTGACTACAGCTACATTCATTCCCCCTTCCTGCCCCCCTCACCCGTCTCACCTACTGACCACCTCAATTTACATTTTAACTGACACCCTTTTTTGCCTGTGTACTGGCCTCTGGCTGCCTTATCACTCCATCCAGGAAGAGCACAGACCATCTGCAGATGCTTCCTCAGCCTGATAAAGGGTGTTTGCACCCAAAAGCTCGCTAAGAAGATTTTTTCCAACTGTTTGAGTTCGTTTAATAAAAGCTATCAGATTTACCCAAAGAACTTTGTCTGCCTAGCTCTTCCAAGATAAATTTGTCATTGTAGGAAGCCTGAAGCAGTGTGGCCCAGTCCCAGCCTGCTGCTGAACAGGAGTATGTGGGGCTCAGACTGATCCCTCCTGGTAAGCTATGGATCTAGGCATGGGCAGAGCTAGGATTTTGAAAAAGGGGATGTAGATGATGTGGTGCATCAACATGCCAAACACAATGCAGGCTTTTCTCCCTCCAGTGAAAAAGAAAATAGAAGCTTTACTAACACACCAGGGGCTTAGGCCTATTTTATTCAGTTTAAGATCAAAGCAAAAATGAAGATCGCTTCACTGGAACATGCATGGCTTTGCTCTGTCGTAGGCTATGTATAAAATCACAAGAAGCTGGGCAAGAAGTAATCCAAACAGATAGTGTCATTTGTCCTGCAGCCACCAGAATAAAACGGGCACCTCGCTTTTCAGATTCGTAGTCTTTTTGCATGTCTTGGTAATGCATCCAGTGCCTTACTGAAATAATAGTCTAATTTGTGGAACATCAACACCGTTCAAAAGGTGGGAGGGTCGTTAACACCTGCAGAACGAGGAATCGGGAAGGGATCATGTAGATGAGAATAAGCCATGAAGTCAAGGGGCTCCCTCAGTGCTGCCTGACTAGAAACACAGCTGCCACTGCTGGGCGGTTGGTACTGGGCGTTGAGTGGGTGAGACGGCACCGCTGCACCCCCCTGGATCCACCCTGGATCTGTGCGTGGTGCACATTGAAGGGCAGCTTATAAACCGCTCATCATAACCCCTGCCAGCATAAACCAGGCCATCAGCCTTGCACTGCGCTTGCACAATGCGCCTTTCAGAACAGCGGGCAACACGGCCCTTCGTTTGTAAGGAGCACGGTGGGTTTTACCCCCAGCCACAGAGCAGGGCAGGAGACACCGGCTGCCGTTCAAGGGGTCTGGGCAGCGGGCAGTTTCTGGGCATGCAGGTTTGGCCCGCCAGCCATGAGTCACCACCGGGCCTTGTTCAGACTTCTCCTGTTTGATACCATCCATCACCTTTGGGAGGCAGAAGGGGGTTAGACCTGGTAATGGTCCTGGATGCTTTTTGCGTCTGGCGAGAGTTGTTAAAAACGTTAACAGCATGCAAATGTATTCCACGCTATGGCCCTTGGGGGGTGGGGGAAGTGGCTGGATCTGTTTCTGCCTTTCAGCGCACAAAGCCGACCAGAAGCATGTCTCTTTTTTTTCCCCTCTTAATGAAAGAGCGATTACAGCAGCGACCAGCGGCCAGACAAAGCCTCTTGTGTGAGCTACTGGAGAGCACAAACACCATCCAAAGAACCAGCAGAGACTGATGCCCGCCCCAACTCACACGCATGACACTCATTACAGGGTAGAGCCACCTCCACTGGCTTGCTAGGGGGCTGTGGGTCCCGTGACCCCATCGTCCTGCCCTGACATGGGCCAAACGTGGGGCGCTGAGCTGGGGTGAGTGGGCTGCACGTGGATGGCGCTGGGGAGGCGGTACAGACGTACCCCTGACTGCCCTGTGCATGCTGGCTTACACTGGTTTTGCAACACGGGCATGCTACGGAGCAGTGGGAACAGCCCAAGAAGTGCAGCACAGAGGCACTGATGGGAAGTGCTCAGCTCCTGTCAGGATGGGATCCATCTACCTCTAAATGTTAGCGCTGGAGGTGCTGGGAGGCCTCTTCCTCAGCACACTGACAATAGGGGAAGAGCGATAATAACTGAGCCTACTTTCCAGGGAGCACAAGGCCAGACCCAGACAAAAATCCCTCCTTGACCAGCAAAAATCCTGGGGAAGGAATCCAGCAGAAACCCCAGCCTGCCCGAGCCTGGGGAGAACACCCAAAATACAGGGCTTTTAAAAATGCCTTAAAAATAAATCTCCTAAAAGATCCCTCTTTCCACCCTTGCAGGGAAAGAGAGCTCTCCTCAACAGCTGCATGGAGAGAGGGGAGGGCGATGATGTCCTCCCACAGGTCTCGTGGGTCGTCTTCTCCAGGAGGTGCGGGGGCACTTGGCCACTACAGGGAGGGACCTCTCACCAGGGCTCCCGCTTATCTCCATGGCCTGGAGCTCGCGGAGACTTCTTCTGCGAGATAACTCCCTTCCTCAGTAAACCGATGACTTATCACAACTGCTTGTGAGGGAAAAGGGCCAAACATGGTGCAAAAAAAAAAAAAAAAAATCGAATATCACGTCCCATCTCACTGCTTTCAACCTAAAAAACCCCAGACGGGCCATTTCCCCCTTTTGAAATGAGCTCAAATGACGCTGGTTCCCATTTTAAACAAGCAAATAAAAGAGTTTTATAAAAACAGTGAAAAAATGGACACAAACCCTTCTGAAAGCATTGGAATAAGACGTTTTGATTCCAACCCCTTTTTTTTAAATTGTGGTTTTTCACCATTTCGGTTTGACAGCGTGGGATGGGAGGGGGACACACGCGTCGAGATCTCCAAATTTCTCCCGGGGCAGGAACGTTATTCCTTGCCCGGTCCCGGTGGCAGCCGGCACTCAGAGCTGCTTCTGTCCGTTCCCCGCTCCTGGTCTCGAAGCTCCTGTTTCACAGCCCCGCAGGCTTTGTTTCACTCATTGCAATGAAGTGATCTTTGTTTTTGCTTCAATCTTAAACCAAACCATGCGTGTTTCTAAAGTTTCTATATTTCAAATTGGAGAAAAATGTGTGTTGGGTTCTCTGCGATGATGCACCTCGCTATCTGCATCTGCACCCCACTTTTTCAAAACTTTGTCTGGGATGGATTGGATTGGGATGCTCCTGCCTCGGGCAGGGGGCTGGGCTAGACGTGACTGGGGTGGATGCAGGGACTGTGTGGAGGTGCAGTTGCACCCCCCTTTGATACCTGCGCTGCCCAAAGCGTGCAACCAACTGCCTGGCAGAAACCAGCTGAGGAGCAGAAAGCCAGCAATAGGCACGATGATCAATGGCAATGAGACCGTGGGCACCCGAAGGAGGGCCGTAAGACAATACTGTCGGCTGACCGAGCTCGAGCACCACAGCTGCAGCCAGCATCACTGGCGAGGTCCCAAGCAGACACGCTCACCTTAAACCATCCAACGCTCATTCTGAGATGGGCAAGGGCAGACCAGGTCCTGAGGGGCAGCCGCTCTCCCCAGGGCTGGAAGCTGGTGTTGGGGATGAAGCTCTTTAGCCGTGGTCCTCTTCTTCGTTGCGTCTCCAGTCCAACCTTTCTATATGGTCTGCTCCCAACACTGTGCGCAGGCCACTGCTTCTGGGGTTGGTGTAGATGTGGATCTTGCAGGTTGCATCGTGCTGCAGTTCTGGTGCAGCCCATCGCATGCGGCACCGATGCCGCGGGAGACCAGCCACCTGCAGACTCGATGAGCTTATCGACCTGAGCGGGGAACGGCTTCTGAGACTTCAGGCGGTCGCCAGTTCGCTGGTTTTCTGGCTCACGACAGCTCGGCTGGAGGGCAGAGGAGGGACCGTCACTGAACTGGGAAACATCCTGCGGCTGCTTCGCAATTCCTCTATCGGGGTGCGCGGGGGGGCGGGGGGCAGGGACTGTCTCCCACTGTTCATGGGGGAAGCCAAGTGCAGGAGATCAGCATACTGATCTGGAGGGTCACGGTGAATAGCCCCGGGGGTCACCCAGGGGATCACAGGGATTACCCCTGGAAGGTCACACGGAATACCACTGGGGGGGGTCACAGGGACTACCCCCAAGGGTCACAGGGACTACCTGGGGGGTCACAGGGATTACCCCTGGAAGGTCACAAGGAATACCGCTGGGAGGGTCACAGGGACTACCTGGGGGGGTCACAGGGATTACCCCTGGAAGGTCACAAGGAATACCGCTGGGAGGGTCACAGGGACTACCCGCAAGGGTCA
>JAGPOW010000252.1:1062105-1079792 GCA_030014935.1 Caiman crocodilus
GCAGCAGGCTGTGGGGCTCGCAGCTGACTGGGGGGCCGGGCTGGTGTTTCCCACCTGGAGGGAAGGAGGTTTCCACAGGCCTGACTCGGTGCCTTCCTCCTGCAGTGGCTGCGCCCCCGCCTGACCCCTGCGCGGCGGGCAGGCACAGCTGTGCGGCCGCAGACCAAGCGCGGTGCATCCCTCGCGGCGGCGGCGCCTTCAGCTGCGAGTGCCTGCCTGGCTACACCGGCGACGGGCACAACTGCTCCGGTACGTAGGGGCACGGCTCCCTGCCCGGGCGTCGTGCTAGGCCAGACACGGGGTGAGCTGCAGAGCCCCGCCGGGCCCCTGCGCTCTGCAGAAGCTGCGTCCTGCTAAGCGGGCTCCGGGCACCCCCTCGTCAGGGTCGTGGGAGCTGAGAGGCAGCTCGACGCGTGGGGTGCACGGTGGGGGCTCTTTAGGTCCGGGCGGCTGCACAAGAGCGGTCGATTCCCTTGCCCAGATGCACGGTGCTGCTGGCCTGTCCCAGGGCTTCTCTAGCCTCCTGAGGGGCAGCTGCAATTCCCCCCTTGTCGAATGCACCTTTCGCAGCACCGTGCAACCCCTGGCCCGGGGCCCCGGCAGGCCGGCCGCACAACCTGCTGCTCCCCTGCCTCGAGGGCTGCAGCCCACCGCACGTGCAAACCGCAGGGCTGGGGAAAGCAGGCTCGTGGGAGCGGCCTGGACATTCTTGTGCTGCGGGGAGGGGCCGGCTTTGCCTCCCACCCCCGAGTCAGTACGCCGCCCCCATAGCTGGACTGACTGTATCCAACAGGCTCCCGTCTTGCTGGGGTCGGGGGGGCCCGAGAACAGTGCTCGAGCATCCGCTGCAGGGCGCGCATGGGGTGGGATGCATTGCCGGGGTGACCTCAGCCAGGATGCTTCCCAATTCCAGTTTACGGAGCAAACGCGTTGGGGAAGTATCCCCGGGGGCCGGCCCTGCCGTGTAGCCGTGCTCGGAGGCACCCCTGCCGCTGGGCGAGGCGCCAACCCGGCGAGCACCCAGAACGCGGCGGGGAAATGTCAGTGCGGCCTTTTAGCACCGTGCCCGTGCCCGCCCCTGCACCAGGCAGCGGGTACGGGGGGCAAGAGGCAGAGCCTGGTGTGGCAGGTGGGGCACGAGCTGTGCTCTGGCCCACGGCGGGGCAGCCTTGTCTACCTTACGGGCGGAGCGGTGGGGGCAGTGCCCCCTAGTGGACGTGTGGTGTGTGTTTGCCGTGGTCTAGCTCCGCCCTCTCCCCGAATTAACGATGCTCTGAGCGATGAGTGACGGGGGGAGCACACGGCCTGGCTGGGTTGTGGGGCGGGGGCTGGGTCACGCTGAGTCCTGCTGTCGCTGACCGCAGCGGGGTCTCGTCCTCGGACGATGTCAGGGCTGCTCCGGGCGCTCGAGCCTGCGGTGCCGTGAGCCAGGGCACAGCTTGGGGAAGGGGAAATGGCTGTTTCCCTTCGCCCCCCAAGGGCAAGGAGGTGGAAGGGGAGCTGGGGTCACCCTCTGAACCAGCTGGTGAGGATGTGGCCCCCATTCCCTGATGCTCTGCTTTGTCCCATCCTGGATCCTAGACAATGAGAATGTGAAGGGACCTCGGGAGGTCGCATCTAGTCCCACCCCCTGCTCCAAGCAGGACCAGCCCCAGCTACATCATCCCAGCCAGGGCTTTGTCTAGCTGGGTCTTAAAAACCTCTAAGGATGGAGATGCCACCACCTCTCTGGGTAACCTGTTACTGCTTTGCCACCCTCGTAGTGACAGTTTTTCCTAATATCCAACCTGAACTGCCCTTGCTGCAACTTGAGCCCATTGCTCCTTCTGTCGTCTGCCCCCACTGAGACCAGCCCGGCTCCATCCTCTTTGCAGCTCCCCAGCAGGAAGGTGAAGGCCCCCTCAGTCCCCCTCGGTCTTATCTTCTGCAGACTCAATCAGCCCAGTTCCCTTTGCCTCTCCTCACCAGTCCTGTCCCCCAGCCCCCAACCATTTTCACTGCCCTGCACTGGACTCTCTCCAACGTGTCCACATCCTTTCTGTCGTGGGGGGTCCAAAACCGGACACGGGACTCCAGATGTGGCCTCACCAGTGCCGAATAGTCGGACCCGGTATCTCTATATCTCCCGCCTGGCAGGCGGGTGCCTTTTCCCAGGCTTCCTTTCCCACTTAGCAATTCTCCTTGAATGAGCTCCTAGCCCTCCCCTTCCAGGCAGACTGAGCGAGCAGTCCCTTGGTGGAGGCACGAGCTGTCGAGCACAACAGACTTACCTAGGAAGCACAGCTTCCCCCTTTCCTGGAAGAGTTGAACTCTGCCCTGCCCCCACGTGCCCGCCATTCAAGGCAGCTCAGGCTGCCGAGTGGATGGTGGGTCTCCGGCGACCGTACATGTATCACGCTTGCGGCTGCAGAAATCCCCTTTGCAGCGGTGTAGGCAGGGAGCAGGCACAGGACGTAAGGTCCTGCAATGCAGCCTGCTGCAGTCTGGTCCAGAGCAACCCCTGGAGCAAAAATCCTCCTCTGAAGCACCGGTTGTGCGCCCGCGCTGTGCAGCCCTGGCTGTGGCTGCCGGGAGAGCACGTCCTGCGTGTGCCCCCGGTTTCCGGGCCTCTGGGAGGTGGGGGCCCTGTGCCTGCGCCTGCTGACAAACGGGCTTCTCTCCCTCTTGCAGATGTGAATGAATGCACGCAGGGCAGGTGCCACCCGGCCGCCGCCTGCCTCAACACACCCGGCTCCTTCTCCTGCCAGTGCCGGCCAGGCTACGATGGGGACGGCTTCCAGTGCACTCCTGGTAAGGATCCTTGCATGGGGCATTGTGGCTGGCACCTGCAATGAGCATCTATGCCGCCTCCTCCCCACCCCAGCTGCCCGTGGCCCGTGCACTTCAGCTGATGCCACCTGCCTTTGGCCCCGCCTTTGACTATTGCTGCTTGCAGTTTGTGACTGTCACGGAGGCAAAGCACCCTGACAGCCAGGGCCCAGGGCTTTGTGCAGCGGCTCTCCACCTGACCACAGCATTTGTAGCACTGTTCATTGCAGCAGCCAGGAGCTGAGATGCAGGTGGCATGCTCAGGTCAGGGCCCAATGCTCATAAATATGACCTTCATTTCTGCAAAATCCAGGGAAAAGGGGTGGGTCCGAGTGCCCTGTGCAAGGAAGCACAGCTCCTGGCTCCTTGAGTCCATTCCTGTCTCTGCCACTGGCTTCCTATGTGCCCATGGACACCTCACCTGGCCTCTGTGTGTCTGTTTACCCCTCCATATGAAAGAGGTCACCGGTGAACCCTTGAATACCCTGCTCAGAGCACGCCTGAAATCTCAGTGCCCCGTTGCATCCTCCGCCAGTGCCCATTCCTCCCACAATAAACCCCCAGGAGCTTTATCCCTGCTGGTTGTTGCAAGGCTGGATGGGCTGCATGCCCCGTGGCAAGGGTCACTGTACTCCCACGTGCCTTCCTTTACTCTGCAGCAAACCTACAGCGCCTGACACCATGCGAACACGAGCGGCTCTACTCGCAGCCAGAGCCAGGACACCACATACCCGTGTGCGACGACCAGGGCAACTACCACCCTCTGCAGTGCCACAGCAGCACGGGCGTATGCTGGTGCGTGGATGAAGCTGGCCAGGAGATCGCTGGCACCCGGACGCCTCCCGGCAGCACCCCGCCGCGCTGCGGGGAGCCAGGTCAGTGCCATTCACCCCTCAGCTTCCTGTTGTCCTGGCACGGAGAGTGCTAAGTGCACTCTGATTTCCCTGTGCCCTGAGCCAGACCCTGAGAAGTGGGGAAGGGGCTGCTGAGCTCGAGCCGGAAACCATAACTAATTCAGGTGAGTGACCATCTCCTCTGGTTTTAATAACCCATTGCCCACCTGTCCCACGATAAAGGCAAAAGCACTTCCCCGGGAGGCGAGAGCCCTCCAGGGGTATGCAGGGTCCAGGAGGCAGCACCCCAGCTGGGAGGCACTTGGGGACCTCACACCCACTACTGCAGTCCCCCTTTGATACCATAGGGAACGGGGCTCCTCAGGGTCTGGAGGATAGGTGTCCTCATCCCCTGGCCACTCTCTGCTCTTGGTCTGTCCCCATGGTGCTTTCAGGCCCTCTAAAAATGGGATGGAGTTGGTGCTGGGCAGCATATGTCAGCTCTGCCTGCTCCTGGAGCAACAGGCCTGCTGGTCCCTGCAGCCAGCAGCGCCCAAGGGAGTGATGTGCCTGGCATCTCACCCAGCTGCTTTGGCTTCCCCTTGCTGAACGGCCCGGCAGCCGTTCACAGCTGGGTCGACTGGGGTTGGGCTTTGGCACAAGCCCGGAGCAGGTTTTGAACTTCCACCTGGAGGCAGCACAAGATCCCTTCGTTGCCATCACTGGACAGACCCGTGACACCGCTCATGGCAACTTGCAGGGTTGTGCCACACGTGTATCGCTGTAGATGTGAGCATTGCCCTGTGGCTTCCATCTCTCTGCCACCACCAAAGCCACCTGAGCCTGCTGCTCTCCTTAATTCATCTCCCTTCGCTGTCCTGCTCTTTCCACCAATACTGCTTTCCACGGCTGGCCTTGCTCTAGGAACGCTGGAGGGGGCCAGTCTCCCCCGAAATCAGGAAGAAGGCAGGGTAGGATTTGCACCTTGCAGCCTAACCAAGGCGGGTGTCTATATATCAGGTACCCGATGGTACCTCTCTAGGGAGGGGCCTTTTCCACGACGACCTACCGTGGTCTTGTGCGACCGTGTCCCTGGCAGGCACATTGCAAACACCCCCACGGCCTTCCCCTGCAGCTGTTGGTTGCTTTGGCCCTCACTCCCCTACAAATCTCTTGCCCTCGAGTCTAGAGCCCACGGCGAGGCCGCAGACCATGTGCGAGCGCTGGAGGCAGAGCCTGCTGGACCACTACGGGGGCAGGCCACGTGAGGACCAGTACGTGCCGCAGTGCGACGCGGCCGGCAGCTTCAGCCCGCTGCAGTGCCACGGCAATAGCGGCTTCTGCTGGTGCGTGGACGAACACGGCAGAGAGATTCACGGGACGCGGTCGGAGCCCGGCACGCCCCCGCCATGTAAGAGCGCCGCGGGGTGCTGGGAGAGAGGGCTGGCTGCGCGGCCCGGGGCTGGGAGGCGCTTACCTGGGCCATCGAGCCCAGACCTAGGGCCCTTGTGCGGGAGGCGCGGTGTGGTTAGACCCAGGCGCTGCGTTCGAGTGCACGCTCTCCTGCAGGCGTGGGGCCGGGTCCAGGGCCCGCGTGCCCCTGGCGCGGCATCCGGCAGGGCTGTGACGCCTGTGTTTGAACGACAGGTCTCCCCAGCGTGGCCCCTCCCACGGTGCAGCCCTCGCCACGTCCGGACGTGTCCCCACCAGCCGCGGGGACTTTCCTGCTGTACGCCCAGGGCCACCAGATCGGCTACCTGCCCCTCAACGGCACGCGGCTGCAGAAGGAGGCGGCCAAGACCCTGCTGGCGCTGCATGTAACGTATCGCGGCGGGAGCCGAGCTGCTGGGGCGTGGAAGGAGGGAGAGGCCTGGGTGGTCTCCACGGGGCTTGAGCCTGGCCACTTCGTTTGAGAGGGGCTTTTGGGAGAGGGAGACATGGCTGGTCCCCCTTGTGTCATCCAGAGCTCTGGTTTGCGGCCAGTAACCCAGGCTCTCTGGGCCGCTCTGACTCCAGCTCACAAGGCAGCAGGAGCAACACAGCCCAAAGCTAGTCTGCTCGCTGCTCAGAGCCCCGATCCTCCCCTGGGAAAGCTCTCGGGTGCCCAGGGAGGGTTCACTCCTGTTTTCCTAGGTTGTCTTATTGCCTCTGTCCTGGCCTCGTTTTTAAGTCACTAGCACATCACGGCTGCGCACTTAGTGAAGTTGACGTGCAAGTCTTACCCCTGGCGTGGCCTGGGCAGTCTCCTTCCCTTTAGAGCCACAGTCCCACCCCGTGGCACCTCAGCATTGCTCCTCGACCTTGCCTGTGGCTGCAGGAAACTAAAACCATTTTAATGGACGGGAAGAGCCAGCTTTCCTGAGAGCATCGGCTGAGACCGCGTTGACCGCCGACCCCGCTTCTGCATCTCTTTCCTCCCCTCTGTAGAAAAAAGCCACACGTTCCCGTCTCCCAGAGCGAGCGTGTCCGGCTGAGAGTAACCGAGAGCTGGCGTGTGACCTCTCGGGGTGCATTTTGGGGTGACAGCCTTCAATTAGGAAGCAAAAACTGGAAGGCCGTTACACGTGCCAGCTTCAATCTGGAAAGCTCTGCTTGGTCCTTCGGGTTGTTAAATACAGTCAAGAGGCAGACGACACGAGGTTGCCTCGTTCACACTGCCTCCCACAGGCTCCAGATGAGAAAATACCTTCGCTGTAAAATAAAACATGGCATCTCGTCTCTTCTTTCTGAATCCCGACAGGGCTCCATAGTGGTGGGAATTGACTATGACTGCAGAGAGAAAATGGTCTATTGGACGGATGTTGCTGGTCGAACAGTTAACAGAGCGAGCTTGGAGCCAGGGGCTGAGCCGGAAACGGTAATTAATTCAGGTGAGTGACCATCTCCTCTGGTTTTAATGAGGCTTGTTGCCAGGCAGGCTGTGACTGGGGTTGAGCTTGCTCATGGCCTCTCAGGGCTGAGGTCCGAGCAGCGTGGGAGTGGAAACACGGCCTTTCTAAGTGCTGGTCCCAGCTCTCTCCTGGCCATTACCCATCGCCACTGCCCGCCAGGGTCTCAGAGGCACTGACCGGGCAGGCCATATAATCAACTAGAGGGGTGGAAAAGAGATGCTACTACATAATGGTAGGCAAGCTTCTTTGGGTAGATGTGATCTCTGTCATTAGACCGACCGAGTTGTTGGAAAAAGTTCTTTGCAAGCTTTTGGGCACAAGCACCCTTCTTCGGGCATAGGCGCTTGAGCCTGAAAGCTTGCAAATCACGTTTTTTCAATGCGCCGGTCTACTGAAAGAGATCGCATCTACCCATCTGCCTGTGTCCTTAGACCAATGTGGCTGCAACCAAAAACCCTACTACATAATGGCTGAACAGGCACAGGGGGGATTACAGCCACGGGGCCAACCCTTGCTGTAGCCCGTGCAGTGACTGGGCTCCGCTTGTCGTGTTCCTGCAGGACTGATGAGTCCGGAGGGCCTGGTGGTGGATCACCTGC
Source organism: Caiman crocodilus (assembly GCA_030014935.1). NCBI lineage: Eukaryota > Metazoa > Chordata > Crocodylia > Alligatoridae > Caiman > Caiman crocodilus. The sequence continues at coordinate 1,069,237 of JAGPOW010000252.1, forward strand.
GCAGAGCCATGTTTTGGACGGACAGCGGCCTGGATAAAATCGAACGTGCCAACCTGGATGGGTCGCAGCGCAGGGCTCTCTTCAGCACCGATCTCGTCAACCCTCGTGCCATCACTGTGGATCCCATTAGAGGGTGAGCAGCAGGGCTTCCTCTCGGCTTTTTCAAAGCCTGTAATTAGGGCAGCGGTGGGGAGAGGGGACCCAGAGACTCACTTCTGTGGCAGGCGACCGGTAAATTTTGGAGGCAAGGCAGACCTGTTGTTCGCCACCACTGCAGGTGTCATACTGTCATTTTTACCGCACTGAGAGCTGAGTGGGATGAAGCCGGGCGTAAGGTCTGTGTCCTGTTTGCTTGAACGCTTTCACAGCTGGAAGGGCACTGCTGAATTAGTGATCTGAATCCTCCTAGCGCGAAGTGCAGCCCTGTCGTCCTTTATTACAGTAGAGCTGGACAGGCGATCGGCACTTCGTGCATGGGAAAATGGATGGGTCTGGTGCTCATGGGGAGCTCCCCAGCAAGGTGCTTCCCCTTTACATAATAAACACCAGCTTAGCTGCAAGGGAAGTAGAAACAGCAGACCCTGCTGAATGACATCTGAGGCCAAGTATCTGAGCGGCATCAGCTGCAGAGGCTTGCCTGAGAAAGTTAGTCTCCGTGTCTCCGTGGTCAGAGACAGAGGCATACCTTTGCCCTATGTTTTTTTCCTCTAATCATTCAGCAGCAAACCTGTCAAAAAAAGGTAAAGTGTTAAAATGTTCAGCTTTCGAACCCTCTGTTGCGTCTGATACACCCCCTGAGTGCACCACTGCAATGCAGACACCACCACCGGGACAGTAATGGATGTGTCCCTATCTCACCTCTTGTAAAATGTTCTCGAGATCCCTCAGGCTTTCCGTTTCAGCGTTTCAGATCAGGAAATAATCTGTTCTTTAAAGCATAATGGGAGGCCCAGGACTCATCTCAATTAGTAACCCCCGTGTTTTCCAAGTGACTCATCTTACTGTGTCTTGTTCTTTTGTTAAATGGTGCCCCTATAGCAACCTCTACTGGACAGACTGGAATCGCGAAGCACCAAAAATCGAAACCTCGACGGTGGAGGGTGCCGACAGAAGGATTCTGGTGAACAAAGACATCGGACTACCCAACGGCCTGACTTTCGACCCTTTCTCCAAACTGCTTTGTTGGGCGGATGCAGGTGACTTGAGTTAGCGCCAATTGAAACGCACGCACACACGCTAGGCAGGGAAGGGAATTCGGATCTAAAAACATACCGCTCCCTACTTCTTGCTGCATCCCCCCTCTTAAAAAGGGAAATCTCTTCAGCACTCACTTGGCTAAAAATGAGGATTTTCAGCTTTCTCAGGCAATCTCCTCCCCCGCCCCTAAATTCATGCCTTCTGCAATTTCTCCAACCTCTAAGTCAGGGTAGGGCTGTACAATGCCGCACTCAAGTCCTGTACGTTAGCTGCCCTCCATCTACTAAAACGGCCTCTGGCCAACTCTCCTTTGCCACAAATGCAGCTTTAGCTATGGGACAGCTTGCCAGATTAAGCCCGTCAGAGGTGACAGAATTAGAGCAACGATGAGAATAATGCTATAAAGCAAAAAGGCCCCTCGCTCTGCACCCTGCAATGGGGATGTGACTGCTGGTGTGACATAGAGCCGGTGTTTTTTTTTTTCCAAGGACAAGTGAAACAATATAAACTCCTAAAACCAGAACTGCAGGAGTCTGTTAACGTGTAGATAGATTCTACACAAACTTTTCTTGCTTGAGGTGCTTAAGCGCTACACGCTGCTTTGCTGGACTAACATCTCAGTATTGTGGTCAGGCTGCTCCGCCACAGGGACTTAGAGGCAGCTGCTGCACTAGGGAAATTTTACCACGTCAGGCTCCATATTGCTGTCTGAAGATGGGCATTTTTCTGTACAGGCGGCAGCATTTATGGCAAATGCCTGGCAGAGATGCCTTTTGGTGCTAGTGATGCCACAGTCGCAGGTTCAATCCCCATTTGGGACACAAGACCTTTCCTGTCTCAGGCAGGGGATTGGATTAAATGACCTCTTGAGGTCCTTTCCAGCCCCACTTCTCTGATTTCTATGCTTTTGGAGGAATTGCTTCACTTGCCCTCCGCGGAGGAGTGAGGAGCGTGCCCACGTACCCAGTCAAACTGGGACTTCAACGTCCGGCACACCGCTTCTGGTGCAGAAGCGACTTGTGCTGGTAGCTTTGTCGGCTTTGCTCAGCTGAAGTCCTGCCCTCCCGCAGTGCAAGCTGGGCATCCTTCAGGAGCGCAGCTGGGAGCCGAAGCTACTGCTCAGGGCTTTTCTGGCTAAGGTCTGTTTGCACAGAGTACTGTGGGCCGTGTCACCTCGGGAAGACTGCATGGAAACTAGCCTCGTGTTTTGCCTGATGTAATGTTTTATTCGAAAAGGAACCAAGAAGCTGGAGTGCACGTTCCCAGATGGAACAGGAAGGCATGTTGTACAGAATAACCTCAACTACCCCTTCAGCATCGTTAGCTATGCCAACCACTTCTACCACACTGACTGGAGAAGGTAGGCAACATGCTGATAAAGAGCACAGTCCCAAAGGCCAAATATTTAGTGACAAAATACCTGTTGGTCCTATTTTAGCCATAGTGCATCCTCCGATTGTCAGGGCCAACATTTTTGGCAGACATGCCACAAACCAGACCAGCACACTCCCCAGAGGCCACTCGTCCCCTTCCCTTACCAGATCTGCTGCTCTGCTTCGTGACTTGTGCTCTCCGCCCTAGCTGCTGTTCTGCTGCCCGTCCCTGCCCCAATTTGCCACGTGCCACATAGACTACCCATGCTCTTACAGCTGTGCAGCGGACAGGTCTGGAATGGGACAAGGGAATTGGAGGGAGGAGCGGAGTATGACGCTCACTTCTGGATGGGGGAAAAAGTGCCATCTGCACCACTGCACTGGCACACGAGGATGCCAAGGTCTTGTACTTCTGGGTCTTGCTGGTACTCAGCGTGGTGTTAATACATCAACGCTGTTTTTGGCCAAGGCAGCAGCGCAGAATGGTGCTTTGTTGCGCTGTGCAACCACTCACATTCAAGTGATTCAACACCAAATTAAGATAGCTCTAGCACAATGAACGGACTCCATTAAAAGTTTACTAGGGGAGATATCTGGGCGTGTTGTATGTAGATGGTCTGACTAAAGCACAGTGATGCCTTCTTTAACAAGGGGTTCACTCTTTCTAGAGAAGGATTGAGGAGCAAGGAAAGGTTTTTTCTGTTTTTTTTTTCCCCCCAGGGATGGTGTTATAGCTGTGAATAAGGATACCGGCTCCCTTACTGAGGAGTACCTTCCAGAGCAACGGTCCCATCTCTATGGAATAACTGCAGTGTATCCCTATTGCCCAGGAGGTAAAGTCTGCCCTGCTCATGTCATACTAATGGATACGCTGCTGTTTTTGATGCACTAAGAATAGATATCTGGTTTCCTCTCATTGCAGTGAGGAAATAATTACTGATACTTCAACAAAAGGAAGTACGGGCTTTAGACTGGGAGGAAGAATGCCAGACCCAAAGACTTAACACCACATGGAGCAAAGAGGAAGAAACCTTCCACGAAGGCCATCGATGCTTACCATAGGCACTGATGTGATCTACTTTAGTGCAAAAGATCATCATCAAGTATTTTTTGAAGTTATACCTCAATCTTTACTACTGTATTTTTAAATGAAAACATTGCTATACTACAAAAAAAATATAATGGCCCTGTGAATATTAGGCCATTACTCTAATTTTGCTTATGGAAGCAACTTTTTAAAAAAGAGAAAGTCGTAACGTTTCTTATTCCAGTGTTCTCTCATTTGGATGAAATAAAACCCGAATCCTTTTTAAGCACAGTTTGACAATCTGACCTATAGGTCTTTTATAGCCAAAAAATTAAATGTGTATGGAAAGCTTTCAATGCAGTGTTTTACTGGGTCACAGTCATAACCCAGAAGAGACAACGATCATATGGCTGCAGAAAGTGTGCAGAACGGTCATGGACATGGCAAGCACACTACATTTTCCAAAGCACAACTCTAGACTCTTTCTGCCTCAATGCATGTCTTTTAGTATTTATATTAGAAGAATGTGCTAGATTTAATCATTCATGTTTGATGGTCTTTTAAGAAGTGCCTTCACTGTGCTACCTGTTATAGAGCAAGACGTGTACATAAATACCTGTTCAGATGTAACTCTCACTTTTTCTAGATTACTCAAATAATAAAATGGTTGTTTTAAATTTTTTCTTTTGGCTCTAATTTTTCAGAAGTTTCTCTTGTATGACAAGTAGTTATGGTACCAGGACTAGTATTTCACAATGCAGGAATACATCCACAAAAGAATCTAAAAATCCTTATATAATAAACTTCCTTTTAAGACCCCATTGTTTTGAAAGAAACCTAGGAAGTGTTTGAAGAAACCCCGGAAGCAAGTGTTTAAGCAACCAACACGGCTTCATTCGAGGCAGGTCCTGCCAGACCAACCTGGTGGTCTTCTACGACCAGGTCACAAAATCCTTAGATGCAAGGGTAGCAGTGGACGTAGTCTTTCTGGACTCCAGGCAGGCCTTCAACAGTGTCTCTCACCCCATCCTCATTAAAAAACTAGGGGACTAGCATCAACACCTACATGGTCAGACGGGTCACTAATTGGCTGGAGGGTCACACCCAGAGAGTGGTGCTGGATGGGTCATTTTCAACCTGGAGGGATGTGGGCAGTGGGGTCCCCCAGAGCTTGGTCCTTGGACCCACACTGTTCAACATCATCAGCCACTTAGATGAGGGGGTACAAAGCACCCTATTCAAATTCACTGACAACACTAGGATGTGGGGGGAAGTGAGCACACTAGAAGGGAGGAATAGGCTGCAATCAAACCTGGACAGGTTACAGGGGTGGGCGGATGAGAACAGGATGGACTTCAACACTGACAAGTGCTGGGTCTTCCTCCCCAGGTGCAGCACCTTGCGACAGACGTACAGGCTGGGGAACTCCCTTCTCATCAGTGCAGAGGCAGAAAAGGATCGTGGAATCATTATTGATGCCAAAATGAACATGGGCAGACAGTGCGGGGACACAGGAAGGCCAACCACACCTTGTCATGCATCCATAGATGCACCATGAGCAGGTCCAAGGAGGTGATCCTCCCCCTGTGCAGCACCAGTCAGGCCACAGTTGGAGCACTGCATCCAGTTCTGGGCACTGTGCTTCAGGAGGGATGCAGACAGCATGGAGAGGGTCCAGAGGAGTCCACCCACATGATCAGGGGTCAGCAGGGCTATGAGGAGAGGCAACGGGACCTGAACCTGTTCAGTCTCCACAAGAGAAGGCTGAGAGGAATCTAGTGGCCGTTTACAAACTAGTCAGGAGGGACCAGCAGGCACTGGGGGAGGCCCTGTTCCCCCGAGCACTCCCAGGAGTGACAAGAAATAATGGTCACAAGCTGGCAGGGGGTAGATTGAGGCTAGACATCAGGAGGCACTACTTCACTGTCAGGGCAGCTAGGATCTGGAACCAGCTTCCAAGAGAAATGGTGCTGGCTTCTACCCTGGGGGGGTCTTCAAGAGGCTGGACGAACACCTTGCTGGGGTCGTTTGTCCCCAGTGCTCTTTCCTCCTATGGCAGGGGTTGGACTTGATGATCTACTCAGGTCCCTTCCGACCCTACCAACTACGAAACTATGAGTGCTTCCCTTTGCTGTGGTGGTAACCCCAAGGTGCCGCCACAAGGAAGGGAAGCACTGGGGGCCCCTGCAGCTCAGGCCCCACCCCCCCGCCACAGAGCGATGGGCAGGCTCCGGGAGGAGGGGAGAAAGGCTCAGGCCTCTCATTGCTTCCCCCTGCACCCCCCCCTTCAGTGGAGCTTGGTCAGGCTGCAGTTGGATAACTGTGTCCAGTTCTGTAGGAGGGACATGGACAACACTGAGAGGGTCCAGAGGACACCACCTGCATGACCAGGGGGCAGCAGGGCAGGCCCTACAAGGAAAGGCGATGGGACTTGAACCTGTTTAGCCTCCACAAGAGATGGCTGAGGGGGATCTAGTGGCCGTTTACAAACTAGTTGGAGGGGACCAGCAGGCATTGGAGGAGTCCCTGTTCCCCGGAGCACTACCAGGAGTGACGGTCACAAGCTGGCAGAGGGTAGATTCAGACCAGACATCAGGAAGCACTACTTCACTGTCAGGGCAGCTAGGACCTGGACCCAACTTCCAAGCAAAGTGGTGCTGGCTCCTGCCCTGGGGTCTTTAAGAGGAGGCTGGATGAACACCTTGCCAGGGTCGTTTGACCCCAGTGCTCTTTCCTGCCATGGCAGGGAGTCAGACTTGATGATCTGCTCAGGTCCCTTCCACCCCTACCAACTATAAAGACACAAAGCCAAGGATGAAGAGTAAAACTATTATACTTCTCAACATATAGCTAAACAGAACAATTGTTAGCTGTTTCCCCCACTTCATTTATTTAAAGAAAAAAGGAAAAAAGGGTAATTCATTAGAATAGTGACTTCACTTTCTTCCTAGATTTCTTTCAAAACAATGAAACAATATCCATTTCAAAATGCATGCCAGAGGTGTACATAACTCCTAATTGTACTGGGTATGCAAGAGACTTAACAGTCTTAATTTTATTCATCTTCCAACTTTCCCCAATCTGTGGTCTGTCTTCGGATCAGCAATAATTGCCTGAACTGCTACTATGGCTTCGTTAATTTTTGTCTGCAGCTCTCGGAGTTCTTCTATATGCAGCAATCGAAGAATCTGGGCAGCTTCATTAATGACAGCATCTGATTGATTTGCACAAAGAGAAATGGTATTAACACAGAACAACCATTTTCCACTTCAAAACCTTTGGATGCAACTCACAGTCAAATAGCAAGCCACAGTTTTCTATGCTTGCCCTAAATTCTTTAGCAACAGTGGGCTTGATTATCTGGCCAGGTCAAGGCATGTTCTATGCAAGACCTAATGTGGCTTTATAGCACTTTTGTGATATTCTGCTTCTGAATCTGGCCAAGGCTGAGCAGACAAGGATGGATTCCATTCACATAGAGTGGTGGTTTAGCTATAAAAACAAGCTGCATCTATGCCAGCACTCAGGCTGGACTACATTCGAGACATCTGTCATTCAGAGCAGCCCATCAGCTCACACCAGTCTATGGTGCACACCAACTAATCCCAATTAAAAAACAAAACAAAATGAACAGCAGCTAAATACTGGTCCCACCGTTAAAGCAGCAGATATCCTCTGCATGTCTTTATGTCAATTGTATCCCAGGATGATAATCCGCTCCCCTGCCAGATTTTTCCCTCTCACGCTTAGCAGAATTTTTGTAAACAAGCTCTTGTAAGCAAGAGGCCAAATGTGATCATTTCCTTCCCCTGCCAGCTTCTGGAAGCAACATTTTTTTTTTAAATGGCCCATACTGGGTCAGATGAAATGACTGTTTTAGTCCAAGGTGGCTCCATTGTTTAAAATAAGAGTTAAAAGCAGCTCTTACCTCCGGTGTCAAAACCAAGAATGTGTTTTTCCAAGGCAACAGGCAAACCCTTGGGAAAAGAAAAGAAACTCGTATTATTTCTATGCTTTTTGAAGCAAAGGATGCCAGGCCTGAAGAACTCAAAATCCCACCCCAATATGGAGCTCAGCAAAGTCTAAAAAAATACAACAGTAAAAACATGCATGGCCGTTCTACATATGTGTTTCTGAAATAGCCGCTGGTAACAAATCGGATGGCCTCAGAGCTACTCCGACCCATACCTGCAGATACAGGGTCTCACAAGCCACTCCAGTGCATGCGAACAGGGGAGCATGCGGTATTTTGTCCCACCCCTGCTACTTCCACTACACCAGGAAAAGCCTTGGAGGGCTGCCTACATCAGCTGACAACATTGTTGAGCAACTTTAAATTCTCTTTGTGCCATTGGGACAGCACAAAGAGGACTTGTAAAGGGATGAAAACTTAACCCAATGACCAAACACCACCATACTGTGAACTCAATGAATGAATATAAATACTTCCTGTAAAGACTTTAAGAATGAGTCTGATGATAAAATCCCCTGAGTGTTGTATATGGATTGAAAATTCTCAGCACGTGATACATTTGTAGAGGAGTTTGCTTTCCTACAAACATACCACAGGAAACTCACATTCTAAAAAGTCCTGAAAGTTTCTTTCCAGTTGATACAATAAGAATCCTAGTCTAGACTCTGAATACATATTGGTCTAGAGTTAGTGTCAGTTTATTTAAATATGCAATTTTAAGTGAATTTAATAGTAGTAGCCCTACACTCACCAACTGCCCTGCCCAGTCTGTTACTCTGCTTGCTTCCCTAGGGTTCCTGCCACATCTACTGCTCTGCTTTCTCCTCCTATCCGCCACTGTGCTGCTTGTCCTTTCCCCAGTCTGCCAAGTACCACACAGGCTGCTGGTGCCACTTGTGGCAGGCACACCATATGCTGGCCACTCTTGATTTATATGATGCATCATGTGGATTACCACCTTTGCTCTCTTCCGCTAGTATCTATGCCACAGGAGATGCAGCACTTTGGTACGTAATGCGTTTATTCTGCTGACCTAGTTTCCCTAATTTGTTTGTAGAACCACCAAGGTGCAAACAGACACCCAGTTAAGGCATGTAAAATGATGTTATGAAACTTTCACATGCTGTCCGTCTCCTTTTATCTTCATCACTTGTGCAATTTACTGCTGTACTGACAATCTTGTTCCACAGCTCCTGCCAAGAGCCAGACATACTTTTGGAAGCCATAAAATATTAACAAATAACCCCTGCTCATTAAAAAAGCCCTCCCTCTCCCAAACAAAGAACTGCCTGTATCCTCTTACGGGGAAAGGGAGAGGGGAAAAAAATAAAAATCAACTTTTAATTTTGCAGCTCCAACACCGCACCCAGATATGGAATAGCAACATGTTTCTCTGAGGGCTAAATTTTACCTATTTTAAGTTTCTATACCTGACACTGATGGGGCAGCCTCAGCTGTTTCTCTGTTTTCCTGTTCTTGGAACAGTTTTCAAATGCTATTCAAAAGGCCTATATAAAAAATAGAATGCCCTAGTTTATTGTACCCTGGCTTTGTAAATCAGCACAAGTTGTACCCTAAGAGGCATCTGTAACTGCCGATTAGTGACCATCAAAAGAGATGCTTTCTTATAGCACATTATCCCATACAGAAGATGCTGCTGTGATGTAGGTGTCAAAAGAGATGAAGGGGCCTGGCTAAAGGTCCCTGTTCTAAAGGGACAGTTCTGGAAAGCGTTTCATCCTAAACATGTACAAGTTGCTCTCATCAGTGATGGAGCAGAAGTTCCAGAGAGCTGGGATTTCTAGTCAAGTGCTTTTTCAGAGGAGGGGAACCCACACCTAGATTCCAACCCTTCCTTCCCCATAAAAGCCAGCTGAGAAGTTGGAAATATTTCATTACCTAAAACTTGGATATCTCTTTGCATATTCAGCAAACAGTGCTACCTAAAAGAAAAATTAACCTAGGACTTTTGTATTCAGTAAAATATTATTGAAAATCTACTCCAGGGGTGCTAAACTCATCTGGCCTTGTGGCCCCAATGACTGGCACAGGGCTGGTCCATGGGCCAGATCAGGCCCATGGACTCCCACCCACATGCCTGATCCTGCACGTGGCCCCAGTGAGCACCACAGTCCAGGCAGTGTGGGGTAGCCTGTGGATCAATGGGGCAGCACTGGTGGGCAGATGATGTTTTTGATACCCTGATCTATGACATATTACTATAATGTTAGCGACTTATGAGGATACTGCATTAAGAAACAATCGAACAATTATCACGTACAAATATACTTAGATGCGTGCAATACAAGAAGTCTTGCACTTACTTAGCACCTGTGACTTTTGGATCTTTATGACTTTTGGATCTTTCAGAATCACAACGGCTCTATCAAATGGGTAAGTCCTTTTTCACCTGTTGTTTTAATGTTGTGCACCTGGATTCCAACTACAAGCATTCGTTCCGAGATTCCCATTTTGAGACTAGCCTCGTTACGTGATGAACCAACCCATGCACTGTACATACATACCTCTTTAGACTGACTGGCCTTTGCTATAGCATCCTGAGTCAGGCGCTCCTGAACCAAAATACGAATTGCCTAAAAAAAAAAAAAAAAAAAAAAAAAAAATTAGTTCCAAAGAACAAAGTAACTCAATTCTGTGTTGATACATCTTTGCCCAGCACTTGTACTCAAGGAAACAGATTACACCCAAGAAAAACCTCAAGCCGTTGTCTTTTGTTCACATTCTGGGAATCTCAATAAAGGCCCCAATGTAACTGCCTTATTTAAAACTTTACCCTTGTCATGGAAATGGATTTTTTAAAATTATGAGCCAGATTCTTGCCCTATAGTGCTGGGAATGGATCCTGTAACCAGGTAGCCAAGTTAGCAGCTGTGGCAGAAAAGCCACCTTGGGTGCCCCTCTCCAGAAACCTCTCCCTGTGCCAGCCTGAGAGGCTGCTGGTGAATCCCTCAGGGCAGGGATTTCA
>JAGPOW010000252.1:1086202-1102214 GCA_030014935.1 Caiman crocodilus
CTCCCCTGATGAGCTTGTAGGCAGCCACCAGGTCCCCGCTCAGCCTCCTCTTGCTGAGGCTGAACAGGTTCAGGTCCTTCAGTCTCTCCTCATAGGGCCCGTCCTGCTGCCCTCTCACCAAGCGGGTGGCCCTTCTCTGCACCCTCTCCACGTGGGCCACATCCCTTTTGAAGTGCGGCGCCCAGTACTGGATGCAGTACTCCAACTGCGGCCTGACCAGTGTCGCATAGAGGAGGAGTATCACCTCTCTGGACCGGCTTGAGATGCACCTTTGGAAGCATGACAAGGCATGGCCAGCCTTCCTGGCTGTGGTCTGGCTTTGGCGGCTCATGTTCATCTTGGAGCCAATAATGACTCCAAGATCCCTTTCCGCCTCTGTGCTTTCAAGAAGGGAACTCCTCGGCCTGTATGTGTGCTGTGGATTCCTTCTCCCAAGGTGCAGCACCCTGTATTTGTCTACATTGAACCCCATCCTATTTTCATCTCCTCTCACTTCTGTAGTCTCTCTAAAGCTAGTTGCAGCCTCTCTCTCCCTTCAAGTGTGTCCACCTCACCCACATCTTAGTGTCATCAGCAAACCTGGCCAGTGTGCTTTCCAACCCCTTGCCCAAGTCGCTGATGAAGATGTTAAACAGTGTGGGCCCAAGGACCAAGCCCTGGGGGACCCCACTGCTCACATCTCGCCAGGTTGAGTACAACCCATCCACCACTACTCTCTGGATGCACCCCATCAGCCAATTTTTTACTCATCCAACTGTGCAGGCATCAATGCCACAGTCACTTGATTTATTGATGAGGATGGGGTGAGAGAGAGTGTCAAAGGCCTTCTTAAAGTCGAGAAAGACTACATCCACAGCGATACCATGATCCAAGGATTTAGTTACTTGGTCATCAAAGACAATTAGGTTGGTCAGGCAGGACCTGCCTTTGATGAACCCATGCTGATTGCCCCTGAGAATGGTCTCCCCTGCTGGCCCCCCACAGGACGTGCTCCTTGAGGATTCCCTCCAAGATCTTCCCGAGCACCAAGGTGAGGCTTACAGACCTATAATTACTTGGGTCCTCCTTACTCCCCTTCTTGAAAACTGGGACGACATCAGGCAGTTTCCAATCCCCCGGCACCTGGCCAGATGACCACAAATGCTCGTACAGCCGGGCAGGGTCAGATAGCAGAGAGGTATGGCCCAGGGTTAAGAAACCCCACAGGCAGAGGACTCCAAAGACCCTGTATGTGCAACAGTGCTGGTACACCATGGCATGACAGAGCACAGCATGCAGGAGGTGGCCCAAAGGATGTGGTGTGGCATGGCACAGTGAAGAGGGGTGCTGCCCATAGTGGGTGGAAGGGGCATGCCATGCATCCTGGGGTGGGTGCGTGCCCTGAGCAATGCAAAGCCAGGGGCCTGCAAGTTTGTGGCACATCTGCAACAAAGGTTGGCTCCCACTGCTCTAGAGGATAAGCTGCTTTACTACTACAGGAACAAAAGGAGCACTAGGGGTTGGCCCCAATGTCACAGTTAAAATTACCTGCCGTATATGTAGTGATGCTCCTTCCCAGCCCACCTAATATGACCTCTGACCTTACCATGTCCCGTATGAAAAGCTATTAAAACAATAAAATGAGCTATAACCCTTCCTCGACCCCCTCCTGTTTGTCTCCACGTAGTTCAAGTCTCTAAGCTCCTTGCCCTACAGTAGGAAGAATTCTGCTGTATATTCTACTGTATTTTACTGGAATAAGGAGCAGTTATTCTGAAACAACACTATCATTCCTATGTCATCTGGTATAAAAGAGAAATATCAAAGAGGAAAGCAGAGGCTTGGAAAAATAACAAGTTCTCAAAATATACCTCAAAGATGCGCATCAAGTGTAAGTATAAAATCCCCCAGGATATTATTGCTGGCATTGCAATAGAGTATAAAAAAAAAGAAATCACTATACACTTACCATCCAAGTTTATCAGTGGCTCTGCACTTTTCCCTGTATTATCAGTATTTTTGGCACCATCAGGTGTGGAGTCCTTGTACTTCTCAGCTGTTAAAATAAAAACCAGCTTGGTTTCATGAATGTAAGGAAGTCAGTAAACAGTTAGTTGAATAACTGGTTTAAAATAAGCGCGCTAGAGCATAAAAAAAGGACTGCTGAACACTGCTAGCTGCAACTAAGGAAAGCACATTTTCTGTACCTGGCTAAGAAGTTTAAAGATCTCCGTTACTGTTGTGCACTACTGAAACTCTAGATAAAGTACAGTCTACGAGAACTTGCTCAGGTAGGAGGCCTCTTATTATCACCTATGTACTGTCAGGTCGCTGAGGCAGGATTTAAGACATGTGCCAACCTTAGATACACTGCTTGGGACACTCAAGACTGAGGAGACTTAACTATGCTGAAGGCTCTAAGAATAAGGAACAATTAATCTGATTTTTGAATGACCAATATACAACTGCTTATTAAAGGGCTGTCAACTTGATTTCTATCCTGGATTGATATTGAAGGCACTCTAGCCTTTCAGTGGTCACATTAGGTTAGACCATAAGTTAAAGATTTCAGCCAAAACTGAGTTCTGGATGTCAGATAGTAAAAAATGCAAGAATGTGCTGTGTCTGTGAAATGAATTCCATTCATGTGACACTCTTTATCTAAGAAAACATAATTGAAATATTGCAGAATAATTTTTCCTCTGGTAATAAAAATGAGTGCGTTTGCTAGAAACACGTGACATGCTAGTTGTTGAGGAAATATGCATCTAAAAAGGGGTTATCTACAATGACACTGGGAGAGGTTATTATTTTAGTTCTTTCGCTGCAAACAGGCTAAGTAACAAATCTCAGTTCATTACTACATCACCCAGAGAATCACAGAAAGTGAGGGATGGAGGGGAATTTAGGAGGTATCATTTAGTCCAACCCCCTGCTCAAAGCAGGATTGTCCCCAGCCATCTCATCCCAAACAAGGCTTTATCTAGCTGGGTCTTAACCTCCAAGGATGGAGATTCTACCACCTTTCTGGGTAGCCTGTCCCAGTGTTTTACTATCCGCATAGTGAGACAGTTTTTCCTAATATCCAACCTCAACTCGCCTTGCTGCAACTTGAGCCAACTGCTCCTTGTTCTGTCATCTACCACCACTGAGAACAGTCCAGCTCCATCCTCCTTTGAGATATCCTGCAGGGAGTTGAAGGCTGCTATTCAATACCCCTCGATCTTCTTCTCTAGACTAAACAAGCCCAGTCCCCTCAGCCTCTCCTCACAAGTCATGTCCCCCAGCCCTCGCAACCATTTTTGTTGCCCTGCACCAGGCTCTCCAATTTGTCCACATCCTTTCTGTAGTGGGGGCTCAAAACTGGACACAGGACTCCAGATGTAGCCTTCCTAGTGCCAAACAGAGGGAAAGAATCACTGCCCTTGACCTGCTGGCAGCGCTCCTACCAATGCAGTCCAGGATGCTGTTAGCCAGCTTGACAACAAAGGCACACTTCAGCTTATTTCCCACTGTAACCCCCAGGTCCTCTTCTGCAGAAAAATTGGGTTGGAAAGGAAAACAGTTGCAAAACGAAAATATGAAACTGCATGTTCAAGTAACTATGCTTCTTATCCTCGCTTACTTTTAAAAATACTTCAAAGATCACAGGTAAAGCATTTTGAATAGTTTTGCTGTTATTATTATTATTATAATAATAAAGGATTTTTCAAAGCTGACCATACCATTATCTCCATATTCAAGCCTGACAGCCAACCCAAGCAGCCAGTCAACTGTTTCTTGTCGTTCTTCCAGCTTGAAAGGACAGTTCACATCTTTCAAATACTGTACAAGAGTAAAAAAACCCAAAGGATAGTCGTCATTACTGGTTGGAAGTAAACCTACCTAGTCCACACTGTACAACAGCCCCAACAAAATAAGCTTTCCAGACAGATAAACTATATCTTTCCCACAGAGCCTAGTATTGTGAGGTCAGCAATAAGAGTGGACACTGCAAAGCAGGTCATATTTCTACTGTGATGCATGCAAGGTTTTCACACTGCACAACTCATTCAAATCTTATCTTAGTAAGTACGCCTGCTCCTCTCTCAGTGAGCAATAAATATTTTCTTAGTGATACTATAAAAATGGAAGAAAATTAAGTGTCCAAAGTGCCACCTTCCCACTCCACCCCTAGCATGGCATGAGTAAGAGCAAAAGAGAGAACTCCACTTCCAGTATTATCGACTCAGTCATACAGAGTACTAATTACCATGGCCCAGATTCCCCATGAAAATGAGGACTGCAAGGAGTTTCACTGTGGCAAGTAAGATTAACACATGCTACAACACTTGCAAACAAAGGGCCAGAGTGCTCAGCTCCTCAAAGGACTGAATCGTCAAAACAGAAAGAAACACAGATGTGGCGTAAGCACAGCTTAATGTTTCTGTCAGAATGCTCATACACGGTACATGCTTTAAATGAAAGGGCTCTTTTCCATACTTGGCATGTAAAGAATTTAATGCACAGAGAAACTGACTGGTGGCCAGTTTTCTTCTGGAAAGACAGAAACACCTTACCAAGCAAGGAAATGGGTGAGAAGTATCAAGGTTTTCATAACTGATCATATGTCAATTACAAAGAGAATGAAGTATACAAAGTCACCACATCCTATTATCTCTGCATTTTGGCTTCTAGAAAATAATTCAATTTCAAGCAATTCAAGGGTTCACAATTTTTTCCTTACACGTATATGCTTTAACTTTCAGTTAAAACAGCAATGGTTTAATCACTAATTACAGATACAGCACATGGTTTTACGTCTTACATTATTGTTTCTAGTATGAACTTACCTTTTCAAAGGACTTAGACCATTCATCGCTGTGTATGTTTCTTAAATTTCCTCGGTCTTCAATCTTGTAGTGTCTGATTTTCTGGTCTTCAAGCCAGACAATAAAGTTTCTGAATTCTGTTTCATCTATAGCCCAAAATGAACACAGCAAAATGAATACTAACCAGAAGCAGACCAAACTGATGTTTTCTCATAGAGAGGCAAAAGTCAATGAAGGCATGAGCTGGTCAATAAATTCTGCCTGGCTGATACAGGGGCCAGTTACACACTCATCTGGCCTGTGAATGGCCCCCAAATGACTCATCCAGCCCCCAAATGACTCATCCAGCCCACAGAGCCACATGGATTTAACACCTCTGATCTACATGCATGAGGCAAAGTGACAGGACCTTTTGGCTGTGTCCAGACAAGAGCGGCCGTGCAGTACGTGGGGCTGCAGACACACTGCATGTTCTGCTGTTCTCCATGCTGCAAGGGAGCTGCATGGGGGGGTAGAGTCAAGAAAACACAAAGGGGAAAAAGGCAGGGCAGCACATACGGGGGCAGTATGCGCGGCTCAGAACTGGAGCCTGGCCAGCCAGAGCCACACTGGCTGCTGGCTAGGCTCCATGTGCTTGGATCGCCATTACTGCAGCCCTGGGAGACCCCAAGGGCATCAGGTAAGGCTGCTGGGACCAGCCCATTGCTGGCTCCAGCGTCCTCTACCCAACTTGGAGTACCGTGCTGCATGCCAGACAGCACATGGTACATGCATTTCCCAGGGACAAGTACAAGCTAAAGGTGCACCACTGCTAGCTGTCCCCAGGGAAAAAACATCCATGCACGTGTGGACAAAGCCTTTGTTCTCTTATCACAGATTCAGGACCCCATATGAACAGGCCTAGCACGCTGAAGTGCAAACCAACCATTTAGTATCTCAGGATAAGAGGAGTCAAAACTTCATGTCCTGGACAACAGAGTTTGTCTGGGAACATTATTGGACTATCTGCCAAAGTAGCATGTGTACCACAGAATGCAGGGCTTGATGCTGGTGTCGCCTCACTTTTCATAACGTTCTTTCAGTGTGGGAGCTTTTCAAGCCCTGCACTAGTGCTAAGCAGTGCAACATAAATGTGTAAATGAGAATTACAGTGCAATTTAGGCAGATTTTTTCTTTTAAACAAAATAGCTGAAGAGCCGGGTACTTTTGCTATTCAGGTTGTAAAGATAGTAAGTCCTCTGGCATTGCTAGGAGCAGGAGACTTAGAGTTTTGACAGGAAACCAAGCCAGAACAACGGTGTAAATGTTAACAAATCTTTAAGAAACATTACAGTGTTCAGTAGTAAAAGTTAACAGGAAGGGTGGAAAACATATTAGCAAATTAACTGACACAGATTTTAGGCTAAGATCTTCTCATAGCCACCATGCTTCCCATACCTGTATCAACAAAACACTCTTGGGATCACTCAGAGACAAATGTGGAAGGCAAGGATTCCAGCCTCTCATTGAATGTGAAGCAGAGCAAAAAGGTCCTCCAACGAAATCAATAAATAAAGGAACTGAGGCGATGGGCAAACAAGATGGACTTCAAGCCCCACAAATGTAGCATTTCATCTCATGGACCACAGGGACTGAGAATAGTTGTTTTTCACCTGTTCGACAGCAATGTACAGCACTCATTTCTAGATACAGTAGACCAGGTAATATCACTGCTTTAAAATATCACTTGGTCCTCTGAGTAGCTGAGTTATTTTGGCATTGGGTCAGCTCTTATACTGTGTAGCAAGCTCCTCCCATGCATCACACCATGGCCATTTTCAATTCTTGAAAGACATTCTTTTCCAAAAGGATGAAGAGCAATGTTTGCAATGCTCAAAAGTGTTTGGGCAGCATTACACATGTTAGTTATAATGAAAGCAACTAGGAAAAAATAAGTGTACCATCAACACCTATTACAGGAAAACTGTGTGTAGAGAAACAGGCAGTCCTCAACTTATGTTTCAAGCTACAAAGTTTCGCACTTACAACATTTATAAATTGACGCCCTGTTTCAACTTTACAATGTTAGTTTTGACTTTACAACACTTGAGCGGCGCAGCAAACTTGTTTGCTGGTGTGGCGTCGCATCAGATCATCTCCCTGGACAAAATCTGTCCAAACTTCCTTGCTATTTACAATATAAATACATTAATGTAGCTATATTACTCATCTATAATTGATTGAGTACAAAATTCTGGGGTATTTTTAGTGAAAATAGGGTATCAAGCCTTGGTTCAGGAACCAATTCCCCATTTGTAAGTAGTGGGGTCCCCAAGGGCTCGGTCCTGGGGCCTACACTGTTCAACATCTTCATCAGCGACTTGGATGAGGGGGTGGAAACACATTGTCCAAGTTTGCCGATGACACCAAGATGTGGGGAGAGGTAGGCAAGCTTGAAGGGAGGGAGAAGCTGCACTTAGATTGAGACAGACTACAAAAGTGGGCAGATGGTAATAGGATGGGCTTCAATGTAGATAAATGCAGGTGCTGCACCTGGGGAGAAGGAATTCACCGTACACATACAAGCTGGGGAGCTCCACCTTGTGAGCACAGAGCCGGAAAGGGATCTTGGAGTTATTACTGACTCCAAGATGAACATGAGCTGCCAATGCCAGGCCACAGCCAGCAAAGCCAACCGCACTTTGTCGTGCATCCAAAGATGCATCTCAAGCCGGTCCAGAGGGATGACAGTCCCCCTCTACGTGACATTGGTCAGGCCACAACTGGAGTACTGCGTCCAGTTCTGGGCACCGCACTTTAAGAAAGATGTGGCCAACCTGGAGAGGGTTCAGAGGAAGGCCACCCGCTTGGTTGGACGGCAACAGGGCATGCCCTATGAGGAGAGGCTGAGGAACCTGAACCTGTTCAGCCTTGGCAAACAGAGGCTGAGGGAGGATTTGGTGGCTGCCTACAAACTCGTTAGGGGAGATCAGCAGCAAACAGGAAGGGTCCTATTCCCCCCAGCAGCACATGAGGTGATGAGGAGCAATGGCCAGAAGCTGCTGGAGAACAGGTTCAGGTTAGAGATTAGGAGGCACTATTTCACTACCAGGGTGGCTAGGATCTGGAACCAACTTCCTAGGGAAGTGGTCCTTGCTCCTACCTTGGGTAAACTCAAAAGGAGGTTGGATGAACACCTGTCTGGGGTCATGCGATCCCAGCGTGTGCTCCAACCAGTGGCGAGGGGTTAGACTAGATGATCTGACCCCAAACTACTATGAAACTATGAAATTTACAACATTGTTTCTTATGAGAAAATAAGGTTCCAAGTTACAACCTTTTGACTTAAAACCTGGTTTTCAGGAACCAATTGTGTGCCAAGTCTGAGGCCTGCCTGTAGTTTTACAAGTAGTGCAATCAACATGCAAAAAAAAAAAATCTCATTTAAACACAAGAAAAAATGAAAATATTAGATAACAGAGGATGGTGAGACAAGAGGCATCAATGGCATGACAAAACCCACATGCTTGATGTTTAAAGCTGAACACAAAGGCCACCCCCAAAAAATACAGCAGCAAAAAAACCCCCACCCCCCTCCACCCCCCAAACCAAACACCACAGAGTTAGGACACCCATCGTGTACGTGTGCATTACGACGTACTCTTTAATTACAGAGCCGCCCTGCCTCCATCAATGCACAGGGTGGCCCTGGCTCCAGCAAGGAACCGGGATCCAACGCCGACAACGCACCCCTGCCTCCTTCCTTTCAGCAAAGCCGGGACGCGCAGTGACCGGGCAGGGGACAGCAGCCCCGCCACACGGTCAAACAGAAGCTGGACAGAAACCAGCTACAAATGCTCTCACACATCTCCAAGCACTAGATCTGTACCTAGCTTCGGGGGGGGGAGGGGGGGGGGCTGAAAGGGAGGAGGGGGTTTTGGGTTTTTGTAAATAACCAGTGGATCCTTTTTAATCACCCGATCACACCTTTGCCCAACCTACATTTACTGCGCGACCCACAAATCCATCGCCCAATCGCACCTTTGACTGGGCTACACTTATTGCGCAACCCACCAGCCGATCGCCCAATCCTACCTTTGCCTCGCCCGCGTTTATTGAGCAACCCAACCGCACCTCTGCCCGCTCTACGTTTATTACGCACCCCACCAGTCAAGCCTACCTTTGCCTAGTGCACATTTACTGCGCGCCCCACCTGCCAACCGCGTGATAAATGTAACGCTGACGGGCAGCGGGCCCGGCGCTCACCCCTGCAGTTGAAGCCGGCCGGGTTGTGGTAGTCGAGCGCCGTGAGCTTGCGGCGGAACATGGCCCCGGCAGCGACCGCACCTCACCCACCTCTAGGCCGCGCGCAACGCCAGCCACCGAGGGAGGAAGAGGCGGAGCGAGCCGGGGGAGGGGAGCGAGCCGCCCGCCCATTGGGCACCGCTGGAGAGCGGCAGCGAGCGCCGCCAATGGGTGCATGGGGAGGGCGGGACTTCCGGAGAGCGGCTCGAAAAACTTTCTTGACAAGACCGGGAGTGGACACGGACAGGGGCGGGGCTTAGGCCCGGTTGTTGGGCAGCACCCGCGGGGTTGCCCCTGCCGGAAGGCGCTGGCCAAGCAGCTCCGAGCGAAGCCGCCCGCAGCACCCTAGCCTCCCGGTGTAGGCGCTCCGCCCCCCCGCCATGGAGGGGTTAACCTAAACCAGACTCACTCTGGAGCCACGCACGTTAACGCCACACTGAGACTGGCTGAGGGACAGCGCCATGCGTGCGCGCAGTGACGCGCCACAGGCTGCCGACCGCCGCCTCACGAGCGCCGCACGCCCGGGACGAGGACGCGGCCGGTAAAGCCGCTGCGTGGCTGGGATGTGCAGCGGGGGGACGAAGCGCACGAGAAGAGAAGACTGCTCTGACACCCAGGCGGCTTCTCGTCCGGATCTGCCTTCCTGGCCTGTCAAGCGTCTCCTCGTGCGGCTTGCCTTCCAACTCCTCTGCGTGATTATTGCTCGCTTCTGGGCCCTCCGGTTCCTGCGCATCCTTCGGATGCAGAGCCCAGAAGGGCAGGCAGGGCTCGCCCGCCTGGGTGGTAGGGCGGCACGATCGCCTCCCGTGTCAGGACCTGCCACTCCTCTTCGCGCATTGCAGGGGTATTTCTGCACCGGGGCCCCCGGCTTCGTTGGACCACGCACGACTGCGGAACTGAAGGCTTTGTCTGCACTGAACGTATCCTTCTTTGGGTAGATGCGATATCTCTTATTAGACCAACTGAATAGTTGGAAAACCTGGATAGCGCGTTCACCCAAAGAACCGTGTCTGCCTATGTCCTTCGACCAACACCGTCACAACCAACGCTCCTGAGTTTATCCGGTAGCCTCTAGTCCAGCCTTACAATCCATCGAGATCCTTCTGAATTTGACTTGTGTCTTTGATGTTTGCAGTCCTTCCCAACTTCATGTCACCTGCAAACTTGACGAGAAAGAGCCCTTATCAGGCATCCGAATCGTTCATATAAATGTGAAACAGCAACAGATCAAGGACGGACGTCTGTGGAACCCAACTCACAACCTCCTGTCGTTCCAGCCTTGATCGATTTATAATTAGACTTTGCTTGTGGTTATGGAACCAATTATCTGCCAACTTTGTACTCATGTTATCCAGCCCACATTTCTCCAGCTTGCTGATGAGAGAGAAAGTCATGTGAGACTTTTATCAAAAGCCTGACTGAAGTCCACATATACTGTGTTCACTTCATTCCCTTCATCCACCCAGCTAGTGACTGTGTCAAAGAAGGGAGTCAACCTGACATGGCACGATTTGTTCTTAACTTATCCATGCTGGCTGTTAGTGATTATTAGCCTTTCTTCCTCCAGATTTTTTCCATTTTTACAGATGTTTTCCAGTAACTTCCCGTGTACTGGTCAGGCTGACCAGTCTATAATTTCCCAGGTCCCACTTTTTGCCCTTCTCAAAGGTGGGCACTAAATCGACCCTTTTCCAGTTGTCTTGTCTGGAACCGTGCCGATCTCCCACAGCCTTGTAAAGATCATTGACAAGGGCTTCAAGAGCCCTTCCACTTCTTTGTCAATATAGTTTTTGTTACTTGTCTGGCTGGAGTACCTTTTTTTTAATGGAGGCTGAGACAAAGTTGTTGAGCAACTCTGCTTTCCCTAGGTCCGCTGTTAGTAGCTCACCCTGCATATTTTAGCAGTGAACCCACACCTTTCTTGGTCATTTCTTTCTGACCAAAGTATTGAAACCTGTGGGCTGCTAGATGCTCCCAGTATACCAGTTGGGAACGTCCTCTATGTGCAAAGCAGTATTGTGAAATGTGTTTCCTTAAGAACAGCTGTATTACTGTCTGGCCTCGGATACAACAACTGACAAGTAACATAACCTAATATGAATACATTGAGCCAAATAACCTAATCTGAATAAATTAACTAGTAATTGAAGTTATCACTGTTATATTGCTCCAGATGGCTCGGGGAAAGGGGAGCAGGGATAGAGTATAAACGGTGGATCCAGGGAGACTGCACTGGTGCATTTGCACCTGCCTTTGACTTCTAGTCCACCCAAAGCTTCAAACCAATTGCCTTGTAGTGGCAGCAGCATTTCCAATCAGGCAGTGCTGAGGGAGTCACTTGGCCTCATGGCTCATTATCATCTACCTGATCCATAGATTTCATAGACATTCGGGCTGGAAGGGACCCCGAAGGATTGAGTTCAGCCCCCAGATCCCTTCCAGATCTTCCTTCCACAACCCTTTCTTTTTTTTTGTTGATGTCTTGTTGTTCCACCCACCAAGTGAACCTTTGTTCTGCTGCCTGTTCGCTGTTCCTGCTCATGACGCTCCTATTTTACAGTGATGCAGGTTATTTTTAACTCCTTGCAATGAAGTTACATTTGTTTTTTGCTTCAATCTTAAACTGAACAACACACTCCTAGGTCCCTGGCAGATTTGTAACACTTCTAATTTATTTTTAATTGGAGAAAAAATGTGTTGTTTTGTACGTGGTGATGCACCTCACCATCTGCACACCCATTCCCAAACTCTAGATCTGCCCATGAGTGTAAAATAGTATTTACTGGAGACATAACATGGTTTGAGCAGGCTTTTTTGCATCTGTGGCTTGCCACTTGACCTCAAGATGGCAGCAAAAGGCAATGTTTTTCCTGGAGAAAAACTAGGCCACATCATAGCACCTGAGAAAGTGAATTTGGGCTCACAAAAGCTTATGATATACATCTCTGATTTAGTTAGGCCATAAGGTACAAATGTACCCTGCCTCATTTCCCTTAAATTCATTGCGCATGAGTACTTTTCTCCTCTTTAAAACTTTCATTTGCAGAGCAGCAAGGGTTTCTTCCCTTGTCCTCATTCCTTTGCTGTCATTCTGCTAGAAATCTTTTGATCCCAGTAGTGGACAAGGGTGTAAGACAGCAGTGCTCAACCTTTTGTCTCCGTGGGCCAGATGAATAGTACAGGGCCGGTCTGCAAGCCAGATCAGGCCCTGTGTGCCAGGACTTGGGCCTGTGTGGCTTTGGCTGGCCCCATGTGCCACCACTACCCCACAGTTCTTGCAATTTGCCAGGAGGTGAGTGACAACTGCTCCCTCACCACCTCATTTTCACAGCTGTGGGGAGCCCGACAGGCCGGGTGACTTGGCTTCAGGGACCAGATCTGGCACATGGGCTGGGGGTTGAATGCCACAGGTTTAGGGGAGCGCTGTGAGGGACATCCTAAATATCACACATTAATAGTCCAAGAAGAAGGGGCCCTGTTTGATCTTGTTTTTTGGCTTGAAGCTGTTAAAGATATTGAGCGGTGCAGAACTGTCTGTATAACTAGGAAATGCTGTACTTGGGTATTGGTTCTAGTGCAATGGCCAGTGAATTCAACACCCTGATTCCCACATATTAAATCAGGGATTTTCAAAGAGAGGACCCAGCTTAAACATAGATATAGTCCTTTTCAAGGACAAACACAAGGAAGACAAGCAAAAAAGCAGCTCATGTTAGAAATGGAATATATCTAACCCCAATCCCTTTATGTGGCTTTAAAAAAAGTGCAAGGGCCCCATTCAGCATTGGTTACTGAGGGCGAACTCCAGTCAGACTCTCTGGCCCTCGCATTACCCTGACAAATTAACCAGGTTTGGTATCAGTCATGGACCTGGCTGGGTGTTGACAAGGTATGTGCCCATTCATGATATGGGTCACACTGTTAGCCAATTGCTTCACACTGTTTCTTCCTACCTTGTGCTTGTCAGAACCATGGAGTTAGATGGGGCCTCCAAGGTCATCAATTTGAACCCCCTACGCATCTCAGTTCAATGCCTATCCAGCTCCTGCTTGCACACTTCCAAGGAAAGAGACTTCATCACTTCCTTAGGCAGCTTGTTCCAGTGGTCTACTGCCCTTACAGTAAGGAACCTGAACTTACAAAGTGCTTCGTTAATATTTGTTATCCCTCGTCTCTATAGTGGCCTCTCAAATAACAAAAACTAAAATAAGCATCTTCACAGCACCTGATGAAGTAAACCTTCTGCTTATGAAAGCTTACACTCTACATCTCTGATTTTAGGTAGTCTAGACAGTGCAAATCTACCCCGCCTTCTGCGTGACTACAGACTAATGCAGCTACCTATCTTTCTCTCCAATATTTGCTGACTGCTGTCATGCTCCTTTCCCCACCGACATCTCCTTTTCTCCAAACCACCGTTCTATAACTGACTGCACCTTTTTAATTTTTGCAAAGTAGGCAGAACACTGTACCTACAGACCCTGGCCAAAAGCTAACTAGGTGATACAAGTTTCTCCATTGACCCCAGCATGCTCTGGAGCAGGCTCTTCAGTCTGTATAGACAATTTGTCCAGAATCCAATCCCAGAAGCTAATCCCAGAATGTCCCATTCCAGATGCTGCTTGTACTGAGGCTGCAGTATGTGTCTCTCTTCCAGGCACTGTGGAATCACCAGGATCCACTCCTTCCTTCTGGAACCGAATGCCATGTCTCCAGTCAAACGCGGAGATCTCAGATTGGCCTCTCCAGTCATCTCTAGACTCACCGATGACTTCCCTGTCTACTGGAAGACTGCCATCCGTGTACCGAGGGACCGCCGATAAACTGGATCACTGCTCAGGTTTTCCTAAAATGCACCAGGTAGGTGCAGTTGCAACCAGTAGCTGGCGGGTCAGAAACTGAACCATGTGACCTGTAGCCAGTTAGGGGATGGGGTCTCTGACTGCATGCAAAATCAAAGTAAACAACTGCAGTGTGACTAGAACCAGAGGGTGTGTGAGCTCAACAAGGACCTGATTCTGTGGACATGTATACTGGATATAGTACAGTCAGTGGAACTGGCTGAAAGACTGGGTTGTAAGGAAGCAAGCAGTGTTAATGTGGGCCCCAAATTAGCAAAAGGTTATTCTGGAAGTAATACAATTCTCTGTACCTGGCAGGGAGCAGGGGTTAAGGAAAGAACCAGGCTGGACACTTGTATAAGAATTTTCCACTTTGTCCCATGCAGTCTAACACAGACGTTCCAGCAGCTTTGTTGCAATTGAGGAACATTCATGGAGCTATTAGAAATCAAAGCTAACTGGGGATCTTAAAAGGCTATTTTTGTAAAAAGGAGAGTATACACTGGACAGCTGCAGCCTTCCCTACACACTCAGCAAGTTTCCCTCTCCCATCACCATCACAAACAATATTCATCCTGACACCTGCTTCCATATTTCCACAATGCTTTTTCTTGTTAAGTAGCTGGAGCTTAAAACAAGACATAATCAAAATAACTTCCAAGAAGCTTTTAGATGAACCTCTGTGGTAGGATGACAAGTCATGCAATTAGTTATTTGTGCTGCAGCAATAATGACATCTAGCGGCTAGGAAAGTTGATTTTGATTTCTAAAAGCAAGCAGGACTCAGGGTAGAAGTGATATCTTTTATTAGACCAACTAGGCTTCTGTTTGGATCTTGCATAGGCTGCATCTCTCTGCTTCAGTGGGTGACTGGCTGGACGCAGCACAGGTGTGCACTGCACTGCACATGACTGCAAAGATAGAGAGGAATCAACAGTGCAGCCTGCACACACTGAGACTGGTAGGATTTTCCTGGCCATGGAGGAGGGAGGGGCTTAGCTTTGAGCTGGCACAGCTATGGGTATGGGGGAGCTGCCAGGGACTGACCTACAACTCATCTGGGGACAACCCCCTCCAGGCAGTTTGGGGAAGCCCCACAGGTGCTATAAACGACACCTGGCTGCAGTAGCCCCCAGAAGATCAGCCACCAAACAGGGTTATTGCTGGAGCACGCTGGTTTCTGGTAACGTGCCTTTCTTAGCCCCCACCTGGAGCTGGAGGGTGGGGAGATTCAGGCCTAACCAAGCACCTTTTGCATTACCACTGCAACCCAGCTGGCTGCTAAATCCTCTCCACAACACCTCTGTGCTGCCAGCAGAGTGACAAAGGGCAGTAGCAGGACTCAGAATGAAGCTCAGGATCATGCTTGTGTGTACCTTCAAGCAGCACATTAGTCACTACAGACACAGAAAGAGTGTGTGTGTGTATACATATATATGTGTGCGCATGCGCGCGCGCGCACACACACACATATAATTATAGCATGGGTGGCACAAGTGGCACGGACTGCCTCTGTGCCTGGCGTACAGTGGACCAGGTAGAGGGCAGGCAGCCCAGCTGTAGATATGGCAGCAGAACAGCAGAGCTGGCAGGGAAGGGGGATTGGAGTGGCACACAGGTACAGGGCTAATTTATGGCACGTCTGCCGAAGAAGCTGGCTCCCACTTCACTCCAGCAATACACACAAGTGCTGACACATTGGCACAGTTTGAGGTTCTTCTCCAGTATGTTTCTTCCTTCATCTTTGGGGTCCCACGTTCACACAAAGGTCCTCACCTCGATTCATTCACCTCCCTGCTCCCTCCCAGAGCTTTTACGCCGTTAACGTTTCAGATGCATCCTCCAAGTTGGAGGAAAGTTGCTTTTTCGTCCTCAGTAAACTACCTATGAAGATTTTACACCTGCTCTGCCTGCGTTGTGGGAGGCCTCATCCGCAGAGGTGGCTACCCACCGATGGAGAGGCACTTGTTATAAAGCCGGTTTTCATAGTCATCACTTCATAATGTTATGCTCCAGCCCAAGTCTGGATTCGTTACCCGGTATGCGTGAGCCAATATACGAATACCAGTTGGAAGTTTGAAAGAAAAGAAAGTTTTA
>JAGPOW010000252.1:1102314-1168586 GCA_030014935.1 Caiman crocodilus
TCTTACAAATGTCAGGGAGGTGCTCTGGGGCAGCTCATCAATCTCAGATTGCAAGTCCCATCTTGTCAAGTTCTCAAGTCTGTAGAGCATCACAATAATCTGAATTAATAAGCTACAGACAGGCCTCCCAATTGTCCCGTCAGCTCGGTGTGGATTGGACTGAGCCCCATGGACACAGTTTCTGAGCAGCTGCAGTAACAGGACAGTGGCCATCTGGTCCCGGAAGCGATCAGGTAGCTGCGTGGCCCTGGGAAGAGCCAGGAGCTGGTTTGACAACAGAAAACCGGAGAGCGAGGCTAACAGCCAAAACCCAACAGGGGACAAAAGCTCGGAGAGGGAGCAGGGAGGTGTAAACAAAGCAAAAAATAAAAGTCCCACCAGCTCGTGCCCGTCTCCGCTCGATGATCCGATCCCGCGCCGCCTTTGCCCGGGCAACTGGTCTTACTAGCCTAGGACTCTCGTGTACACCCCAGAGGGCTCCCCAATGACCTTCTGGGTATACCCCAAACTCGCCTGCCACAACTTCAGATGGTTCTCCAGTGGAGGGGGTCCCCTTGGAGGATGAGGATGCCTCCAGAGTTGTCACGTGTCTTGGCAGATGCCTATGGGGCTCCAACTTCCCGTAAACCCCGGCCACATGCCAACCCACAAGACAGGCCTCAGGATCTTTTATGACTGGCCCCTTTTGATGTTTTCCGCGGTACCCACGTGTCCCGCTCCGTCGACCAGTGCGTTGGGTTCTAGCCAGAGCTGGAGAGTCTGGCAACGCTCTGCCTTCGGGGCTGCCCCTTGACGCCCTGTGCATTCAACAATGGACACTGTTGATTGTCGCCACGCTCTCACATGGTCCTCCACCTCCGAACGGGATCTCTGATTCCCCAAGTCTGGTGTAGAGTGCTTGGCTCCCCTGCTCTAGGCAGGTAACAGAATGGATATAACTAAGAAGGAAAGGCAGGAACCAAACGCTCACCACCGGAGAAGCCCCACACCAAGGGAACAACCCACTGCGAGAAAAACAAAATTAAGGAAGAAGCAAGAAATGCGGGAAGGAAGGCACAAGAAAGCAAAGGAAAGAGGGGCAACCGTGGGAAGAATCCTGTGCCCCCTTTGCCCCTAAGCTGGTGCGTCTCCTGGGCTGGGCCCGCGCCTTCACCCTGGCTGGGGTCTCTCTTATCCCCTCTGGCACCTGCTTCTTCCCTGAAGTTGCGGCACCTGCTGCCTCTGACTGGAGCTCCCTTGCTGGCCCTTCTCACTGTCAGTGCCGGCTTCACTGCCAGTGCCTTCGATCCTCGCCGGTCTTCCTCAGCACGGAGATCCTCCACAGCTGCTACCACTGGCTTCACTGCTGGTGCTAGCTTCACTGCCAGGGTGGAGGCTCTACTACCGGCTCCTTTGATTTTTGCCAGTCTCCCCTGGCACAGAGATCCTCCACAGCTCCTGCTGCTGCCGCTAATGCTATCTGTGGCGGCAGGACGTGGTCCACTCTACGGTTCCCTGCTGACCCTCCTCCACTCGGCGTGCCCCCACCTCTGCTCCCGGGGCCGGTTTTTAACTTCGCCAGCTGACTTCTCTTCGTGACGTCACCCCGCTCCAGTTGGATATAGGCATGGCTGACAAACGGCTCGAGCGGTTTTCCCTGGTGCGCCTCCTTGCTCCTCTGGACCCCTGCAACAGGTAGGTTTTTTTCTTCTTTGATTTTTGACTGGGGTCTGCCTCTGGACGAGGCTTCCCCCTTGGTCTACTCTTCGTCCCTGGGATACAACCCCCCCTTTAAGTTGCCTTGGGGCGCTTTGTTGTCCTGTCTTTGGGCCATACCTGGTAGGCCAGTGGTCACTTCAGTCTGTTTTTTTGGGTTCCTGGACCCGGCCTCGTCTGCACACCTGGATAGAAAATCCGCCACCACGTTAGATTTTCCTGGCCGGTGTACTATATGGAATTTAAATGGTTGAAACGCCAGGGCCCCCCGTGTGATCCAGGCATTGTCCGTCTTAGCTATGCTAAGCCATCTTAGGGGAGTGTGATCTGTCACCAGTTTGAACTCTCTACCCATCAGGTAATACCTGAAATGGTCCACCGCCCACCAAATTGCCAGGCACTCGTGCTCGATTGTCGCATACCTCATCTCTGCCAGTAGTAATTTGCAGCTGGCGTAGGCGACTGGTCTCTCTGCCCCCTCTTCCTCCTGGGTGAGAACGGCCCCGACCGCTGTCTATGAGGCTTCTGTTTGCAAGACAAAAGGTTTCCAACAGTCAGGCGCGTGTATTAGGATGTCCTCACACAAAGCCTTTTTTAACGGTTCAAAATTCCAAGCCATTTCTTCTGTCCATCTTACGACCCCTGTTTTCTGTCCTTTAAGAGCCTCCGACGGGCACAGCCAGGTCTGAAAAATGGGGTACAAACGGGCTGTAGTAGTTAGTTAAACCCAGAAAGGACCTGAGCTGATGGCAGTTTTGGGGGGTGGCAAATCCATGGATTGTCTCCACCTTGTCCGCCAAGGGTCTGATCTTGCCTCTTCTGACCAAAAACTCCAGATATTTAGTTTCCTTCTGGGCTAAGGCACATTCCCATGGGTTAGCTGTCAGCCCAGCTCACCTTAGCTGACAGGATGGCTCTGAGGGCCCTCCTATGTTGAATCCAGGTCTGCAAGAACATGACAATGTTGCCTATCTACACCGTGGCATATTCAGCGTGGGGTGCTAAGACTTGGTCCATGAGGCTTTGCAACATCGTGGCTCTGCCATGGAGCCCGAATGGCATCCGCACGAAGTCGTAGAGTCCCCAAGGGGTCCCAAACGCAGTCTTTGGCTGGTCTTCCCCGGCCACAGGGATTTGCCAGTAACCCTTCACGTGATCAAGGGTCATGATGTACTGAGCGTTCCTGATGTGTACTTACTCTGCCATGTGGGGCATCGGGAATGCATCGAAGACCACCATGGCATTCAATCTCCTGTAGTCCACACACAGCCTCAAGGTCCCATCAGGCTTGTGCACTGGGACCAGAGGGCTTCTCCAGGGACTCTTTGACGGGTGTATGACTTCTTGCTCCAACATCGAATCGATTTCCTTATGGACCGCTTCCAGGAGGTGGTGGGGCACTGGTCACCACCTCTCTCACGTTATTGTTCCGGGAGGGGTTTTTATGGCATAGAAGGTGCCCCAGACCCACCCAGGTTCTTCACGGAACACATCCCGGCACTCTGCCACCAAAGCTCAGGCTTCCTGTCTCTGAAGAGGGGACGACTCCTCCCCTATCCTGACCTAGGTCTCTGCTTCAGAGGGGTGGCCTCCCCTACCTGTTCCCCAGGGTCCGAGATCTTTGTTGTCAGTGTCTGTAGAGACGGTCCACCCTTCAGGCTCTCACTGTTCCTGGAGAAGTTTCACATGTTAGATTTGTTTTTTTCCCGGGTGACCTGGTCAATACACCTCGTAGTCCACTGGTCCAACTTTCTGGGTTATTTCGAATGGTCCTTGCCACTGAGTTAAAAGCTTACTCATGGAAGTGGGAAGGAGTACCAGCACTTTCTGCCATGGCTCAAATGTTCTTTCTTTGGCATGGCTGTCATATCTCTCCTTCTGGTGAACCTGCCCTACCCACATATTTTCTCGCGCCAGGTCCTGAGCCACTCGTACCCCCTGTTGGAACTCCCACTGGTAGGTGGCTGGATCTCATGCGTGTCCAGCATCGCGTTCCCAGTCCTCCTTCAGGACCTGCAGGAGGCCCATCGGGCGGTGTCTTAACACTAACTCGAATGGGAAGTACTTGGTCATGTCTTGAGGGGTGTCTCTGATGGTGAATTACACCAGCGGTAAGAGCAAGTCCCACTTCCAGGGATCCCCTTGTATGCAGCACCGTAATATCCACTTTATTGTTCTATTAAGGTGCTCCACCAGGCTGTTGGTTTGGGGGTGATACACTGAGGTACGGAGATGTTTTATCTGTAGTGTACGACACACTACCCTCGGTACCCCTGACATAAAATTCCACCCCTGGTGGGTCAATATCTCTTTTGGTATCCCCATCCTAACTATCCACTTTATCAGTTCTTCGGCTATGTGTGGAGCGGTCGCAGCTCGCAATGGGACTGCCTCTGGGTACTGACTAGCGTAGTCCATGAGGACCAATATATACTGATGTCCCGCTCTGCTGAGGGGAAGTGGTCCTATGACGTCCATGGTTATCTGTGAGAAAGGCATTTCTATGATGGGCGTGGATTTAAGGGGAGTCCGTGTCAGATGTTCAGCTCACTTTTTTTGGCACTCAGGGCAGGCCACACATTGTCGGGTCACGTCCTCTCCCATCGCTGGCCAGAAAAACCACCTAGTCACCTTTGTGATGGTCTTGCCTTGCCCCAGGTGCTCTCCTGTGGGGCTAGAATGTGCCAAACGCCACACGACCTGACAGAACCAAGTAGGTACCACCAGCTGAGTGCCCTCATTCCTGTCCCGCTTGTCTCCTTGCATGCAGTAAAGAAGCTGGTTTCTTACCTCGATGCATGTGGTTTGCATAATTGGGTCGTCGCTGGCTTGTACTCCCAGCGTCCTAAGTTCCGGGTCTTCCTCTTGTGCTTCTTGAAACCATAAGCTGCAGGCAATGTTGCTGAGGTCTATGTCCTCCGCCTCATCCACCAATCCTTCACTCTCCTCCACTTCGCGTAACAATCCCTCTCGGTTCTGGATCTTCTTCAGCACTACTTCTGCATCGCATACCCTATTCAGGGTGTCGTATAGCGACACCCAATTCCGGCCTAGCAGCATTTCGCAGGCTAGCTGGGGCATTATCCCCACCAGAGGCTCCCCTTGATGCTCCATTACACGGAGACACACTGTCACAGAGCACTAAGGAGCCCTGTGACTGAAGAGGGGAAGAGTTGCTAAAAAAGGAGCCCTAGCGGTGATTAGGGAGCACAGCTGCAGGTTGCTGGGGCAATTAATGAGAGCCAGCTGGCTGGGGGTGGGGGGGGCGGTCAGGGCCTGGCCCTTATAAAGCCCTGAAGCTGAGGCCAGGCTGGCAGTTCCTTGTTAGCAAGTGGAGAGGCAGGAGCTCCTAGAAGCTGAGTTGTGAGCTCTGCAGGAACTGCTTGAGCAGAGGGAAGGATGGTGGCTCCAGAGGCTGGAGCAATGATGCAGAGTTATAGCCAGGTGGTTTGTGTTGTTATGGCCAGGTGCCTTATGTTTCAGTTATAGCCAGAGGCTTGAGTTTGTGTTGAGGTTGGACACTGGTGGTTTGGGTGAGGCTATTAGGGGTTGGAGGAGGCCTCATAGGAAACCCACAGTAGTGTGGGGATCCTGGCACCAGTGGAGGCACGGTTTGTGGGGTGCTTGGACCCTGGCCCCGGAGAGGGGCGTTTGAAAAAGCCCAAGTGTGGGCGCAGCGAGCCCCAGGAAGAGGGCAACTTTGAGGGGCCCAAGTTGGGCATAGTGAGCCCCAGAGAGGGGCATTCGGAGATTGGACCTCAGTCCCACAGAGGGGCAGTTGGAGAGCCCAAGGGTGGGCGTGGCAAGCCCAGAGGCGGAGGTTGCATGACTGAGAAGCCCAAGCTGGGCACAGTGAGCCCCAGGAAGGGGGCCACATTGGGAAGCCCAGGCGTGGGTGCGGAGAGCCCCAGGATGCGGGCTGCATTTATTTGGAAGCCCGAGTTGGGCACAGCGAGCCCCAGAGAGGGGGCAGCACTAGTAAGGGGTTCAAGTTGGATGCGGTGAGCCCCAGACGGGGGGGCAGCATTTTAAGGAGCCCAAGAAGGGCAAGGAGTAGGAAGCCCAGGGGGGGTACAGCGAGCCCCAGAGAGGGGGCCATCTTATTGGGGAGGCCCAAGTTGGGCACAGGAAGACTGAGTTGACATCTGCAAGGCGTGGGCTGTGGTATTGGGGAGGAAGGAGCTGCAGATAGCGCCCCTAGTGGGGGGGGATGGTATAAGGGCAGCCTCCTGCTAATTAATTAATTAATATCAAAGACGTGGCAGGCGAGTAGGCGGGCGGTCGGCCCAAGAACAGGTGGGCGGGCCATGGAGGCAGTACCAAGGAAGCCCCGTTACACGCACCCATTGCCAGTTAATTCGTTTGGCTTCTCCGTGGAGACATGTCACCTTTACCAGGTTGGCCCTTCGCTCATCTTGGGGCTTCAGCAAATTGGCTCTGACCAAGAACTGGACGCATCCTCAATCCAACGTAGCCTGTATGGGGCGTCCCTCCACCCAGGCTTTGACCATGGGGTGTCTCCACATCACATCTTCTCCCCCCAACCGCATAGCTGCAATCCATGGGCTCACTGGTCTCGAGATCTCTCCATCCCTCTACTTGCACTCTCCGTCCGGTATTGGGGAGCCACCGTTCAGTGGGGTTACTGGGGCATTCTCTCGAGAAGTGGCCATTCCATCCACACCGGAAGCATATGGTGTCCTTAGCTGCCCCCCCGGTTAGGCATACGCCTACGCTCAGGCTCTCTTGGCACCACTGCAAGGGGTCCTGGGTTCCGCCTCTCGCTGGGGTAGCTGACCTCAGAAGCCATGAAGGCCTCTGCCAACTTCAGGGTGTTGTCACATGTGCACAGGGAGTGCTGGCGAACCCAGCGCTGGGTTCGCTCTTCCAGATAATTCTGAAATTGTTCCAGGAGGATCTAATCCACAGGGCCTCTCTATCATGCCCTGCCAGGCTCACCCACTTATCAAGGAGGTCCTGCAGCAATTGTAATAGTATTCAGGACCATCTTTCATTGGGCCCTTTCTTGGCTCAGAACAACTTGCAGTAACGTTCCAGATTAATCTCCAACCTGTACAGGATGGCTGCCTTCACATGCTTGTAGTCACGGGCTTCGTCTGTCTGGAGTGCTCAGTATGCTGCCTGGGCCTTGCCCACCACTAGTGCTCCCAGTTTGCTGGCCCAGTACCCTTTGTCCAGCCTCATCATAAGGGCGTGCTGCTCGAATGCCTTGATGTAGGCTTCCGGGTCATCATCCCTGGTCATTTTGGCATTTTGAAGGATGCCAGGCTGTGCCGGAGCCAATCCTGTTGGCGATCCAGCATCTGCTAATGTGAGGCTAAGATCTGGGTTAGGACCTGTAGGTTCTGCCCAAGGATACCTGGGGGGACCATGGCTGCTGGCTGCATGTTGGCATAGGCTGCCACGTCCGGGCTTTCACGTTCCCAGCCAATGCACCACTTTGTGCCGGTCTCCACTCGATGATCCGATCCTGTGCTGGCTTTGCCAAGGTAACTGGTCTTACTAGCCTAGGGCTCTCGTGTACACCCTGGAGGGCTCCTCGATGACCTTCTGGGTATCCCCCAAACTCATCTGCCACGACTTCAGATGGTTCTCCAGTGGAGGGGGTCTCCTCAGAGGATGCCTCCAGTGCTGTCATGTGTCTTGGCGGATGCCTACGGGACTCCAACCTCTCCTACACCCCGGCCACATGCCAACTCACGAGATGGGCCTCAAGATCTTTTACATCTGGCTTCTTTTGATGTTTTTCCCAGTACCCATGTGTCCCGCTCCACCGACCAGCGCCTTGGGTTCTAGCCAGAGCCAGAGGGATCCCGAACGGGCTCTCTGATGCCCCAAGCCTGGCGTAGAGTGCTAGGCTCCCCTGCTCTAGGCACATAACAGACTGGATCTAACTAAGAAGGAAAGGCAGGAACCGAACGCTCACCACCGGAGAAGCTCCACACTAAGGGAACAACCCACTGCGAGAAAAACAAAATTAAGGAATAATGGCAAGAAAGGCGGGAAGGAAGGGACAAGAAAGCAAAGCAAAGGAAAGAGGGGCAACTGCGGGAAGAATCCTGTACCCCCTTCGCCCCTAATGCCCCTAAGCTGGCACGTCTCCTGGGCCGGGACCCACGCCTTCACCCGGGCTGGGGTCTCTCTAGCACTCGCTTCTTCCTTGAAGTCCCGGCACCTGCCGCCTCTGACCGGAGCTCCCTTGCCCGCCCTGCTCATTGCCGGTGCCGGCTCCGCTGCCAGTGCCTTTGATCCTCGCCGGTCTTCCCCAGCACGGAGATCCTCCACCGCTGCCGCCAACGCTGGCCACGGCGGCACAACACGACGCACTCCACTCGGCGTGCCCCCGCCTCGGCTCCCGGGGCCAGTTTTTAACTTCGCCAGCTGATGTCTCGTCACCGGGCTCCAGCTGGATGCAGGCACGGCTGACAAACCACGCGGGCGGTTTTCCCTGGTGCGCCTCCTTGCTCCTCTGGACCCCTGCAACAGGTAGGTTTCTTTCTTCCTTGACTTTTGACTGGGGTCTGCCTCCGGAGGAGGCTTCCCCCTCGGTCCGCCCCGCCCCGCCCCGCCCCGCCCCGCCTCCCTGGGACACAGCTCTACGGCTGTCGCTGTTAAAACGCACGGGCTCTTTAAGGGCGGCAGCCTGGGGCGCGCCAAGCACGTGTGTGCGGGCGGGCTGGGGCGCTCCAGGCGCACGCGCGTCCGCGCACCAATCGCAAACGCCCGGCGGGGTCGGGCCCCGCCCCCTGCCGCCGGGTCGCGCGGCCCCGCCCCTCACGCTGGTGTGAGCGAGTGGGCGGGGCCCGGCGCGCCGGAGCGGGTGGGCGGGGCCGCTGACGCAGCGGGGCCTCGCGGCCGGGGTGCCGCCGCGGGGTCCCCCTGGCGGCGGAGCGGGGCAGGTAGGCGGGGCGGGGCGGGGCGGGGGCAAGCCCCAGCTCCCGGGTGTGGCAGGAGCGGGGCAGCTGCGGGCGGGGGCGGCAGCCGTGCCGGAGCCAGCCGGGAAGGGACAGCCCTGCTCTCAGCCCGGCCGCGGGGGCTGCGCGTCCTCCCGGCCTGGCAGTGCCCCGCCTGCCGCTCCCCGGGGCGGGGAGGCCGCAGCAGAGGTGACAGGTGGGGCAGCGCACGCACCGCAGGCGTGGGAGCGGAGGGCGCTGGTTCGTAACAAGGGTGCCAAGGATTTGTGATGCGTAGGCGGTGCACGTGCGTGGCGCTGCGCCCCGTGATGTCGGCAGTGCATCCCCCCCATGAGCTTGGCGGTGCACCCAGGTGAGCTCGGTAGTGCCCTGCCTGTGAGCGTGGCGGTGCACCCCAGTGAGCTTAGTGGTGCCTCGCCCGTGAGTTTGGTGGTGCACCCCCTGCAAAAAGTGTCAGCAGCGCCTGCGGGCTGTCCCTGACCGCTGTGGCTCCGCCGTAACTCTCAGCCGGGTCTGCAGGCGGTCGCTGACGCTGCTTGGCGCTCGCCACCCCCTCCGCTGCCGACAGCATCACAGCCGCCTGCGGGAGCTCGCCAGGCCCCCCCGCCTCCGGGGCCGTGTGGCGTTCACAGTGCTAAAGGTGATCAGAGGTCACCGGACGGCACCCGCTGGCCCTCAAACAGGTCTGAGGAGCCAGTGGACGCTGCCCAGTGATACTCTGCTTGGAGATGGGAACAAAGTAGGGCAAGGAAAAGCAGCCCCGGGGAGCCTCCCGGCCAGAGCCTCCTTGCTGGCCAGGTTTATAGCCCCCACCATGGGACGCGGGGTGCAGGTGAGGTGATGTGCCGACTGACCCCACAGACAGCAGTTCACAGGAATTTTTCACAGACTCCTAGAGAAGCGGGGCTAGCAGGGACCCTCGGAGGTCACATCTAGTCCGGCCCTGGCCCGAGGCAGGACCGGGCCTGTGCAAACCGTCCTGTACCGTCCACCATCTGAACTCGGCATGAGGCTACTGTCAGCCCGGCTCCATGCAGCCCTTGCCCCCTGCCCTGCCCTGCCCTGCCGCAGGGAAGGCGCTCCCCGAGTTTGCCTTTTAAAGGAGTTGGGGACATGTCCCTTGAGCACCAGTGAAATGAAGTTGGTGAGTGGGTGGTTCTGTGAGCAACGTGCTCCTAATAAGGAGCGTATGTCTCCATCCTATACATAATATATATGGCTCATTCTCATGCGCTGTTGCTGTTTAGTTTCGCCCCAGCATTATTACTGTGAGGCCGTTTGGTGCATTGGATCAGATCTACCACGTTTTGAGAGAGGCTTGTGTTGGAGCCGTGGATACCGGTGGTTTCTTTCTGGGCGGCGTGGATAGTAGTGGCACCGGAGATGTGCTGACAGGTTAAGCGTGTCTTGCCGTGGCAAGGCTGTATCCCACTCAATGTCTGTTGGCCGGTGCACAGTTTGCATCTGATGATGAATTGGGCAGGGTTGGGGGGCTGTGTGAAAGGCAGAAGTGGAGGGGCTAGGAATATTTCCTACATTCTGGAAGTACCTGGCCGTCCTTTTTAAGAGGCACCTAGGGGCTCCCAAGGCTGAGTCTTTAGCAAAGTTGATTGTTGCAACCGCCAGTTTAAAACAGCATGCTTGTGCTTCTCTCCCTTGCAGGATGAAGACATTGTTTGAGGAGATCAAGGCATCCATTAAGAATAATAACGACCAGGACCGCTCGTTCTGGAGGCCTGTGCTCCCGTGGGGAGGGGTGTTTACCATCAAAGCTGGCCGCAAAGCAGTATCTTGCATGCCACTTTACGTCGAGATACATCTGAAAAACACATGCACTATTGATGGATTCTTGATGCTGTTGTACGTCATCCTGCACGAAAACGAGCACTTCCCCAGGGAGCTCTCCCTTCATTTGGGCAGAGAGTTTGTAGACTGTTTTCTTTACTTAATGGACTCCTACAATTTTACAACTGTAAAGCTGCTTTGGATTTGGGACAAGATGGAGAAACAACAGTACAAATCTGAAGTTCACAAGGCCTCGCTAGAGATCGACTTGTTTGGCAACGAGCACGACAACTTCACGAAAAACCTGGAAACGCTCATGTCCACCATTCAGGAGAGCTACTGTTCCAACTGGAGGTGTCCTACACGCACGCAGGAAGATCAGCAGAAAACAATTAACATCAAGTAAGTTGCTGCAGGAGCTGAGCTGTAACTCTAGGCCCTGCTGCACATTCAGAGGAAAGCTGGATAGAAACCAGCTGTAGAGTTGTTGCACATTTTCAGGCACTAACTTGATAGCTGATGGGCTCTTCTTATAAGCTGGAGAGGCATTCTGATCATGTGATAATTACTTTGCACATGTTGCGGCTCTTGATTAGTTGCACAATTAGCCAGTTGCACAATGCATCCAACATGGAGCAGGGGCCCGAGATCGATACACGTTTCTCTTTTCAAGGGAGCTGTGATTCAACGTGAAACAATGTTTTATCTGCCAAAGTGCCGTAAGGGTAAGCTTGTGTGAATACATCTGTGACGACATTGCTGCGAGTGGCGAGTGCTCTGTGCTGAGTCACGTCTCCAGAGAAGTTGCTGGAGACGCCTTAGAGAAGAGGACCTGCGTTAAGTTTGGCTTGGCAGTCCGATCAGAGAGAAGGAAGAGGGCGTCTCTAATCCCGGTCCGGACCAGAGTGGTAGAGATCGCGCTGCTTTGGATGCCGAGCCGATTCTTTGAGAGTGCTTGGCTTTGACGGGGCTCTGTTTTGCCTTAGCTTGGGGCATGAGTGATGAAAACTGTTCTGTGTGGTTTTTAAAAAGGGTTTAGAAGTGCCTGCTCCACAAAAAAAGGGCAGTAGCCCCTCTACTTATGTGCCCTGCTTTGTTGTCAAACCTAATGCCTGTTTTTCCCAGTAGGCTGGCTGGAATTCACCTTTTTGCAGACCTCTAACCGTACTGCAGAAGGTTGCTTTTCTGGGCAAAAAGGGTGACAGTGTCAAAGCCAGAGGATAATTACAGAAAGTCCCTTGGTAGCCACCTTGTCCTGAAATTAAGGGACTCTGGCACCTTGGATTATAAACTTATCTGCATAATATGGACTGTAACATGTCATATAACATATAACCAGCTAGAAGATGTGGGGGGAGAGGGCCAGTTACAAGTTGCCCACCATTTAGGTGCCAAAACTAACACTTCCACATGCTGGAGGTACTGTGCGGCCCAGGAGCTCCCATAGCAGCAAGCTGGTTATTGAAGCCTGCACCAGCTGAAGTTTCTGACCAGTTTCACTTTGTTAATTGAGGACATACGATAGCAAAGCATAAAGTTCGTCCTCGTACGGTGCGACTGTACCCCTGTGTATTTGGATGGGGGCCGGGATGCACGTGAACTTTTGGTGAAGTCACCGGAAGGCAGTCCTACCACAGGAACGATTTGTTAATCACATACATTAAGCACAGTTGTCTCTTTGGGTGGTAATGCAGTAGATCGGTGAAAGAGGTAGCAGTGTGCTTTCACCCGACTCCGAACTGTGTCCAGCAGGACATAGGAGCGTGTGGGAGCGTGCTTGCTCCCTTAGGGATAGCAGCACCGTCAGCGAGTCTTCCCCCACCCCCGTCTGTTGCAGCCAGGAGGTCTTTAACTTGCTTGGCTCGTCTGTGTGTTAGATACTCGCGTAATGTCACAATTGCGGCACATTGGCCACACCGCGCGGCACGTGAGCTTCTACGACAAGTACCAAACTGCTGCTGGTTTTGGCATTGGCTTTGTGGACCCGCTCCAGATTTGCAGAGCACTGGGAGTGCCTGCGCCCGAATCTGGAGTGTTTCTGGTCCCTCTTGACCAGTCCATCGTTAAAAAAAAAAACCCAACAAAACTTTAAAATAGCACGCAGCTAAACTTGGCCAAGTTGCGCCTTCTATCCCTCTGGCCCTTCCCACTCCTTTCTCTGCCTCATTGTAACCCCTCTGCCCTCCCTAATTGTCCTGTGCCTAAACTGCAGTGCCACTTTCTACCTACGCTGGAGTTCTCTTTAGTCTCCTTCCTGGACCGCTTTCCCTTGGGCAGGTTGCTCATCATTGCAGGTAAATCTCTGGCTCTTGCATGGTGACAGCTGTTGCAGACAGCAATAAGAATAGCAGCTAAAGCTGTGTTTTCTTCTTCTTGCTTTCCCCCCACTCTTATTTTTAGGGTTGATGAAAAACACTTGGAAATAACAGGTTCTGTATGTTGTTTTAGATGCAGGAGACAAACTTGTCTGTCCATTTTGGACCAGTCAGGAGTATTTAAAGCCCGTGT
Organism: Caiman crocodilus; assembly: GCA_030014935.1. Taxonomy (NCBI): domain Eukaryota; kingdom Metazoa; phylum Chordata; order Crocodylia; family Alligatoridae; genus Caiman; species Caiman crocodilus. The sequence continues at coordinate 1,115,238 of JAGPOW010000252.1, forward strand.
CCATAGTATGGAACATCTGTACTGCAAGGGTATTACCTCTGATTTATAAAGTTTATCTGCGTGCTATTTTAAAACTTTTGTTTTTTAAACAATGGACTCTTCATATGGAAATGCTGCAGCCTACAAGCTTATTACTGTCCAGGTGGACGTTGCTTCCTTGGCAAAGCATGCATGCTACTTAAGAAGGCCTTTTTGATGGGATTTATGGTAGTTGTCTCGCCCTTTTTTTTTTTAGATTCAGCGCACAAATATAATCTGATAATAGTATGTAAAAATGCTCACGCAGTAACAAGCCCTTGTTGGTCTAGATGCAAAAAATTATAATAAATAATCTGCCAGACACCAGGCCCCACATCTATATTCAGCTCTGTAGCCTACATTATTGCTCAGGTAAAAAAAAACTATTTGTGTGCTAGGATCCACTCGAAAACCAGGGGGAGGAAGGGTGTGCTATGAAGATGTCGTGGGTGCCTATGGCGTGGTACAGAATAGAGTACAGCCTGTTGCTTTTACTAATTGTATAACGAACTTCCTGAACAAATATGTTTTAAAAGTGAAAAGGTGATAACCGTTAAGACGGGTGGGCAAAATACGGCCCACGGGCTGGATCAGGACCACTGGATCTGGCCCACGGCAGCACCCCCAGTGCGCACGCGCTCCTCGCACGCCCCACATGCACTTCCATACACCCTGCCCCTCTCGGCCCCGGCCCTGGCCCTGTGATCCTAGCCTTGCTCGCCCACCCCACTTCCAAACGCCGCTCCCTGCCTGCCCAAAGGCCCAGAGGAAGTTTGGTGAGTTGTTGCCGGAGGGGGGAGACCGGTGCTGACCCGACCCATGACAGCTCATCAAACCTCCCTGTGTGGCCCTTGGCCCCAAATAACTGCTCACCCCTGCATGAATAGCTGGCTATGGCTCTGTAAATGAAAGACTTGAATTTCACTAACGGAGTCCTTAATACGGTGACCTTGTAGAGATGAGCTGTTTTGTGGGGGCGAGAAGAAAAGTAGTTCTGGAATCGAGGAAGTTGTTTCCACGGCAGTGAAATGTAAAGCCACTAGGTCCTTGGGCAGGAATTCGTGATCTTTCCCCTGAATCTTTCTGTTTGTGGAATGTGTTGTTTAGTGTCCGGAGTTTGGGAATGGCTCGGGTATATGCGCCTGGGGTTAAATGATCTGCTGTTTTGCAGTTATGGAATCAATCTGATTGAATGCTCCTGCTTATTTCAGCCCTCCCCAAGAGATCCCACACGGAGACTTGATTCAGCTGGCAGTAGATGAATTGTTCTGTTCCAAGATAGAGCTGTGTGAGCAGTATGGGTAAGTAATGCGTATTGAAGTGTGTTCTGCTACAAGGCTGCTGCTATGTTGGGTTGTCTGTTTTTCCTTTTTTTATTTGCTCCCTGGTTAAGCAAACCCTGTCCAAGCTGAAGCTTTCTATGCTGGGGCTTAGCCCAAAGATGCCAGTGGGTCTCTCGCGCTGCAAGGGTCTTTCCACGAAATCGCGTGGGTGCCGGAAGACGAGCTGCCGTCTGTGGACGTGCAGCCAGGAGAGAAACTTGCACCTATTGCTCTGTTGTTTTTGCCTACCAAGCACATTGCTGCATGCGGCTTCCCCTCATCCCCAGACATGCATGGAGACGACTGCAGAGGGAAAAGCACGGTCAGTCGGTGAGGGCGAGTCCAGGGGAAATATTTGAGGGAAGTCTTGAACGATTGAATCTGTGGAGGAGAATCAGTTTGGGTTGGGCACAGACTAGGGTAGGGGTTTGCAACTCAAGCCGCATCCCGCCCTCCCTCCAGAAAATGCCAGCTTTTCACTTCCACTTGTTTCTTGACTACAGAAAAATACTGGAGCAATTCTTTTGAGGCAGAGAACTTGGAGAGCCCACAGCAGGTTAGCAGGTTTCTGCCCTTCCGGATTCCTGTTTCAAATCTCTGGGTTTATCCTGTGAATCGTGTGTAACGGTGCTAATATTGCGCAGCACCGTGGTGAGATTGCTAATCTAGGGCGCTGGGAAGGGCAGTGTGGATAGCTGGGGGGTGACTGAGAAGTGGTAGAAAGTCTGAGGGCCGCATGTGGGATGGGGCGTGGGTAGGGAGGAGGCCAGCCTGTGCTCTCAGTCATGCATTTGGGAGCAACGAGGTAGAGAGCAGGGCTGCTATTGCAGTGACAGGTGGAGTCTAGCTGCCCTAGATGCTTTGGCAAATCCCACAACCAGAGGCTTGCTTGGTCGGAGCAGAACGGTGCGAAGTAGGGGGAGACCTTGGTAATGCGCTATAAAGCAGGAAGGATGAGCACAGAGTCAGTATTTGGGGCCCTGCCAGGCTGAGGAAGGCGTTTCCTTTGCAGTCCTCCATTTACCAGGCATGCTCGCCAAGTCCTGGTTTCCTCAACACGGTAGGCACGACTGTCAGGACATTTTCTTGCTCCCGGTTTCCAAACCTGCCTTTCCAGCTCATTCTGTGCCCCCGGGAGCCCTCTCCTCTCTCAAGTCCTGCTTCTCCGGCCTTGGCTGTCTCTGCCCCCATTTTCCTCCATGACGGCACTGAATAGGTGCTTCTAGTCGGCCGGTACGAAACATGGCTCGGCTTTACCAGATTTTTACTAGTAAATGATGAACATTGATTTCACCTCACTCTCGTAGACTGATGAAAAATATTTCCATCGTCAACAGTCAAAGTTTATAGAAAGGAGATGTAAGGAAAATGGTGGCTGATGGAGTTTGTGTGCCGACAGGGAAAGTAGGGCTGAGGAACCGTGCTGACTGTAGTGTGGACTACAAGTCCCAGAAACCGCAGGGGACTGGGAGCAAAGGAAGAGGAAGTGACAAAGTGGATGAAGCAGCTACCAGTTTGTGGAGCCAGGACTGATGGTGGCACTGTTGCCCAGCTGGCGTCAGCCCTATGGTAGTTATGTTTGTCAGGGCAGGTGGTTAAACGACACAACCCTGAACGCTTAAATTGATCAAAATCGAAGCAAATGCTTAAAAATAAACATCAAGATTATTGAAAAAATAACAATCGCATTCTGCCAAGCCCGAGCATGGCTAGCATGCCTGCCTGTGATTACCCGTAGGTGGAAGGCAAGTGTGACAGCCTTTAAACCTTCCAGCCCAACATTATACACAAGTAAGACTCAGTTGCGGGTCAGAACGTGTCTGCAGAAGGTGTAACACCACAGTCAGACCTGCAGCCAGTGTCTCACTGTCTGCCATCCTATCGCCTGGCTTTTTCTTGCTGTGCTTGCAGATGCAGCGGGTTGAGAGAGTTCGCCCAGAGAATCTTCTGCCACGGGGCACCTCCCTTTGTGGTCTTAAATATGCAGCAGTGGAAGTCTGAAGACTTGACGTATGTCCCGTATCACCTGGCCTTATCTGACCACAAGTAAGTGTTTCTCTCCATTGCCTAATGAAGGAAATCACTCATAGAAGATGTGAAACTAACAGTGATCCCAAGTAACCCATAAAAGAAAGTGGGCCCGTGGATTCCATGTGCAGAAGGAGATGGTGGACGTAGCCTTTGCTAGCTGCCAGCTTCTGTAGCTTCCAGTTTCCAAAGTCCCCTTAAACCAGGGGTGGAAAAAAACCAGTCTGTAGCCCGGACAAGTCCTGCCAACTGATTGGATCTGGCTCACGGGTGGGTGCTTATCAGGTGAATGGTAGGCCTGTGCTGAATTTTGCCAGCTGTTTTGTTTTGACACTGTTTTGACTAGTTTCGAACTCAAAACAGTGAAATCGAAATGAAACAAAGGGCTTCATAACAGCCTTGAACCAAAATGAGGGCGGTCGAAAAGTTTTGAGCTTCGAAGCCGAAGCTGGGCGCGCCTGCAGGGAGGCAGAAAGTAAGGAGAGAGAGGGGGAAGGACTCCTGTGCTATTGACCGTGACTGTTTGGCTGCCAGAGGTGCTGCTGCTGCTACTGCGCTGCTTACTAAGTTATTACGGGTCGTCCGTTAAAGCGGTGGACTGGACTGAGGCTGTAGGGAGGAGGAGGCCTCTTGGGGCACACTGCTGTGTCAGGTAGAGGCCCCAGCGCCAGTGAGGGTGCACCTTAACACGCACACACAATCACACGTCACAAATTTTGCTCGTCAGCAGCTTGAGGTGCAGTTCCCCAGAAACTCCTGCACCTATCTCCTTGAAACCTGGCAGGCTTCATGCCCTCAGAAGGGGCTACCATCCCTGCTGTTTTCATCCAGGTCTGCCAAAACATGACAAAGTTATAGGCAGTTTTGTGCTTCCCTGTTATAGCCTATGGGCGAAATGTCGAAACGGAGGAACAGGTTCGATGAAACAAAATGGAACAGCGCTTCTGAAACTAAACGAAACGGAACTCAAAGCGAAAAACTGTCCCGTCAAAATGGCGAAACCAAAGTCGAAATGAAATGGCGCTGTTTCGCACAGCCCTAGTAAGTGGATCCGGCCCATGGGCAGGCAGTGGCTTCAGCTCCAGCAGCCGCCCGGTGCCAGGCAGCTGGAGCTAATGCCAGCGTGTCAGGCGCTCATGCACGCTCTCTCTCTCTTTCCCAGTAGCCACCAGTGCGGAAGCCTGACCTGGCCCGCAGCTGTAGCACTCCCTGTTGCAGCTGCAGGTGGCTTTGGCCTTCCACGCTGACCACAGCCCAGACCTGTAGCACACCCCTTCCTTCACCACCCCCCCCCCCCCCGGTGCCTGGAGCCCTAACCCAGAAGCCTGGCGCTTTTGGGGAGCTGTGGATGTGTCCACTGTGCCCAGACTTGTTGGGGGCTAAAACTGTGGGCAGATGGACCCTGGCTGCCAGGGCGTGGGGGGGGGGGTGTGCTAAAGCCATGTAGGTAGAGGTTTCTACACTGGAAGGGAGGGATGGGGTGGGGGGACAGGAGACAAAGTATGTGGCCCTCAATAAGTCACCAAAACTCATTATGTGGCCCGTCAGTCCAAATAATTGCCCATCCCTGCCTTAATCTGTTTCATATCTGAAGTGGCCTTCTCTTTCAGTTGATAAATTTGCCTGAAATAGAGGCTGTTTTATTACTGCAGGTCTTAGCATAGTAACACAGCTTTTCTTTTACTACCAGGCTAGTGGCTTGCCATGCATATTAAAACGTCTGTTTGACATGAGAGACAAGGATTTTTAGGGTGGCATCTGTTATTGGACCCCGCACGCGGCGGGGATGAATAAAGGCAGACAAGGTCTCGAATGCAAGGCATCCCTCATCAGGTGAATTTACATGTCTGCTTCTCTTATTCGCAGGTATTTACTGGAAGGTGCCACACTGTTTAATAAAGAGGAGCACCATTATTCTGCGGCCTTCCAGATCGACGGGTATTGGATGCACTATGATGGTCTCAGAAGTGTCAACTTAATTTTTTTAAATAAACCCCCAGAATTTCTTCTTTTGTCATCTCTAGTTTATATTAGAGCAGCAGAGAAATAAAGGACACTTAGCCGAGTTTCACACAGTTAAATCATTGCCACCCACCAAATGGAGGTCTACATTTTTATTTGTACTTGGTATCCAAGAAAAGAGTAGAACTATAGTAGTTTTGCTATTGTATTACCCAGTAATTTTTGCAACAGAAAAAAAATTTAAATTGGGAACACTATGCAAAATACCTGTATTTTTTTAACGTTGCTCGATTTATTTTTACACAGGTAGAATTTATGTTAAAATAAAAAAAGAGAAATCCTTCTGTGTCGTTTGTCTTACTCTCAATATCACCATGAGGGCGGGGGGAGAACTATGCGATGCAGGCCTTAATATGCACTGCTTACACGCAAGGGTGGAGAGCTGAGATTCCCCAGGCAACCTTAGTTCAGGCATTTCCTAACTTCTGCATGCTGGCCTTCGCATCCTAAAGCGTGCCAACGTTTGAAACTGCCTCAGTTCTTAAAACAGAAAAAAATATCAGGTCTGTCCTCACTCATTCTTTCCAGCAGCCGCAGGATTGGCTTATGCAATGCATGTAGAGGACGTAGCCCTGTGAACTACAGGTGCCTTAGCGGAGTGCTTGAATTCGAAAGGTTGTCTCTGAGAGACAATGGGGCGAGATGGGGATTTTTGTGTCGCTTGTATAACGCTCGATGGGGCCAGAGCAGGTTTTGTTTAACGAAGGTTGATGGAGTTCCTGGGTCACCCTAGGGAACGTCGTTGTTTATGCTACATTGTCCCCAGTCCTTGTCTGTCTCCTGCTCAGCCCTTGGTGGTAGAACAGGCAGTGCATGGGCAGCCGGCCTGCACCGCTGCCCGTGCAGAACTGGAGCCTCGGACTATAAAGCTCCCAGGGCAGACTGTCTTATTCTGCGCAAGTAAGTTTGGATATGTTTTTGGGCCTCAAGCTGCTGCTGTATCGTATGCAATTGAAACTCCAGGAGTGGCCTCCCACAGAGAAGAGTCTATGTGAGAACTGAGAGTTGGCTATATATGAAGCACTACACTCTCTCTTCATATATGGCTGAGAGTTTGGAGCGCAAAGTGCCCAGCCCTGTACAGGTGGAAGCATGATGGAGAATATTTTGCCCACAGCATCTGTCAATATACTAAGATGCAGAACTCTTCCTTAAACCAGGCTTTGATTTCTACTGTTTTACTGATTCTGCCCAGTTTTAACTCCGAGAGTTCAGAGGATAGAGGGGAGATGACGCCTACCCTGTTCTGCCAGAGAGGGCTTCCTCCTGTACATCTTGTAAACTCTAGAGGAAATGCTAATTTTAAAGCATTTCAAAGGAGAAGATAACTACCAGCACTAACAAGAAACATGCAACTTTTCAGCCCTACGGTCTCATCTGTACGCTTGCATCGCCACGTGCTGCGTGACACTAGGATACAAAAATCTTGTTTTGCAGCTGAGCAAATGCTTGGGGGTAGCGAAGGTTATGATTAAGTGTGGTCTGGAAGTCTCAGCTGAAATACGTTTTCAAAAGAAACCGAAACAACAACAGTGCACACAAAGATCAGGGAGCAGATTTTAGGAGAGATTTTTCCTCTCAGGTCTTATCCAAGATGCAATTATAAATTCTTAGATGAAAGCAAGAATCACATTTCTTAGAGTAACAGATGACATGGGTGCCAGAAGATTAAAAACATGCTGCATTTGCATTCACCATCCAGCCAAAATGTAAAAATAATTTTTTTCCTCCAGATTTATTTAGTAAAACATTTCACATTAAATGAAATACTGTTACAATAATAATTGTTACAGAGCATTATCACAATAGCCAACATGTATCGAGAACACTAGTAAAGAACAAGAATGCACGTTCTTCAGAAGATTTTTTTCCGGTAACTCAAATGCCACTTCTGTAAACAACAAAAACAAAACACTGTTGCTAAAAAGGTGTACACGGAAAACACTGTACATACACAAGTTACATTTATCTGATGCTCTCAGACCAAAGCACTCTGCACATGTCTGAGTACAGCACAGTACTCTGAACAATGGGTCAAAATCCCACTAAAAATTAAAATTCTCCTTGGGTTAAAGTTCAGCACAGCGCATAAGGCAAAAATATAGGAATTATCATCCAGTTCTTTGCGTTTCAATTAAGCAGAAGGAATTTAAGGCAAACTTGGAAATTTTTGCATTGTTTCATATAATGAATCGGGACTTACAGATGGCAAATTCACAAAAGCAACACTTAACTACCTCCAATAAAACAGTTAGCTATTTGTAACATCAGAAATGTATACTGGACGTCTGTCCCTTCAGAGATTCAAGCTGGATTTTCTAAAGGCAAAACATTTCTCATAGAAATGACTCAGGAAAGTTGCATATGATTATCTTATTAAATATCTTCTACAAAATTTGAGTGAAAATCCAGTAGCTTTATGCACATACAAACTTACACCTATTTTAAAGTGCTTTAAAAATCGAGTGATTAAGAAATAGAACTGGATGATAATTTAAAACTGTATGACATCTCATTTGAAGGCCTAACCTTTTAGACTGCAAGACAGACATTACAGGCCGCGATACGTTTATTCTACTGTAAGTACTAAACTGATTGTTGTGTTCAATTTTCCTAAAACTGAGCACTTCAGTGAACAGGGAAACAAGCACCCCAAACAGAGAATGCATGTGGCATGATTTATTAGATTACACCGTCTCTAAAGGCGCACATACACCTGATTGTTCTGCATCTTACATAGATCCATTCTCTCTAAACAGTTCTTCATCTAGAAACAGCAAGTGTCTTTTATTAAGCATTCCTTTTTACGTTCTTAACAGCAAGCTTGCATACTAAAAGATTGCTTATGTTAGTACCCTAAATTTAGCACTAGGCTGTGTTACACTCTATGACACTGGGGCTAAGTCTATAAAACCTAATTTAATATTGCTGTTGCCTACAAGGCCGCGTCCAGATGGGCATGGATGTTTGTCTTCCTTGGGACAGGCAGCAGGTGACACAAGTAGCTTTTGTGCTGCTGCTACCTGTCACTAAGAAATGCCTGTGCCATGCGTGCTTTAGTGCACGGCACATTACCCCAGGTAGGGTGGGGTAGGGGAGGGCTGGTGTTAGCAACTCTGCGGGCTCCAGCCATCTCCCCTGGGGTCCTGGGGGAGCTGCAGCAATGGCAGGAAACCGGAGTGTGGCTCTGGCTGGCCAGGCTCCGGTTTTGGGCGGCGTGCAATACTGCCACACGTACCACCATGCTTTTTTTCGGCAGGATTTCCCGGGGTCAAAAAACAACCCCATGCTGCAAGGTAGCATCACAGGGAATGCCTGCATGTGCGGTGTGTGGCATGTGCGTGCGTCTGGATGCCGCCTCACAGGGAATAATGTATTTCGCATCTTTAATGTACTTTCAGATTGACAAATGAAAGGTGCAATACAGAGATGGAATAACCATTCACATGTCTCTGTGGAGTATGAATTGTTTTAAATTTACTGATGGCAAACCCACCTTTCTGTACCTTGGTTCCACTTTTACTGGTACAAGTTTTGTTTGCTAATGATTCAAAGCAGACTCTTGCCTCCTCATTCAGGAAGCTCTGCTGTGATCAAACTCCTCAAAAAAAATATTCCATACTGAATTATACAGAAACAAGTCTAACACCTTTAATGCATAAGCTCATCTATTAAATAAAGAATAATTTCAGACTGTTTTGAACATCCTTATCTCCTTGTGTAGGCTGGGGTAGGATATTCCTTAATTCATAAATCAATGGCATTTCTGCAAAATTGTAACTAGCAAACAAAATAGTATGTGTAAACATTCAACTTGGGTATTCACCTGAATAGGAATGAAAAGGCAATCTATTCAACAGACTAAAAAATATTTCTGTTGTGGCCAGTTCCTAAAAACTACTTTTCTCCACACAAACATGCAACATACAGCAATGCAGCTACTTGTGTCTAATAACAGATTTATAGAAATCAATGATGCTATTATTGCTATGCAACTAGAATAAATCAATGGGTCACTTAAATAAGCAGCGTAGAAAATTCTGAATTTGTCAATTTTATTTGCTTACAAGTCCTGCTGAATTCTACCGAGTCTGAAGAATATTGGCAGGATTTCATAAACGTGTGCAAACATTTGTAAAGTAGGATTAACGTTCTTATCGTTAAAGACACAGTTCTCTTGTTATTTAAAATCTGAATGTTAGTTTACGGAAGAACAAGGATAACTGCAGTTTGCCTGGCTGCAATTAGTTTTACAGGAACTCAGAATAAATTAGGTATGCCCAGAAACCTCACATTATGTATTTATAAATAAATGGCTTTTAAAAAAAAACCAAAAACTTTTTCAAGCATTATTGCACTTTCAAAAGTAATAGCCTATGGGTTTTCAGAGAGTGAGGGGAAAACAGACATTGGATTATTACGCTAAAATGGGTGAGTGATAATCCCAGGAGCAAAAAAACTTGCTAAGTACCAGAACTGGCAGATACAAGTGTCAACACTGGCATTTTGCAATAACATGATTCCTTGCTTAAATCAGAAAAACCGTTAGTAAAACAAGCTATAACAACCTAAAGTCAGATTTATTCAGTCCCCCGTTTTAAACGGCACAAACTGTACTTGAACCATCAGCACAAAAATGTAACAAAATTCAGGGCTGTCACTGAAGCAGACCTCTTCAGTTCTGGTTCATCACAGGAACAGACCTTCTATACATTACACAGGATACGTGCATAGTATTAAACACTATGCCCAGTGCTTTTCATTCAAACACCATTTATTTTAAAGGCAAGACTTGTGAGGCAGAAGTGCCCTCTTAATATTCAATCCATATTAAGAAATGTTATGAAAATAGGAACATTAAACTAGCTCTTCTGAAAAAAGTAGTAAATGTAGAGTACATTAAGAGAGTTATTGTTGACATTTCTCATAGGCACAAATGAATCAAGCAGATAAGAAACAAAAACATTGGGGCAATCAAAATGTAATCATGCTTTAGGCATACAGCACTAAATTGGTAACAGCCTTATTGTAAAATCCTACGTTAGCACCATTTTTATATCTGAACACTCTGAATAAGCAATCATATACTCCTAAAAAAATAAAAGTGATAAGGAATATGGACATAAATATATCAGGACAAAGGACGGAATGGGTAAGTCTCTTAAATATTTACACCCATGCTGTGAACTCTGTTGTGCTATTTGAGAAAACCGAGAGACACTGTTAATGAATTACCTATTTAAAATTTTCTTTGCGTTACACAATTACAAAAAACACAGCAGACCAGGTGAGTAATTTAGCCTAGCATTCATCTGTCCACAGCAAAAAGATGGAGGAAGGGGGTTAAAAAGTTAGTTGGTTTCTTTTTGACAGATTCAAAAATATAATAAAAGGCATTAAATTTGCCTTGTAAATGTATTAAGTAGTCACCAATTACTATTCCCAGCCCCAAACCCATTAAGCAGGTAACAAAAGTGAGTGTACAGGCAACATTTTATGGCATTTATTATTTACAAACCTTGAGATACAGAAACAAGGCAGCCCTTTAGTTACTGTTCATAAAAAAATTGTGAAGCACTGGCATTTCTCAATATGAAGACACAGCCAGACAAGTATCAAATAGTCCAATCATACAACACACTCAAATTGCTCTCATTCCTAGCACAGTAAACTGCATGTTTCATAGTAGGACGGAGGAAGAGGTAAAAGCTCTAAGAACAGGGACAGGATTAGATGCACAACAGAGTCTCTAACCTAGCTTAGAGGCATGTACAGTCCTCCTTTTATCAAGACTAGCTATTTCAGGCCAGTCCGAGGATGCAGTCCATGCCCCAGTCAGCAGCAAGTCTTCCATCCATGTTGCTTTATGAACCAACGCCAACTTCTGGAAGAAAACACATCCAGCACCATTCCAATCAAGTTTCACCCCGTCCCTCCGGCTCCAGAAAATGCAGCTTATGGTCTTCCATTGATGGCCATCTTTTCAGGCAGGTTAAGTTCCATCTTCACATTAGGTCTGCAAGAGCATTAAGTTTTCAAAGTGCAGTCAAACCAAAATTGCACCGACAATACATCATACCAGCAGAGTCCAGCCACGAATCTGAGATAGGGTCATATTTCTGTACGGTGTTCAGATAGGATGACCCTGAGTGACCTCCGACTACATACAGGTAGTTATCAATGACAGCTGCACCAACTCCTATTAAAGAGGGGGAAAAATGCAAAATTGTTAAGTACCAAACCAAATGAAGTTTTTGTTACTAATCAATGTGAAATGAGGTTAAAAGGACTGGACATGAATGAAAATCTGTGGGTTGTGGCTCCTATGCTCCTTTCTTGAGTCATTCTCCCACGCAGCAAAACATGAGCCGTCTTTCCCAGCTCACCCTGTCAGGCAGGCAGGCGAACCATCTACACTAGTACAAGCAATGTGGGCTATAGCCCCCTTACCAACCTAGGGGCGTTCTTTCCATATTTAGCTCCAGATATCAGAGGTAACAAACCATTTTTGAGATGTTGCCTTTACTCATGTTATGCAAGTTGATCACCTGCAGAATGACTTTTGTTTTTACTCCCCAGCTGCTCCCCACCAATTTAAGCTGGGCCAGCTGTGAATGAGGTATTATTCAAAATTCAATGGAAGTGGGAGAACTGGGTCTTTCAGGAGGTTGAGAGAGAGACAGAGATGAGAAATACTGCACCACTGAATTCACAGAGACATTAATTAGTTCTTTCGTACAGTACATTTCAGGGACATCTGACCTAATTTAAGGAAGAAGGACAATGCCCTGAAGGTCACGTCCTTTAGCCTTACATTTTTCAAACCTATGAGGACCAATGAAAGTTTAGTATCTGTAAGACATGAGGATTAACTCTTGGTATTCTCAGAGTTTCATACGTCCCTACCTGTTCTGGGTTCCTTCATGGATCTACACACCGTCCACTGATTTTGATGAGGGTCGTATCTTTCAATGCTCGACACATGGGACACACCATTGTGTCCACCTACTACAAAAATGAAGCCCAGCATGACGCCAACACCAAAGTTTATTCTTTTATCAGCCATTGAAGCTACCGCGTCCCACGAGTCTTTACTCGGATCATAACGTTCCATGCTGCAGATACAAACAAACAACTTGTAAGTCTTGGGTTTTAATGACATTTGTTTGTACCGAGGTTTTATACCACAAGAGACTTGGCTGCATTTCGTCTGGGATTTCTAGCCTACTTCTGCGATGAGACAAATTTCATCTCTAACAGAGTATGAGGTTTGGGGCTCTCTCAAGGATAAGCGGTAGTACAAGTAAAATCCCACCCCCACCCAATTTGCCTGCCAGCAAAATATAACACAACTCTGCAGCACAATTAATCCAAGAAGCCTGTCAGGTGGACTATTCCTCCTGGCCAGGCCCAGTTTGAAAAAAGCTAATAGAAAAAACTGGAGATACTGTTCTTCAGAATATTAACAGAGTGGTTGAAGCCTCTGTTCAATGAACTGTAATTGGAGATAGATGTCAATCACTTCAGAATAACTTTGAAATTACTAAGCCCCAGAAGCCATGAGTCTCCCCAACAAGAGCAGCACAGATGGTCAGCGTCATTAACACAGCGCTGGCATACAGCCATTGCTTGCTAGATGTCCAGCTCCCATAGCACTGGGGAAAGGAAAGGGGAACAGGAAATTCAGATGCACGAGTGGAGGCGGCAAGGAATTTACTGGCACATTCAGCTTACTCTACCTTCTGGGGTTTCTATGAGCCCAGTAACCATGTCATATTCCTTATGAATAGCCAGTGAGAACAAAAGTACTCAATACAAAAAGGAATTTTAAAAAGTAAATAAAAAGAATGGTTTCCGTATGTGTGGACAAAAGGAAGGTCTGTTTGAGATACAAATGCAGGAGAAGAACTAGACTGTCCAGGCTGTTAAACATTACATTTCTATTATGATTTTTTTTCCTTAAATTTACCATCAATTTAATAGCACCCTTTCACAATACTTCAGTGCTAAATGTGAGACTTACCCCACTAAATGGGTAACAGAACTCACCTTTAAAGAGACTCATGCATTCACCTACTGAATAGCATCTCCTTCCTCACAACCATGGGCCTGTTTCTTTCCTTGTGCAAAGCGCTTGTCTATTCCAGGAAATTACTACAAAGCTTAGACTGGAATTTACAGTATAGTCCCTAGTTCATACTAGTGCCCTAGGAATATACTCTTATTCTACACCAAAAGTGACTTTGTGCTACTTCACTTAGACCACTTTAGAAGTCGATTAAATTAAGCCAGACAAAGACATGATTAGTGCAAAATAAAGATTTCCACAGGGAGACAGTGCAGAAGAGCTGCTGTGCAATAATCATACCAGGCTATTACTCCATGGAGAAAAGACTTGAATGAGTGGCAAACACTTTGATGTCTTATTTTTCATAGCATATTAAGTCATTTTAATCAGTATCACAGTTCACATATTTAAAAGGGAAGAGATTTCAATAACACTGCAGTAAAGTCCTTGGTCAAAACAATTTCCTTCTCAATTAGCAATCAGTCTCTCATGATTTAGCATTCTCCTCCTAGGTGACAATTTTGCTGAGGTTTGCTACTTGGGGATGATTTCCTTGTTTTATATCACAACTACATGTACGTAGCATTTTTAAAAGATATATTGTGGAGCATTTTATTTTATACTTCATGTGCTGTACAAGTACAGCAAAGAAGGAATTCTGTATTTTTAAATATCCAATGTTTTATCTAGGTGTCAAACAAAAAATATTCCTCTTTCAAATGTTCTCCATCCTTACACTAATTATCTACTTGTTTATACTGAGGCCCCTTCACATAGTTTGCCTTTTGAAGAGATGCATCCATTTGTTTTACTGCAGTGGTATCAAACTCACCTGTGTTCCCAGGCCATATCTGGGCACCAAGGACCCTTGCAGGTCAGATCCGGCAGTGGCAGTGGTGTGGCAAGCAATGGTAGTCAGTAAATAGTTGTCATTTACCTCCTTACCGTGCCAACACATGCGTCCCACAGGGCTCTATAGTTGGGAATCTGGTATCAGGCCTTGTCCCTGCTTGCCCCACCCACAAATTCCTGGCCCCTCTGGGAGCTTGGAGGGCAAGATGAAATGGCTTCACAGGCCGCATCTGGCTTGCAGGTTGTAAGTCTGACACCCCCATTCTACTGCCGTTGTTAACAAGTGAAGGTTGGTGCAAACAGACAAGTGCTACGCTGTGTCCTGCAGCCCTGATCCTGTAACCAGATCCACATGGACTGAGTCTGGCAACTGAACAGAGCTCCACTGACTTCAAAGACTTGTCTTCTTTCATATCTCTGCCTGCCTGGGACCACTGCTGAAGAAATACCACTCACCTACCTGTATAGTGACTATCCTTAAACCAGAGTCTAGAGTTTACTATGAACTTATGGTTTCAAACATGGCCAATTCATCCATGTCAAAACTGTAAGATGACTGACATGCATAAAAACTAGGTATATGCCAGAGTATGATTTTTTTTCCCCCCACACACACGCCTTCAAATTTAGCAGCAAGTGAGGCAAACTACATCATTTATTTTCTTTGAAGGGGTGTGTGAGTGTGCATACAAGTCCATTTTCTTAGCTCAAATAATTCAGGAAACTGTTGGATAGAGATTCCCCAACTAAATGCTCAGGTGTATATTACAGAACAAAATTTAATGAGGCCCACTGTGGATTACCAATGATCTTGCTGAGACTGTGTGCACACGGGTATGTGTGCGCACACATGCACTATGACTGTGATCACAGGACTAATAATGATCACAGCTGATTTTATAAGTAGAATTCTGGTGTTCTACACACTTCTTACACACCTCAAAAGGTACATACCTGTTCATGTGGGCAGGACCATAGCCACCAATGGCATATATCATTCCATCCAAGACAGCTGCAGCAAAACAACTTCTTGTTTTGTTCATTGGTGCAACTGGCTGCCATTCCTTAACCTTTGGAATATATTTCTCTACTGACTGTAAATATGTCTGCCCATCATAGCCACCCAAGGCATATAGTTCTCCTGCTAAAACGACTACTCCAAGAGTACTGCGGCTCTCATTCATTCTTTCGAGAGACGTCCAGGTATTTGTATCAGGATCCCAGCATTCCACTGAATTTTCATGTTTTCGGTAATTGATGCCTTGACACACATGGGTTGCAATCCCTCCTACCACATATACTTTCTGGTCTAAGACACATATTCCAAATTCATAGCGGGGAATGCTAAGAGGTGCTAGACCAATCCAGGAGTCATTCTGGGGAAAATACATTTCAACACTGGAGAGGAAATAAAAAACAGCAGATTAAATGAGTGCATAGCACTCTGAAACTTTACTAAATATCATCCGTCATTAAAAATAAGTATTATTTCGGTCAAGATTAAATGTTGTGTTTCTCACACAAGCCTAATGCTCTTTCTGTTTGACTGGGTTTCAAGTGCTACTGGTCAAGTTCACCTAATTGCCAATTAAGAACACAGCCTCACTGTGTTTGACAGTAGTACACAGTCCCTGCTGCAAAATGCTTACTGTCCAAACAGACAAGCCAGACACAGAGCAGAAAATGGATACAAAAGCAGAATGAACAGCGCAATGGTAGCATGGCATGCAAATACTACAATTTATTGTGGGGGTTGGTTTAGTTAAGGGATATACCAAAAGGAAAGCTCAATGGAAATGAAGGCAGGATAAAAGGGAAGAGAGTAAGAGGGGCAGATGTATATAAATCAGACATGAAAGATTTGATGAGTGCGATTGTGAAACTTCCTTTTAAAAATAAACCTATTTAGAATGAAAATAGTAAATGATGACAAATATGTTCAGGCTTAATCTATTTAGGTAGTTTAAGTGTAATGTTAAGCAGTCATGCTTGCTGCTAGCACTATGAAGAAATCTAGCTATCAATGTGATGGAAGTTATTGATCAAGGATCTGGAACCACAGCTCACTAAAGAGCAAAACCAAATTTTGAAAACAGTAGCCTCTTCTGAAAATTAAGCAAGCTTATTTTCTTGTTTCAGTTGTTTCAAGTAGTTTATAGGAACATAAGAAGCGTCAGACTGGGTCAGACCAATGGTTCATCTAGCCCAGTGTCCTGCCTGAGACAGTGGCAGAAGTGGATGCTATACAGGAGGGGTGCCAAACTCATTTGGCGTGATGAGTGGCATGGAGCTGATCCACAGGCCAGCTCAGGCCTATGAACCCTCCTTCTACTGCCTGATCTAGCATAGGTGGCACCAAGTCAGGCCAGTTCAGGATGCTGACTCCCTGAAGTGGTGCAGTCTGGAACCCAGCCTTAGCAGGCAGCATGGGCAGCACCCCAGGGAGCAGCATAGCATGGTACTCAGCCCCAGCAGGTTGCTCCGCTCATTGCCAGTCCTGGCTGCACTGCTCATGCTGCTCACTGGGGCATATGGAGCACAACCTAGGACTGGTCCCAGCAAGTGGTGCAGCTCAGGACCTAGCCCAAACAAGCACTGCAAGTTCTAGGTCTGGCACAAGAGTGGCAGCACCCAGGGGTTGGAAAATAGGGGCCTACAGGCCAAATCTGGCCCACAGGTTTTATGTCTGACACTCCTGCTATACAGGGAGAAAACCAAAATGGACATCTCTATAGAGTAATCTATCCCCTATTCAATACTTCAAAGCTACTCTGGGAAACTCAGGGCCAGTTCTTGACCCCAAATAGACCTCAGTGTACTCAGGTAGGTTTCCCTGGACCTTCGTTTCCAGGACAGCTACAGAGAATAAGCATCTAGCATCCTACATCACAGAAAGAACACAAACAAAAAGGTTCAAATCAAGAGGCTGATAAAGATACAACAGCAAACATTCAGCTTTGCTATTCTCTGCAGGAGAAAGCATTCAATGCTGTAGTGCGGTACAGTGGCAATTTCAATTACCTACTTCTGGATGAGATTTGTCCTTACTCTTCATCATGAATAGATGTGGGAGCAAGGTAAGCTTTGTATATCATGACACAATGTTTAAAGTCCTTGATTTTAAATTGCAGCAGAAGAGAGGCAAATACAAATAAAAACGAAGTGAAGCATACTCCCTGTTACAGAACATTTACTAAATGTTCAAGTGCAATAGAATCTCATTGATTTCCACAAGTATTAGGAAAGGCTTTTTTTCTTTTTCTTTTAAAGAAGTGGATATCACTGGGACCTTGCAAAACATCCCCAGGTTATTATGAAGAGACGTATGTTTGACACTCCATAGCTCTAGAGCAGGGGCAGGCAATTATTTTGGGAAGAGGGTCACTTACTAAGTTTTGGCAAGCCATTGAGGGTTGTGTGACAGGCAGCCCAGGGCAGATTAATATTAATTTTCTAAAATTTTCAGGGGCCCTGTGGGCCAGATAGAGTGGCCTGGCGGGATGCATTTGGCCCCCAGGCCACATTTTGCCTACCCCTGCTCTAGAGTGACCACTCCACCATTCAACATCCTCCTTGGACTGAACAGAAAATTACTCTGAAACATTAAATATCTTAATTTTTTAAAACCAAAAATCTTACTATTTCTAGCTTTACAACGCTGTATTCTGCTGTTTTGAATTTGTCATTCTGATAAAAGAAAACTAAGTTTTATTCAATCAAATGTGGCAAAATTAAGAAAATACTAATGAGAACACATGTAGAACACGTAAAATAAACTCTGGTGCATATTGTGCCTACTGCTCCCAGATGCCAGGTTTACACATGTGCCCGGGACTGCAATGCATTGAGCTGGGTTGGAGCAGTTAAAGGCCCAATCCTTGAGGCAGCGCAGCCCCGGCCCCTCCCCTGCTGTCTGCAATGAGCCAGGCCCATACTTTGCAGACCTCAGTTAGGTGGCTTGCAGCCTCCCCACTGCCTGCTGTGAACAGCCTTGGCTCTGGGCATGCCCCTGCCACCGAGACTGAGCTACTTACAGCAGGTGGCGGGAAAGCTGCAAACTGCTGTACTGAGGTCTGCAGAGCTCTGGCCTGGCTCACTGCTGATGCTAGGTGCACATGCACCTCTGGGTGGATGGCAGGGAAGGGGCTGGGGTCTGCGCTGCCACAACAAGGATTGGGCCCCTCTTTGCTCCCCTGCCATCCACCCCTGGCATGCCAACATCTTATAAGTTGAGGTTGGGGCGTTAATTGTCACCCTGCCCAAAAATGTTGCTGACCCCTGATCTAAACACTTCTGCTTCAACAAAACAACATGAGTAGTTCAGCCTAGAGTAGTGTAAGATTCTTTTACACTATTAACAAGGGCATGCTGTCAACCTCCAAAAAAACTATTTATCTGACTATTTTAATTCACTGCTACAAATAGTACCAAACAATAAGAGGATCAGGGAAAAGAAAAGGGTTTGTTTCCTATTTATACAGATTTTGTGCATCAGACAGACACCCCCCTAAAAAGTGCAACAGAGATTCTGATTATTAGGAGTCTATTCTCAGAGTGACCTGGGACAAACTCTTTGCTACCTAATGTGTAGCATGAAAGAGAAGGAAAGGGGGAAGGAAAAGGAATTATTTGTTTGCTTCCTCAGGTGAGGATAGAAAACCTTGCTTAATGGCTATAAGGGCTGCAGTGTTGATACAATTGTAAGTGATCAATAAAAGATGATACTGGTATTCATGCTCCCTACATGGCACATAGCTGAGCACACCTGTCTTCCCTTAAGCTAAAAAATGACAAGAGCTGGTGGACCTGCATTCTCTTCCGCACTCCTTCCCACCAGCATCCTTTGGCCCAATCTAGCTTTATTATTTGAAGCCTGTTTGGTGCATACAGGATTTTTAGATTTCAGTGTCATGTTTCTAATAAGCTGCACTGAGATGAGCATGACAGAATCCAGCACACTGCAAGGTATACAATACTCTCAATTCTTCTTGAATTTTCACAGAGACACCAAATGCTACTGCTCTGATCTCTGAACTATCCTGCTACCAAACTAAAGTTCCTTGTCTGTAATTTGGAGGCAATAAAAGTCCTAATGTAAAGGATTCCACTGAAGCAAGTTTTATTCTCCACACTTAATCAAGGCCGATGCTGGAGGAGGGCAGAGAAAGCACTTCAAGGACATCCCCGAGGCCAACTTGGAAAAAAAAAGCAAAATTAACATCAGCTTGTGGAAGACCATTGCCCAGGGCTGCCCCAAATGGAAGAAGTCTGCTGCAAGGATCTCAGTACTTTGAAACCTTACACTGACAACAGGAGTTGGAAAAGCAGAAGTGCCAGAAACAGCACGTCATGGACTGAATCAAGAACCCAAAGCCACCCACCCCGCATGAAAACAGGGGCCTGAGTTGCAACAGGAGGCTGATCTGGGATCAAGAGAGTTAGCCATCTTTGGACCCACAGATAAGACAACTATGGGAGACAATCATCCTCAACTGCAAGGGATTCCCCAATGATGATGATTAAGAGTCCTAAATTTAAATTTTCCACTTAATTCTCTGAACTTGACAAGACTCCCTATTACAATATTCTCTAACCTCATTCTAAGAGGCAACAAAATTTTTTTGCCAACAGAGCACAAGCATGAAGACTTTCAGCCTCAACGGTTTTAAGATAATAAAACCTGGAATCTTTAGCACAGAATATAAACCTATGTTATAATCAAAGACTTTAGTCAGTCTTATGCATACATTTCTTGTATAGAATTGTAAGTCAACATTTTCTTCATGAGATAAAAGTTCTGGGGTACAAAAGCATGCCCCTAGGTGACATTTCTACAGTTCTGGCAACTTAGGGAGGCAACTGAAAGGACAATAAAAGCAATATTGTTGTGAAAACCCAGAAAAGAAATCCAGGTAAAAACAGAGTGAGAATAATCATGTTACTAACAAATGTTACGTTTGTGTTTAGCGTGTGTGCTAAAGCAGGTGTGCACTAACAAGGTGCTCCACCTTTGTTAATAAAACTACACTGCTTCAGATACTGGTTTCATAGAAGTAGGGTCATAGGGGACCTGAGCAGATCGTCTAGTCCGACCCCCTGCCCTGGGCAGGAATGAATACAGGGCTCTTATGACCCCTACTAAGTTTAAGCTCAAATGACCCCAGCTAAGAACCAGCTAACTAGAATGAGCTCGGGTGGGTGTCTGTTTGGTACTACACTGTACAGTAAAGACATAGCCTCAGTTACACAAACACAGCAGTTCCCAACATAAAGTCTGTTTCAGCTCTGATCAGGAAGGTTACATTCAGGCATGTCTGCTAGTGTCACTCAAACGGTTTAAATTTTACTGCTCCTTACCTCTCCAAGCAGGCAAACAGTCCAGCTTTTCCTCCTACAGCACAAAGAACTTTAGGAGCACAACGAGGCCTTGTCATCAGCACAGTCTGATGGGAAAGTCTGTGTTCAGGCATGAAATGGTATTTCAGGGCTTCATTTAGTAGATGTTTACAAGTATGGTCATCTCGAATAAGATGGTTTGCTTCGTACAATCTAGTAAGAAACTTAACACTCAGTAGTGGTAATCGGACAGAGTGTAGAAGCTGCGCTAAGTATTTCTGCCGCTCCTGCACATCATACTTGATCCAAGATTCTAGTGCATAAAAGACCGTCTCTTCTGTGACAACGTTCAAACAGTCATTGGAAACAATTTCATCTAATTCAGAATGTGTCAGCTCAAAAAACTCTTCAGTCTGACAAACATCTTCAAAGTTTTGACAAATGTATTTGTTAGCAGCCAAATAGAGGTCATGGCAGCCATACGTCTCTGCAAAACGAGAAATCCCAATGCAATTGCCAGGATCAAGCTGGCTTTCAAGAAATGTGCAGCATTCCTTCAGTACAAGTTTGATCTGGAGAAGATTTGCAGCTGGAAGAAGTGACTCAACAGTGTCCTGCGAGATGAATACAGTTCCCGTGTACGCATACTCAACTATGGCCTGCAGTGCTGCCTCATCAATGCACTGGAACTCGACCTCAGAGTTCTCCTTCTCTGAAAGATTTCCAGTGAACATGGCTTTGAAATATGGGCTGATGCTGGCAAGCACCACTTTGTGGGCATGAATCTTGACATCGCCAACTCTCAGGATAATGTCACAGAGCTCATGATGTTGGCGAAGAAGATTCAAGCCCTGCAAAAGCTGTTCAGAATGCAAGTGGGTTAAGTTGGCAAGCATGTAGGCTGGAGACGACTGGTCCATCTGTGACAAACAAAATTTTAAATGCATTATTAAAGCTTTTATTTTAAGGGTCTCAATGACTTACTCAATTATTTAAAACATAACATTAAAAAAACCCCAATTTTTCATAATTTACGCTGCTACTTTAATGGGCGTATTGTATTCAGCTGAAGAAAAATCAACCAAGACTATTCTGTTTTTGACTTCTCTTGATCTAGCAAAATGCTTTTTTTAGGCGAGTTAAAATTAGAGACATTCTTATTAAATACTTGTTCCTTAAAAAATATCTCTTTATAAAATCTGAAATTTGTGCCCAAAATACCTGATAATATCTTTAAAACAAAATCCTGTCTCAAAAATATCCATGGGAGTACAGCAGTTGGAATTAAATAATGTCGAGACCATGCTGATTTTGGAAAGTATGAACACAAGGTAACAACAAACAGTACAATGTCAGCTTGATGCACAACTGCCCTAGTTTAAAGAAACCTGCCTACAACTTCTATGTGAAGGCTTCAAGCTGAGGGTCAAGGAGCCATGCTGATAATGCTCTTTAATGAATAGGGAGCAGACCTTGTGGAGAAAACAATTACTGCATATACATGTCCTTGGAGGGGCATTAACTCTTCAAAACTGAAGATTCACTGTGAGGTTCAAATTTTCCTCCTTCCTTTCAGGATTACTTTGCAGGGGAGATTCATCAATTATTTAGGTTTAGAGAGGGCAATGAAGAGTAAAAGTACTTGGGTATTACAAAAAAAATCACAATAATTAAAAAAAAAAAAAAAGGTTGCTTGCTTAGTTCTGGAAACTTATTTCAAATTATTGTTATGATAGATGTATAAAAGCTCATAAATAATATTATTCTTCTGTTACAACTATATTCTTTATAGCTACTTAAAAATACAGGCACTTCAATCTCTTTTTTGAGTGGAATTCTTTTTTGTAATTATTCGTAGTACGTAGACCAGAGTCAGCTCTTTTGCATACTATTTAATTGTAGACAAATTTTTAAATTTGTGGGGGAGGGAAGTGTCAAGATCCTGGAAACTGAGGCGACAGAGTTCTTTCAACAAAGGACACTGCACCCATATGATATATGAAATAAAAATGTATTGGCTTCTCATTTGTTTAACTGACTATAATGAACTGCACAAATTGACTTCCTCCAACCTATTATTAAAAAACAGTTAGATTCTGTATTCACTCACATTCTCTTCACCACTTTTATACGTCCTTGACACCTAATTTGCAGAGTGGTATATCTGCAAAGTACTGGATCTGGAAGGAGACAATCACCTGCCAGAACCTAAATATAGATTATCATCATAACTGACAAAGAGGTGAAGAGTTACAAGCGCAGTAAAAATACTCTTCTATTGGAAAATGCACAAGTTCATGCCTTTCCTTTTATAGCCTTGTCAGCCCTCTCTTGCCTAGAAAAAAGGAAAAATACCTTTCCTCAGACTTCTGCAAAATAAGATTGTAATAAGATTGTAAGAGTATGCATGGCAGCAACTAAATGTTGATTTTGCAGTATACAAGATGTTAGGGATGGAAATGAGCAGCTAAAACTGCTTTTCTCAGATTATTGCTTTTGCATTTGTCTTTGATTTGATTCAGTGTTGTTTTTTATTAATACAGAAGAGTAAGTAGATTCATGAAGAGCATGTTGAAAGAAGAGACAGTTGTCAGAGCCCAGAAACAGATCCTGCAAACACCTGTGCATGGAGTTTGAAACCTTCAAAATTAAATGTGTGTTTACCAGTTATAACCAAAATGGTCTCTACCACATGAACAACAGTGCACAAAAATGTGTAGTCACGGCCCATGCACACATAGTTTTGTCATATCGTCAGTCATGAAATCTGGAAATAGGCACATTCAGCAACTTCAGCGATATGCCTCATACCTTGGATTTACCTAAGCGTTACTGTTCCTATAATTTACAATCTAAAGATGAACTACATGTTCCTATAAACCACATAAATGAATCATTGTGTCCTAGCTCTTGTGATAACTTGGTATGATAAAAAACTAGTGTTAGAACTAAAGCACAATAGTAGCAATACAATTATTGTTAAAAAAATGCAGGGGTTATTCTGATAAGTTTGTTCTAAACTCATTTAATATAGAATATCACCTTTTCATGAGTGACATTATGTACCTCAGTAATCAAAGAAGTAGGTTTAAAACCTAAGAAAAGGAAGGTCCTTTCAACACCAAGTGTAATCAACTTGTAGGACTTGCTGCCACTAGATGTTGTAGAGGCTAGGGGTGCACCAATAAATATTTTTTTGGCCGATTATTAACCAGCCCTATCAGCTGAAACCAATCCAATAGTTGACACACAGCTTGGACAGCAGCGTCCTACTGGTAAGTCTGCAAGGAGTAAGAGGCATGGGGCAGATCAAGGCCCCCACAGCGAGGGAGGGAATGGGGCTGGAGCAGGTACTGCCCAGCTGGCGTCAGGGCAGGATGTGGAACAGAGCTGCAGGTGGCTTGTCCAGGGGCATGTTCACACCCCCGGGGGAGGCATGGGGGGCATGCACCCCCTGGATTTGTGCACTGGGTGAGGGCAGACTGCCTGCTTCTGGGTCAGGGCCTGCGCTACCCTCTTCCAGGGCATGGGGCTGGGCCAGGGCTATGTTTGGGGCAGGAAGGCGGGACAGGCAGTAGTACTCCCAGTGGTACTGGGAGGGGGGCTACAGGTAGCTTACTGCAACCCCAAAATTTGCCATAGTCCACTCTCCTGGTGCCACTACTGCCTGTTCCGAGTGCAACCCCCACTCAGGAAGAGGCCAGTGCAGCACCTGGCCCTGAGCCTGCAACAGGCAGCCCCTGTCCCTTCCCCACTCCCTAAGCCACCCCTAGCTCCCTCTTAAGCCCCACCACACTGTGGTTGGGCAGTACCTGCCTCTGCCTCAGCACCACCCCACTCTCTCCCTCACTGTGGAGGGCCACGATTTGCACCCCCCACATCCCTTCCCCCACACAGACTTACTGGCGAGATGCTACTCTCCAAGCTGCTGGGCTGTATTTCTGGCTGTGTTCATGCTGCGGCTGTGTGCATGCACAAAGCATTTATTGGTGACATTATCGGCTACATTGGCCAAAGAAAGCCAATTACCGATAACATCAATTTTCCTTTTATTGGTGCCAACACAATACGAACCAATACATCGGTACAGCGGAATGAGAGTAGGGCTGCAACCTCCAGGAAGGAGAGGGGTAAAGGACAGATCATCAAATCCTTCAGCTGTCCAACGGAGATCAACTCTCAACTGGACGGACTTAAGTGCTTCACTGCATTTAGTTTTACATTTCTGGAGCAACAACAATGGTACCACCTGAAACATTACTTAGCTGTCCGCTACTAATCACCGTGCCAAATTACCTACACCAAAAACTGTCACCCCTCATATTACTGTTTCACTGCATACACTACTTAATTTTCTTCCTGCTCTAATACAGATCACAACACACAAAAGGGAATATGCAGCAAATAAGCCACCATCTCAGGCAAGCTTCAGCTTACCTGTCACTCCCTAGAGATAAACAGCTCTGGGAAATATGCTAGAGCCATACCTATGGGGCCTTCAGAAACTACAGCTGTACAAATAATAAAAAATTTTGCATTGCCATCCTTATGCATCTTTAGATTTGTTGGAAGAAACTAATGACCTGTTCCATGACTAGCACAGGAGGTTAAAGATGTGATTGTCTTGGTCACCTCCAGGCACAGGCAACTGGTAGGGGAGGCATGAGTCTCCCCTGAGATTGGCCCCCGACTTGGTACCACTCAGGACGAGGCAGGTTTTTTTTTGCTGCGCAGAACAGTGGCGTGTAGGAGGAGGGCACTAAGCTGCAGCACAGAAATATAGGAGTGGATACAGGACTTTTGGGCCGCCCCGGGGTACACCCACAAATTGTGCCCCCCCAGACTCAGGAGGCACTAGTCACCCCTACCTCCAGAGCTTGACTTTGGGATCATTCTTAAAAACAAAGCTGAAGACCTGGCTATGGCAAAAGGTGCTGCTCTCTGCGAGGCAGCTGTTACTAACACGGTGATTCTCCAGCAGGCTCCTATAGCACCCTGGGGCACCTGGAGATGCCTTCAAGGATGTGGCAGGGTGCCACACAAGCGTTTGCCTTATGAGGTGTAAAAACAGGATTCACAAGAGAAACCCAGAAACGTCAAGTCAGAATCCAAAGTGTCCAAACCTATGTGTTCAAGCTTATACAGGCAGTCCTCAGCTTACAACGATTTGTGTTACAACATTTATAAATTTATGATGTCAGGTTCGACTTTACAACACTTGAGTGACACTCTGAACTTGTTCGCCAGCGTGGCGTTGGATCATCTCCCTGGAGAGCATCTGTCCAGACTTCCTTCGACACTTTCTTTAAGAAGCAGACAAACCTACGGCCAGAGACTCCTGAGAAGGCTCCAGCCAAGAGCCCTTCAAAAAGTTCAGCAAAATCACCTCAAAGAAGTCTTCCAAATCAATATGATTGTTACTTACAATGCAAATACATGAATGTAGCTATATTACTCATCTACAATTGATTAAGTACAAAATTCTGGATTATTTTTGGTGAAAATAGGGTATCAGGCCTTGGTTCAGGAACCAATCCCTCATTTATAACACTGTTTTCTATGGGAAAAAAATTGGTTCCAAGTTACAAAAACTGCTTAAGTCGAAACATTGTCGCAAGTCTGAGGACTGCCTGCAAGTACAGGGGGGGAGGGTACACCAGGAATCGGGTGCCCCATGGGAAGACGAGGTCGAATGGTCACAAACTGCTGGAAAACCGTTTTAGACCGAACGTAAGGAAACATCTCTTTACTGTCCGAGTCTCCAGAGTCCAGACTCCCCCTGCCGCCCCGGGAAGTGGTGCAAGCACTGACTCTGGACACGGGGACGTTCACCTGGCCGGGGTCCTCCAACCCCACTGACGTCCTGCCCCTCGGGCAGAGGCGCCCTCGCAGCCCCAGTGTCCATGAAATCGATGAAGCTGGATGCAGAGAAGCGGGAAGGGAAGGTCGTTTACTCCAGTGTTTCTCAACCCAAAGGTGAGACTATGTGAAGGGGCAGTGAACAACGCATTTTAAAAGGGGATCTCCTTTCCAGGAGAAAAAGGTGGGGTGGCTTTCCCTTCGCAGGGGGAAGCTCTGCCAGACCGCCCCCCTCACACTGAGGGGTCGGGAGCGAGGGGCGCTGGGCCTGGTCCGAAAGCGGATGAGAACCGCTGCTCCGGCCCAGCCCCTGCCCGAGGCAACCCCCCTCGTACAGCCCATCCCGCACGACCAGGCCCCGCGCAGGAGGCAGACGAAGTTCCCTCTATCCCGCCCCACCCCCCGGGCCCGACCTGACTGAACCAGGCCTCATGCGAGATGGGTAAGGGGGGGCAGAGACGTACCCCCCCGCAGGCGCCGGGTCCAGCCTCACCTGAGTCATGGGGGCGACACCGGAGCCCGCAGCGGCGGCGGCCTCAGGCGCCTCCTGTCAGCCAAGCAGCAACACAACAACAGCCCTGCGTCACTTCCGGCCCCGCCATCTCTTTCCCCCTCCTTCCCCGTTCCCAGCCGCCCCCGCTTCGCACAGGAAACTACCCCTCCCAACAAGCCCCGCGCCGAGCCCGCGCCGCCATTTGGAACGCGCAAATGGTTCCGCCCTCCTCCCCCCGCTTTCTGATTGGCGGGGCGCTCTTGGTCGCGGCTGCGCAGGCGCTGAGGCGCGGGGAGAAGGGGCGGTCCCTGGAGACGGGGATGCGTTGCTCTCAGCGACGCTGCCGCCACCGCCTGACGGGCTCCCATGGCCCCCGCGCTCGCCCTCCGCCTCCCCTTTCCCCCGCGGGCAGGCAGCATGGAGGGCAGTGAGCGCGGCGCGGCGGGGGACGCGCTGCTGCAGCGGCTGCTGGACGGCGCCGAGGCCGGCGAGAGGCGGCGCCTGGCCGCGGGCGGGGAGGGCGACGGCGCCCGCCTCAAGTTCGGCCTGGTGCCCGCCGAGCTGCACGGCCGCCTGCTGGACCACGACGACTACCGGCGGCGCGCGCAGGCCGTGGAGGAACTGCGGCAGGTGCTGGCCGACGCGCCGGCCTCGGCGCTGGCCGCCGCGCCCGCTGCCGCCTTGCTGGGCCTCGTCAGCTTCCTCTACACGCTGCTGGACGACGCCAACTTCAAGGTGGTGCTGGGCGCCCTGCAGGTCTCGCACCTGCTGGCCCAGCGCCTGGGCGCCCGGGCCGAGGCGCTGCTGGGCCCGCTGGTGGCGGCGGCCGCCAAGGTGCTGGGCGACAACAAGCTGGCCATCCGGCAGGAGTACCAGCGCCTGCTGCTGCGCCTCATGAAGGTGGCGGGGCCGCAGCGGGTGCTGGCCCTGCTGCTGCGGCCCGAGTACTTGCACCACAAGAACTCCAAGGTGCGCGAAGAGGTGCTGAATGTCTGCATCGGGGCGCTGCTGGCCCACCCTGCCCGTGACTTTGACCTGCCGCGGCTGGCGGCTGGCTTGGCGCCTGCCTTGGTGGACGGCAAGCGCCGGGTACGCCATGCTGCCCTGGAGGCCTTCGCCGTGCTGGCCTCGGCCATGGGGCCGGGCAACGCCGAGCTCCTCTTCAAGGCGGTGGACGCCGTGGAGCTGCAGGAGGACGGGGACGGCGTGATGAATGCCGTGCAGGCCCGGCTGGCCAGGAAGACCTTGCCCAAGCTGACGGAGCAGGGGTTCGTGGAGTACGCGGTGCCCCTGCCGTCCTCGGCCCACGGGCGGGGGTCCCACCTGCCCCCCGGCGCTGACACGGATTGGTTGTTGGCAGGCAACAGGACTCAGAGTGCGCACAGTTACTGTGGGGATTGCACGAGGGGGGAGGCAGCGCCGAACTCAGGCGCGCACAGCCCATATGCTGATCAGGGGACATGTCCCCGAAGAGTCTTAAGTGCAGGGAAAGGGAAAAACAAGCTGCCTTGGGAAAACGAGCATGCCGGCTCAGGAAACAAGGCGCCTCTTGTAAAGGGTGTTGAGCAGGTAGGTGCCCTCTTCGCTCACTTAACGAGGGGGGCGGATATTTGTTTCGGTGAAGGGCCTGCCGCGTCAGGGCACGCGAAATTAAATGAATGGCATTAGCAGTAAGATGCTTTTATTTCATAGATGAGAAATCACCCGAGGAATTCGAGTGTGTTGCAGAAAGTCAAATACAGTCTGTGGCAGACAGAGGAATGGGTGAAACCAGGTCCTCTGTCATGCCAAAAAAACAGAAGTCAAACTTAGAATGTCTTTCTTTCAAGGGCAAAGAATTGATATTGGGAGGAAACGTCTAGTTTCTTTCTATGTGAAAAGTAAGGGCCTTTTTGGTGATTTGTGTGTTAAACAGTATAGTTAGGAGAGAGGTTAGACAAGCTTTTATGTCTGAAAGCTTGTCTTGCCTCTCTCACAACTGTACTGTTGATTCCATAAAAGCTATTGCCAAAAAACCCTCTGCTTCTCATATTTCCTGGACCTTGATGGCTATGGTTTCCTTCAAAGCACAGAAGCCTGTACATGTATAAGCTGTAAAGGGAATGTCTGAGATCCTCCGGTGGAAGGGAAATGGCTTTGGTTTTGGCTATGTACAGAGCTTGGGAGCGCTTCTGTAGCTTTTGCTTTTGACAGAGTGGTGAACTGCAATATCATGCTAAATACTTGGGCTGGATCACTTGAATGGCGTTTGGTTTGGAGTCTCCCTTATTGGGAAAAGTTTAGGTCAAGGTTACACATTCTCAGTAACCCCAGCCTCAGTTTGACCACTCTTCATAGAGTCATCTCAGAGTGAGCTTAACTCCCATAAATTACTCTTGTCCAAGATCATTGCAGTCCCTGAATCTCTTACTAGATAACATTTTTTGTACACAACAGGAATATGGTGGATGTTCTTGCAAACTGAGCCCTTCTGCTAAGACCTTATTAATTAAAAACAGGTTTGAGAGTTGCTTGTTCTCCAAACAAATAACATCATCTTAATGGTTAGAAAATCTGAGTTTTTTTTAATTAAATAATTCTCTAAATCACAAGTCACACTTAGTTCTCAGTTATGTAAGTACTGCTTCTAAGGAAGTGCAGGTATCTAAACTCTCTACATTCTTATGCTTCTGTCCCCAATGCATGCCCTTCTGTCATGCTTCATTTGTATGGGCAGCGTATGAGCAATGCACTGGGAGTGCTGCCTGTGCTGCTGTTGCTGCACTTAATTTAGTGCTTGTTCCCTGAAGACCTTGATGTTGTAGAAAGAATGACCACCGGACTCCGTTTGGTGATAAAGGCCCTGCCAAGTTAATTACCTGTGAAGCATATCTTTGCCAATGTACGTGACCAACGGGTTGCAAGGTGTTGGCCCTGGAGGCTTGTGGGAAGGTGCAGGTATAACATGCCTATAGCATCCCCAAGGCCAGCAGCAGTTCCAAGGGGTTTCCGAGTTCTCCTTTTGTACAGCAATCACAGCAAATTCCATTTGTTGTACACCTGCTGTTCTTTGTACTTGCACTTTATTACAAGGTCCTCCTACTCCCTGTGCAAAGCATCCTTCTCATTGTACATCCCACTGTTATCTTACGTGTTTTAGACTGTCCAATACCAACCTTACTACTTAATTTTGTGATAAGCCTGCACGACCAAATCATGGTCAGGAAATTCACATTCACATATAGTTTAAACTTGTGTAAGCAGTTTGTGTATGGGGCACAGGTCTAGTGAGGACTGCACCCCCTAGTTAAACCTCTGTACGTAATGGAACCCCTGAGAACTTTAAGGAATTAGGGTCTTCTGTGTGCCTGTATCTTTATATGAAGTGATTTTTAGGGCTCAGAACTTTTAGACTGCCAGTACCAGGCACAAAAGTCCTGTGTTTATCCACAGGGCAGATATAGTACAGATAACCAATTTGCTGATTTGCAGGTACCATCTCTGTGGATGAGAATGTTATTAACTTTTGATTTTAGTCGTCATTTCTAAGATGACTAGCAATGCAGACTGAGAAGATGATAGCTAATTTGCCAGTGTGCCACTGGTAAACCATAGCATACAACTTGGTTTGGTTTACAATATAGTGATAATTTGATTTCTTTAACGGGCATTTTCAGTTCAAGAGACTGACCACTCCGTGACATCACATTGGTTGCTGTGAATACAGTTCTAAAACTTTTTAAGTGAGTGTGTTCCTTCAAGAGTGGCCATATTGCATTCCTGTGTGTTGGTATGATTTCCAACACGGGGCTCCACTTGCAAAAACAGTGGGGAAAAGTAGCCATGTTGATGGCAGTTAAGACTAAGGTTTCTGTTCAACCACAGAGCTGGTAAATGTGGTCAAGAATGGTGTCGGTTCCCTGTACAGTGCCACTGTTAACCTGTCTCATTTGATTTGGAGAAACAACTCAGTAGGGGAGAGAATAATTTAGTCATTTATTGCTCAATATCCATGGCCTCTCTTTTGATGTGACTTTTGAAGAAGTGGCCACATGTGATCTGGACACATACCTGTAAAGGCGTAGTTGAGACTAAACTGTCTGGAAAACAGCAGAAACACCAACTAGCTTTTAGAGTACTCTCTTACTTGAGCATGGACAAAATATGGCCCATGGGCTGGATACGAGCCACCAAGAGATTCTTTCTGGCCCATATCTGGTCCCTTGGCCTTGCCAGGTGCACGGGTCAGCCTGGTCTGTGGTGCATGTGGCCAGTCCCCGGGCACAAAGGTGCCACTTGGCATGGAACGCAGCATTTCTCACCCCGCGGTTTGTGACCTTAAAGTGGGTGGCGAGAATATATGAAAGGGTTGCAAACAAACTTGAAAAAATGGATCAACAAACTTGAAAAATGGATTATCCTTTAAAGGAGAAAAATGTGGGAAACCACAAGTTTCCCCTTGTAGGTTGGCAGAGTTCCAGCCTGCAAGGTGTGCTGCGTGGGGCTGGATGGAGCCAGAGGAGGGCGATCAGGGACGGGGTGCTGTGAGCATGTGTGTGCATACCCAGCCAGGTAGCGGTGGAGAGCAGCTCCCACAGCTCTCTGCAGGTAAATCTATGGGGTGATGCGGGAGAGGTGATACTGGCTGCCACTCCACCTTCTCTTTGGGGTAGAAGGGTGGCCTGAGAGGAGCAGCATTGGTGGCTGGGCCATGGCAGCAGGGTACAACTTCAGCTCAGCGCATGAGCGGCTGGCAGTGGGGGAAAGCAGTGCAGCTTCCCCGCCCCCCCAGTCTCTTACTCATGCTGCTGGTGGCATGGCTGGCCCCGGGGGTTCCAGTGGCAGCAATGAGTTGCACCGGCCCACTCTGCCCTCCAGTGCTGAGTCCTGCCCACTGGGCCATGGAGGCAGCTTCTGTCCATGCAGGTCCAGCCAGGCTACAGCCCCCATCCCTGTTGTGGGTGCACAAATCTGGGGGGGCATTTGCCCCCCTGCAACACCCACATGCTGGCAGCTAGGAGTGGGGGGCAGTGAGTCAAGAGTGTGGGGCACTAGCAGGGGTGGGGGGCTGTGGGCCAGTGGGTTGTTTTCTACATAAATTATTTACAGGGTTGGAAATGGCCACCAGTGTTTACAAATGGATCCTGGTACCAAAAAGGTTGAGAACCACTGGACTAGAGGTCCTGTGCCCCTTATACAGTCTTGCAAAACCTTGGCTCACCAAAACTTCAGCTTCTAGCAGACCACCCTGCCTCTGGCTTCTCTTTAGTTTAACTGTGTCTTGCCTTCTAATCAGGTTCTCCCTCACCTCAGTTTCTTCCCTCTCCCTTCCTGGAAGTGGTAAAACCCAGGATAAGATATTTTT
The DNA here is from genome assembly GCA_030014935.1 of Caiman crocodilus. Lineage (NCBI taxonomy): Eukaryota > Metazoa > Chordata > Crocodylia > Alligatoridae > Caiman > Caiman crocodilus. The sequence continues at coordinate 1,147,580 of JAGPOW010000252.1, forward strand.
GGCAATTCAGTTAAGTGGTACTGTCATGAGCAGGGCCCTTGCAGATAAGTCAAGTGACACAGTCTTTCAGGGAAATACCAGAGTAGCACAGTAGGGTACCCCTGCATGGTTACCGCTGGTAACTAACTGGCGATTACTTTTCCTGTAGAATCATTAGAATCTGATTTTTTTTATTTATTTATTTTTTTTTCTCTAGTTATCCAGTGTATAACATGGGTATAAAAGAGGTACCTGTTCTATCATGCTTTGTATAGACTGTAACCTCTGCCCACTCCCCCTCTGCTAGCTGGTCTGAGCAGCCCACTAGCTCTCTAACTATACACACTGTGTCATTTCATTAAGCTTAATAGTACTGCATGCAGCAAGCCAGGGGCAAAGCTGAACTGTTGAGCACCTGGGTCCCAGGCCTGCACATCTTTTTAAATCATACAAGTCATGTATGTACAGTCAGGGGTTGTCTGTATATTAAAGTTGCACTGGGTAACTCTTGCATGTAAATGAGGCTTACCAGAAATAACATGGTGAGGGTTTGGTCAAAAAGTCCGCCTACTTTTAGGCTTGTTCCCTAGAATTTTGTAATGCGTTGTCAGTCTAATTCTAAACCCTCACAGGTTATGGGCTCTTAATTTCCCTGCAAGACTAGACCATGCCAAAACTGAGCAGAACTCATAAGGAAACCTTTCCCTTTTCAACAAAGCCTTTCTTTTTATATTTAGCCCATCAGTCCTAGTTGTGCCATCTTGTGACTTGGTATGTTTGTTTTTTTTGCTTACACTCTTCATATATGAAAACTAGAACCTGGTAAAATCTGGCAGAGGTAGCACCTACCTTAGCATGCTAAACTTTGGCATGATTTAAGATTGTTTGTTTGGGCGTGTTTTTTAAACCACTACATTTCTATGCATTGCATTGCCAAAATGTTAAGGTAAACAAGAAATGAATATTCTGTCTCATGAATCTGCAGAGTCTGTTTACAGCTTTGTCAAGGATCAGTTTAGTCAAATGAACAGGACTCCGCTTGCTCCCACTACCACCATTTGGTGTTCTGTGGTTAGCGTGAAAATTCTTATTCAGAGAGGGGGAGCCAGCTGGACATCTGTAACTGAACCAATTTAATTAAAAAAATGAAATGTTTTGTGTTTTGCATTCCTAGAGCCATCTGATCCCTTCTGGAAATGCTGTCTGTTTCTTTGTCTTTCCTCAACTCCTTGACTTCATGCTGTCTGCTTTTTACTTCCCTTTGTTGTCGTGTATGGCGGTTGGCAGTAACACAGATCAGTGTTATCAGCTGTACTCATCTGCCATAGGGAGAACTACATGCCCCTTTTACATTCTTATCTGAAAGATGGCTGAATAGATAGAAAAAACTCTTTAACTAGAACTTCTTTTACATTAAAATATAATTCCTCCCCCATAACTTTGTACTAACATGCCTGAGTACTCTTGGGGATAGGAGTCGGCATTCAAGTTCTGGTGAATTTGAAGATATCATCTCTGATCTGAGAGCAAATAAACAGGTTTCATTTATCAGCTTCTACTGAGGTGCCATGGTTATGGTTCATTCACTGGAGTCAAAAGCAGTAAATTGGTAACTCCAGAATTACAGAATTTGCTAGAGGCATGACACAATACGGTACCTACTGTTTTCTGTAATGTCTTATCGTTAAATGTAAGACTTCAGAATTATCCTTTAGAAAAACTGCTTTCAGAAACTGTAACCATTTAAAATGTAGAAGGCTATTAAGGCTCCCAGCCCCACTACTGTGTCACCAAAAGCTAGGAAGACTGCAGGAGTAGGCCAAAGGCAAAATGTGGCTGGACCTTCATGTTCGTAAATTGTTTAGGCTTTTCTTAATTATAAACATGTGGGGAGTCTGCTCTGATGTGTTGGAAATCCAGTGTCAGAGCAGACTTGATTAATCAGGTCTCCTGAAGCACGGAAATTGATGCACTCTGACAGCCTTCCATGTCGCATGCATCAGCATCCCTGTGCTTTAAAAATAGCAGCAGGGCACTTTAAAACACGTTTGATGAGCTTTAGTTCAAAGCGCCCTGTTGCTGTTCTTCAGTGCAGGGATGCTGATGCATGTGGGTGCTTTTAATTAGCACGGCTTGCTCATTAAAGTGCCTGGTGCTGCATCCCAAAGCACATGTAAAAATGCCCTGAAAGATTAGTCCGATCCACAAAAGCGCTTTACTTAAACGTGTATTGTTAAATCATTCTCCAGTCCTTGGTTTGTTTTATCTCCCATTGCTTGGTGCAGGTGAGCTCTTCGAGCACTTACCATTTTTACTTCTTTCTGAGCTGGCACAGTGGGATCTCATTCTGTAAAGGCTTTCTTGTTACCACTGCAGTGTAATAAAATATATATATCATACACATGCTGTAGGGCATTTCCAGCTTTAATGCAAATTGAGGAACAATTTTTTTTAGTGCAAATGCATGTATTTCTTTTAATGCTTTGTTGATTCATCTGTTTGCTGTATTTGAGGACGTCTTCTGTTAACTGAAAGATGGCTGACAATGGTGCTGTAGAATGGGACAGTCTCAGGACTGGATACCTGAAAAGAAGAGGCTTGTCCTAAATAGTTTCAAATTTTGTTCTTTTTACAAAATAAAATTGACAAACTACAAAACTAAGGTCAAAACACAAGAAGACCTTGTTAACCTTCTTGTGCAAATATAACATGTAATTATTAAGTTAGAAACATTCCTTTGCGCTGAATTTGTTAAAAATTAACTTTGAGTCATTCAGGTACTGAAAGAACTGATGGAATCAGCTTAATGGTTACAGATCAGCAGCATCATTTTGAGAGACACTGTCTAGTTACTGGTAAAGGCTACACAAGGCTTTGAAAAGCATATGATGAGTTCTGAAGTTAAAACCTGTAAGCTAGTATGAATTAATTAGTTATTTTGTAAAGCTCTGTATAGATGGGACATTGCCTTTGGCTGGTCTAAACATAAATTGTGTGCCTTTATAACTTGGATCAGTTCACTTAAACTATATCTTCTTGCGTAGACCATTGCATTGCTTTAAAGCTTTTAAAATTATATTTATTTATTTTTTTTAAACTAGCTTACCTTTTGTCTGTAAAGTTATAGGTCGAAGCTAAACTTTTCTGAGCTGGGTTCATGGTAATAAGCATGTTGGTATGTGTGGTGTATCAGTTAATTAATTGATATAAAACGCACCTTTACATTATCTATAAAACTTCAGCTATAGCTACACAGCAAAAGAAAAAGATGCGACTGTAGAATAGGCAGATGTACCTGGTACTCACTTTAACCCAGCTGCTACAGGGAACAACAGCAGAGATGCAGCAGTACTGGCTTCAGCATGGGCTAGCATCTGGAGTTGGTAGGTAGAAGCCCCAGTGGGTTTATAACCTGGAGGAAGGGCTTTAAAACCAGTGTGTCTGGGGGCCTAAAGCAGAGAGCTGGCAGGTCTTCGAAAGCCACATGCTCTGTGAGAAGCCACCAAGGATGGCAACTGAGCTGTGTCTACTTGTTGAAGCTACTTGCATGACTTGGAGCAGGGATTAACTTTCCTGAGCTCAATTGTACAGCTAGCTTCAGAGCAGTGATGGAGTTTGGTAGAGCCAGAGGCCAAGCTGAGTATCACAACTCAAGCGCTCTCAGAGGAAAATTGCTGAATAACACACCCTAAAAGGGTGCTCTGTACAAAATGGGAGGCTTTTGGAAATCCCTAAATGGAGGTGAGGAGACAGTTCAGAATTATGTTATGTGGCTCTGAAGAACATCAGCAATAGGTGTTGTATTTGAAATTCTTCTGCGTTAGCCTTATTCCTGTATATACAATCATATACTACTCAGTTTCAAAGCACAATGGTAAGTATTACGGATTTCTTATTTAATAAAGGATTTATGCACTCAGCTACTTAATCTCGGTCTCATTTTTCTTGAGAAATTACACTCCAAAAATCAAGAATTGGGCTATGAAAGGAGTCATGATCAGGATGGAGCCCCTCCATAGGACATAGGTTTTCTATTTACAGTAGTCGATTATCTGGAATAATTAATGTTGCCATCCTTCTAGGTAATCAAGTTTTCAAGATAAACACTTCAATATGAAGTGCTGAAAATTATAATTATAGTAGAGCAAATATTGAAAACAGAAATGTATGACAGTATTTTAAAATTTCCAAGCACTAGTGAATAAAAAAAAACACATGGTTCCCTTGCTGATGAGCAGAATCCAGCTACAGCTTGACTGTCTTCTTAATACAAAACTTTCTACTGAATTGACTTTCCAGATAATTGACTCTCTATTTTCTGAAAGCAAGAGTTGTGTTTGCTAAACTCAACTGCTGCCTGAGCTGGAACTATGCTGTTAAAGCCATGCTTTCCAGCCATGTGCATTTTTAATGCCTGCAGGGCAGATTGGGTTTTTGACCCCTCTGGGGGCCTGCGTGGCTGCCTGCACATGGCTCTGTGTGCAGCCATTTGGTTCAGCAACCCCAAATGGATCGCTGGACTGCAGCCCTGTTTCCAGCCTTGTTTCTGACACGGGTCCAGTTTGGCTTGGCACCTGTAATAACTTCCCTTTGGGAGCCTATGACTGCACGAGTTTGCAGCAGAACAGGAACAGCAGCTGTGAAACATTAATTTGTGCATTCCTCAATGGCACAAAGTATTTAGAAAAATAGTCTAACTCCAGGATAGATTTAGAGGAGTAATTCCGTATGCAATCTTAACTTCTCTCTTTGTAGCCCAGGGAGGTCTAGTTTGCTTCTATCTCTGAACTAGGAGAGCTGGTCTGTCCTGTTCATACTCTGCTCTCTCTCTTACTGACATACCCTTGGTTTTCTTTAATTCACCTAATCACCTCCTCTTCCTCGGGACTGTGATGTTTTAGATCTTGGATCCTGGATTTGAGCCACTGGGAGATTAAAAGGCTCTAACCTAGACTCCTCTAGGATCGGGATATCTATAATTATAATAATAATAATGAGCTTATTCTGTCTATCCAGAGCACTCAGGATTTATAATAACAACATGCTTATTCTGCAATCTGAAGCATTTCAAACAGATATGCAGGCAAATCAGAGCTAAAATGAAGTACTGGGGCTCCCTGCCATGGAGGGGCAGACTCCACTGAGGGGGGATGGAGGGGGAAGCAATGAGAGGCCTGATCCTTTCTCCCCTGCTCCTGGAGCCTGCCCATCTCTCCGTGGCTGGGGGCAGGGGGTGGCTGCCGGTGGCCCTGAGCTGCAAGGGCCCCCAGTGCTTCCCTTCCCTGTGGCGGCACCTTGGGGTTACCACCACAGCAAAGGGAAGCACTCATAGTTTCGTAGTTGGTAGGGTTGGAAGGGACCTGAGTAGATCATCAAGTCCAACCCCTGCCGTGGCAGATAAGAGCACTGGGGACAAACGACCCCGGCAAGGTGTTCGTCCAGCCTCGTAAAGACCCCCAGGGTAGAAGCCAGCACCATTTCTCTTGGAAGCTGGTTCCAGATCCTAGCCGCCCTGATAGTGAAGTAGCACCTCCTGATGTCTAGCTTCAATCTACCCTCTGCCAGCTTGTGACCATTATTTCTTGTCACTCCTGGGAGTGCTCAGGGGGAACAGGGCCTCCCCCAATGCCTGCTGGTCCCTCCTGATTAGTTTGTAAATGGCCACTAGCTCCCCCTCAGCCTTCTCTTGTGGAGGCTGAACAGGTTCAGGTCCCGTTGCCTCTCCCCGTAGCCCTGCTGACCCCTGATCATGTGGGTGGACTCCTCTGGACCCTCTCCATGCTGTCCGCATCCCTCCTGAAGCACAGTGCCCAGAACTGGATGCAGTGCCCTAACTGTGGCCTGACCAGTGTCACATAGAGGGGGAGGATCACCTCCTTGGACCTGCTCATGGTGCATCTGTGGATGCATGACAAGGTACGGTTGGCTTTCCTGACTGTGTCCCCACACTGTCTGCCCATGTTCATTTTGGCATCAATAACAACTCCAAGATCCTTTTCTGCCACTGCACTGATGAGAAGGGAGTTCCCCAGCCTGTAGGTGTGCTGCTGGTTCTTCCCCCCTCAGGTGTAGCACCTTGCACTTGTCAGTGTTGAAACCCATCCTGAGGTCCCCTGCAGCTTAGGGGCTGTGTGACCTGCCAACAGGTTGCTCCCTGGCCACGGGAGACAGACAGGCTCTGGGAGAAGAAAAAAATTAAAAGCAGGCCCCTCTGCTTTCCCCCTGCTCCACCACCCCTCAGTGGAGCCTGCCTGCACGAGTTGCTGCCATGTTGTGCAGCCCCTGAGCTGCAGGGGGGCCAGGTGCTTCTCACTGCGCAGTGGTGGAGCCCCAGCTCGCAGGCAGCACCCACCAGATCCAGCAGTGCGCGGGGCACTGGAAGCCTGGTTGTGCTCGGCGAAGCTTGGGCTTGGCGGGCTTCCAGTGCCCTGTGCACTGTCCCCACCATCTGGGACCACCTACAATTAAATAGTTAAAAGGGGCAATTTCCTCGCATGTACAAGGGCCCTTAGTCATATATACAAGGGCCCTCTTATTCTATGACTATAAACAAGTCACAAGGTCAGACTTTTAACAAAATATGTATTTATATTCCTAAGCCTGGACACATGGGCACCTTTGAAAAAACTATATAAGGCTGAGAAGTTTTGATTTTGTTAAAGTATTCGGTCAAAGGATAACTAAAAATCCTGTATTGAAAGAAACACTTTTGAAATAAAAATTTAATAGCAAATGTTTTGCGGGTTTCAGCTGGTTCCTTAATAAAGCCTTCAGAGGGCTTTGTCTTGGGTTTCCCTTTCTTGATGGTTCCTTTAATCACTTCTGTAATATAATTTCAAAGCAAGCAATCCCTCAAATTTATAAAACATAACTTATGCCATATTCATAAGCAGCATGCAGTTCCCAGGTTGCCACATTCCCTGAAGAGGATGCTCAGAACAAATTGAAACATTACAGGACCTTACTCTTCCTTAATGCAGAAATCAAATTTTTTCATATCTGTTGCAGTTTCTAATTAGGACTGTTATATAAGGCAGCAGAAATCCAGTGTGACATCTATAGCATTTTTGATTTGTATAGTAATTGCTAGCATTTCTTAGCTAGTGCTGGCCACGTTAATTATATTCCTCACTTCCAGTAGCACAGTTGCAATTAAACAAGTTGTGAATGCATCTGCCTTGAGGGTGGACAGCAACAGCTGCTGAACATGGCACAGCAACACTTCACAGTAGTTCAGAAAAGACAAGAGCCTTATATGATTTCCTATAGGGTTATTACTCAGGCGTATACTTGCAGCCTTTCTCCCTCTTCCATTGCTTATCAAATTGGTAATATAGTGGTGGATTAGATTTCTTGGCCTTTTGAGGATGGTATGGACTGTAGCTTCTCTGTGTCCAGCATCCTCTGTGAAATTTTTATTTTATAAAACAAGTAGCATCTTGCTAACCTTGGGAAACATGTCCAGGTGCCAAAACTATAACCCTGGTTTGCAGTTTTCATGGAGAGAGTAAAGATTGAATGGAAATGAGGACTGAACTCTGAGTCAGGGCTGAGATGTATCATGTAGTAGGTAAGGATAGATTGTCCACACAGGTACCAGCCCTGCAGAGGAAGAAGTCTTCACCCTCTGGGACTGTCAGCTCTGGCTTCTGCTCACATTCCTGCTGTCTTTTGCATGGGATACAGAAGCCAAGGTTTCCTCCCACAGCAGCACTAGTGGAAACTGCGTAATGGCAGCTGAAGCCTTGAGAGTTCGGTTCTCCAGACCGTGTTATCTAGCAAGCGCAGCAGCGAACTCGGATGTGCGCTTGGTAACATAAGCACTTTCTGACTCTTACAACTATCTTTAAATCATGCTTACAATCTGTAAGAAATCCATCTAGACACAGCACTGAATTACCCTGGTGTTCCTATAGTTACTGGATTCCTCTGGATTTTGCCATGTTAGCTCTTGCTGCGCAGTACATGTACCTCCTCCCATGTGGACAGACAGAAATGTTCAAGCTGCAGTGTCCAGTGATGCTCCTAAGCAAATTGACATACATGGTAGAACATGCATGGCTAGAAAGGAATGTGTGCCCTAGCAGTCTGAGAATAGGAGTGAGAACCAGGACTTCAGGGTTTTAATCCCATTTCTTATTCTGATTTTTGACAACCTTTCATTAAGCCCTATGCCTCAGAATCCTCATTTATGAAACGAAGCCACTGTGTTTTCTTGCAAGCCACGAGCCACCAAATAAAGCATGCAGATTGTTTTAGAAGGCAGAAGGTAGATGAATAGACTTCTTCCAAGTCATGATGGACTGTGAGATGCAGAGTAAGTCCTCCTGGGAATGTAAAGTGTCCAGGAAGTGTGCATCCCAGAAGACAGTCTGGGTGAGGAAGCAGGAACTTCTAGGGTGGCAGGACAGCAACAAGGCTCAGGCCTGTATTTCTTTATGGTATATAGTTCCTTGTATAGCTGCCTGTAAATGATAAAGTGTTGTTTCCCCACCACAAGCCTCATTACGATACTACAGGCTCAGTGGCAGCTTCAGGCACAAGCTACAGTGCTCAGCCAATAGCTACTGAAAATTCCTTAGTGCAATTATTTTGGGCGTAGGGCCACTTACTGAGTTTTGGCAAGCCATCAAGGGCTGCATGACAGGCAGCTAGGAGCAGATAAATATTAATTTTCTAAAATTTTTATAGGCCCCACAGGCCAGATACAATGGTCTGGCGGGCTGCATCCGGCCCTGGGGCACATTTTTCCCACCTTGCCTTAGTGGCTGTGAGGGTTAACACCAGATAACACCCCTTCTGCTTGCTGGGCCAGAGAGCAGAGCATCTCCATGCTTCTGTTCCAGCAGTGTGGTAATGCATGAAATGCAAAACAAAATGAAATCTGTATTTTGTTTCTAGGTAATTCAATATATATATATATATATATATATATTAAAGGAATATCAAAACCGTTCAAATTCAGTTGGAGAGAGTCAGTGTTTTTGCATGTGCACATGTGAGCATGCCTCAGCAGCACAAAAGCAAACAGCTCTCTTTATGAACCGATTGAAAGTTGTCCCCCCGCCATCATTAAACAGAAATCGCTAGCTTACTTGATATTGATGTTTCCCAGATGCAGACACACATTTTTCATTTTGGAGAAAGGTTTATTAGGAATTAGACATTTTTTTTTTTTAAATATGGACCTTAAACTTCAAAACTCAAACTTCTGTTTCAGAGAAGTATCTCTGTTTTGCAAATCTTGAACCAAGAATGTGGCCCTAAAATGTTTTATTACCTTACCTAAGTTTTGGCAGCATTTTGGAATTGCAGAAATTAATCTGGGTGACTGCTTATTGAAGAGTTAAGGCATTTTATAAAGCATTAAATATTTAATAAGTCTTCTATCATTCAGAGGTACAGAACCACTCAGGTATAGTCATCCTTTGTGTGGAGTGGTTCTGCCCCCAAATTTGCCCTCTGCTACTTCTGAAGCACCTGGGGTTGCACAGTAGAATTGACAGATATAAGCCAAGGCAAAACTTGGCCTTTGCATGCCCTAGCTACAATGGGTTAGCTTTCAACGTTCCCTATCAACTAATAAATTATTACAGCATACAGTCTGCATGAAACATTTAGTAAACGTTAGAACTGGACATTGTCTCAAAGTTTTACACCACAGCTTTTGTTGTCCACTTGTAAAAAGGCTAAACAATTTATGTACAAGGCATGCAGTAGATCATTTTCTCCATGTTGGCATTTTAGGTAGTGAGAATAGAGGTATTTGGTTGCAGTCTCTGATTAGTTTGAGCTCATTTATTTGATCAAACTGATATGCCTATTTAGATTTCAGTAGATAATGTGTCTGGTTTATAGCAGCTTGTCTAGGCTGTATGTTGTAACGAAATCTTGTTATTGGACTAAAATTACATTTAGTGTGATTTTGCAAATATTTGTATTGCAGTTTGTTTCAAAATTCAACTCGTGTGAACTGAGATTTGCAGTAAAGCTCAAATAAAGATTTTTCTAAAGGGAATATGTGATTTGAGAAAGGTGTATTGGCTTATGTTAGCCCTAGATAATGAAATCTTCCACAAAACGTGGATAGTAGGTAAAAGCAAATTTTCATATGCTATCTGCTCTGCAATATAGCACATTCCTGACAAGGTGCTGTCACTTCAAAGGCTGAATTAATAGTTTAAGTGTCTGTCTAAATGGAAACTTTGACTCTCTGCTGAGATTTCTCTAAGGAAGGACATATGGACTAGAATAATAGTAGAAATGGGGTGGAAGGGACCTCAGGAGGTCTAGTCTTTCAGACAGGATCATCCCTGACCAAAGCATCCCAGGCAAATGTTCGTCTAACCTGTACCCAAAAATTTCAGTGATGGAGATTCCTCAAGTTTAGGTAATCTATTCTATACCTCATCTACTCTCATAGTTAGAAACTTCCTTCTCATGTCTAATGGAAAGCTTTTGTGTTGTAATTAAAACTACCACTGTTTGCCGTGTACCATGTGGACACAGCTGCTGCCCTCTTTACCCATTACCCCTTTTAAGTTTGAAGACTGTTCTCAAGTTCTCACTTAGTTTTCTCTTAAACTAAAAAATCCCAGTCTCGTATGTTAACCTTTCCTCGTAAGTCATGTTTTCTCCACCTACAGTCATTTTTGTTGCTCTCCTCTGGACTTTTTGCAGTTTGTCCGCATCTTTCTTGAAACGTAGTGCCTCACTTGTAGGAAATGATTAGGAAAGCTAAGGCAGCGACTGAGTTTGTTAGCCAAAGGAGTCAAGGACAATAAGAAGTCCTTCTTCGGGTCTGTAGGGAGCAGAAAGAAAACAAATGGAAACATGGGACCTCTGTTTAACACCTTGGGACAGCTACTAAGGGACACTCTTGTCTTACCAATCTCATCTCCTTCTAGGAACAGGTCTCTTGCCACCTGGACACGGGAGAGAAGGTCAATGTTATATACCTAGACTTCTAACAGGCTTTTGATTTAATATCCCATGATATCCTTGTGGAAAAATTGGAAGATTGTGGACTTGACTGCTCAACAGTTGAGAGGGTGGGAAACTGTCTGCATGGTAGGATCCAAAGAGTTCTCATGAACGGATCTGTGTCGTTTTGGTGAGAAGTGGCCTCAGGGGTCTGTGCTTGGACTGGTGCTTTCAACATCTTTATTAATGATTTGGATGTTGGGGTGAAAAGCTCACTGGCCAAGTTTGTGAAGGACACTGAGTTATGGGAGAGCATGGTTATGTCAGAAGATGGGGTGCAGATACAGGTGGACCGGGACAGGCTGGAGAGCTGGGAGGACTGGAAGCAGGCGAAGTTCAACAGAAGTGTAAGGTGCTCCATCTGGGGGCAAACAATCTCCAGCATACCTACAGGCTCAGTGGAGATGATTTGACTTGCACCACTACCAGAAGGGACCTAGGGGTAGTGATTGACCATTGCGTGAACGTGAGCCGGCAGTGCATTGCTGTGGCCAGCAGGGCAGACAACACGCAGGCCTGCATTAACCTTTGCATCTCACGCCAGACTAAAGAAGTGATACTCCCGCTGTACTCTGCACTGGTGAGACCGCAGCTGGAGTACTGCGTCCAGTTTTGGGTGCCGCACTTCAGCGAGGACGTGGAAAAACTTGAGGGTCCAGAGAAGAGCCACCTGTATGATCTGGGAGTTGCAAGACAAGCCATACGAGGAGAGGCTGAGAGATTTGGGGCTCGGCAGGCTGCAGGAGAGAAGGCTGAGAGGGGACTTGGTAGCAGCTTACCGCTACATCAGGGGAGTCTTCAAAAGGAGACTAGAAAGTCACCTCACTGGGGTCACTTGACCCCAGTTGTCTTTTCCTGCCTAATGCAGGGGGACTGGACCCAATGGTCTACAAGGTCCTTTCCAGTCCCTAACAATCAATCTGTGAATCTAAACTGGACACGGTGCTCCAGGTGAGGCATTACCAGTGCTGAGAACACTGGAAAAACTACTTCCTGTGACTTGCAACCATGTTCCTTTTAATTACATCCCCCTATGCTATTAACTTTCTGGCAATAGCATTACAGTGTTGTAGGCAGCACAATTTCTGGTATGTGGGCTGGGTATTAATCAGAAAACTTGTCTTGAATGCTGCCCTAGTTTGTACTGAAGCCAGAATTTCTGGTTGCACCATGGAGATGCCCCCTCCCGTCCTTGGCACACACAATTACATCCCTATAGCACAGTTCACACTTAACCCTAGGCTGCTCCTGTACCAGCAGGATACTCCCTGAGCCTCCTGTAAGTGCCTGTATGACCCCTGTTCACCCCCAGAATGATGTGTGGGAGTTGAAGCGTGGAGGGGGTTGCCTTTTCATTTGATGTGGTCACTACTTGAATTCGTATGATCCCAAATGCATTTCTGTGGATGCTGGGAGTTGTGAATTTGCTTTTTGTCACTCCCTTGTGCCATCACATGTTCTCTCTCCTTTGTACCTTTTGAGCATGGTAGGGAGAGGGGAAAGATTTTTCTTGGTTGGTCTTAGCCCCTACGTAGGCTGCATGTGAACTCTGGCTTTTATTGGTTTTCTGACACCACATTTTGTTCTCATAATTCTGCATACACCTTGTGACATGCCTGGCAGTGGGGTAGATATTACAGGTTGTTACTGGTTGAGGAGGGGGTTCTTAGTGCGAGTAGTTACACTAGTTCATAGTTGGTAGGGTCAGAAGGGATCTGAGCAGATCATCACGTCTGACCCCCTGCCATGGGCAGGAATGAATGCTGGGATCAGTGGCCCCAGCCAGGTGATTATCTAGCCTTTTGAAGGCCCGCAGGGTAGGAGCCAGCACCACTTCCCTTGGAAGTTGGTTCCAGATCCTAGCCGCCTTGACTGTGAAGTAGTGCCTCCTGATGTCTTGTTCTGTGGCTCCTCAGTTTATAAAGAAAAATAAGTTGAGCTTACTAATCACATGTTTACATGGTTTTTTTTTCATTTTCTTTTTCTTACAGTTCTCCCCGTCCAATGATTTCCTTCATTCTCCAAAATTAAGGCCTTCTCAAGGGATGCCAGTCAGCGATGATTTATTTTTTAGCAGAAAAAGAGCTTCGAGGAATTTATTTCAGAATAGTTTTGATTTTAACTCTGAGCATTCTTCCGTTTGTGCTGGTAAGTACCATCGTAGAGAATTACATTTTCAGGAAACGGAAGACCCCTATTAGTGGTGAAGTGGGAATAAGACAATTGAAAAATCTGTTTATTTACAACATTTTAAGGTTTTTAGACCAATTCTCCCTTTACATCGCCTTCCCCCCCACGCACATTTTTTTTTTAACTAGATAGGCTCCAAATGTGAGTATTAAACACAGGTCCTTATCATCAGCTGAAGTCAGATAGCATAGATCTGTTGAAGTTACTGGGCCCATGTTTTGGATCTTTTTTGTTTTAATCTACATGCAAAGTTGTACTGGTTTCAGTAAATCTGTTTAACGTCACAGCTTGTTAAACTATTTGGAGTTTTTGTGTAGAATAAGCTCTTGTTTGCACAGTAAGCAGCTTAATTTGATTATTTAGGACATGATTAATAGTAAATGTGTCAGTTTTTAATCAGCTAGATTAAACGATGATTTAGGGTTACCCTGAAATTGAGTTTCCTCTTGATTCCCAGGTATAAAAAAAACTTACGCAAGAATTTCCATGCAGCTCAACAAAGAAATAATTAGACCAGAATTCTTGCACGTTGTGTAAAATACAGTTCAAACAGCAGTAAATTAAAGAGCAATAGAAAAGTTTGAGCTGACTTGTGGGAACACAGAGAGAATGGTGATTCTTACCATGGACATATTTTAGCAAAAGGTCTCTTGAAATAGTACCTTTATAAATGAAACACTGCACTATAAATAAGGTAAGATGGAAATGGCTCTGTTTGTGCGTTGCAGCCTTTTCCGTAAGTGTATTATGCCAGCAGTTCAACAGCATAGTTTTGCAGATTTTTAAATGTTACCTTTTCTTTTTTGGTTTTTTTTAAATTGGTTATGGGTGGGTGTAGGAGTGGAAAGCGGTGACCCGGCTGTTTGTGGTGGGAAGTTGGCTGCAAAGGGAACTTTGAGGGGTGAGCTTTTCTTTTCAAAATAGCACAAAGCCTTTTTAAGATCAGCTGTCGAGCAGGTTGTGCACCAATGTAACACCCAGCCTGTGATAGCAGGGCAGACTTGGTGGTTTGTATTTTAATAGTGAAAAGGCATGTGGGGAGTCTGGGCAAGACCAGGCTTCATTTGTTCTCCTTCCCTGGCCATGAGCTGTTTATATTTAACTTTGTCTGGGGAGTATTGACACATGTGGAATGCAAAGCTTGCTAACCATTATGCTGTGAATGACATCATTGTAAGGAAGCGGACTACTTCTCTGTGTTTTTGAGGGTTTTTTTTCCCTTTTATTTTCCCATATCCAAAGAAGGGATTGTTTGTTAGTTTTTTTGACCTCTGCAACTCACGGTGTTGGTAATGTGCCTTGATATAACTACAGGCAGCTCTGCACAAAGTGCCAGCTATTATTCTAATGTGTATGCACAAAAAAGCATTATAAGGTTGCTTGGAAACCCCAGGGTGCAACACTGGAAACGTCCAAACTTTTCACTTAGTTTTCATTAGCCAAATATTATTTTCTTTAAAGTGCCTTGAATCTTTGTTCAGTATTAATATATAAGTTGATAAACACCCAGAAAGCTTTTGTCAAATATTTCTTTTGGTTACCTTTTCCTTTTGAAAGGTGTTATTGCCTCCCAGCAGCCACATATATCAGGGAAAAGCGGACAACTTGGATGCTCACAGATTCATGGGAAGAGTGGTAGCGTGGATTCTGATTTACAGTTTCTAGGATTAAATAATCATCGGCAAGATAAAGGTACATGAACTACAGTCAGACGCTAAATCCGTGCATAACACTTGGAAAATATCCTGTTTTCCTGTACTGGGCCTCTTTAATAGGTAGATTGTTCTGTGCCATGAACCATGTTCTTTACTTAGAGCCGCAAACTGCCAACACTTTATACAAGGTATTCTGTTGTAGAAATGGTCTAAGGTAGACGGCTTATGGAATTTATACAGCTCGTTAATATATTGTTCCAATATTGGTGTGCTAATAGTAATTTTTGGCTTCTGTGTGGTGCTCTTCATTCATAGATGTCAAATCACTAATCCACCTTTCTTTCACTTCTTTGCACTTAGCTATATCAGCAAGTTATATACATATAAGACTGTACTGTAATACAGACCCCATTAAGGCCAAGTTGACTTGGAGGAGTAGAATGTCTAGGTGGACGCTCGTAGAAAGCTTTTTTAATGTATATCCTTGTGTTTAACTTGAAGTCATTCCTGTATGACAGCAGACTGGTGATCCCCATACAGTTATTAGTAAACAGATATCCAAGCTACATTTGTGTACCATCACAGTAGGCATTAATGGCAATGTGCCGGTGAAGTTTAGGACTGGAATAGATGTCTTTTAATGCCTAAGGATGGGTAAGGGCTGAAACACATCAGCAGTGCGGAGCATAGCAGTTTGCTACCTGTTCCTGTTCTGTGAACGTGGCAGGGCTTGAACAATGTAGCAGAGACATAGGTAGTGAAGGAGTGAGCTTGTAGCCAGTGGGTGAAATAAAAGATGACAGTGGGGATGCAGGGCTCCTAGGCAGTACCTTGTGGACTAGGAGCCCTAGGACTCATCTCTCCATCTCACTGCAGCTCTTTAGAAGGATGCTGGGTGCTATCCAATCCTGCTAGAGGCTTTGTTTTCTTACCTCCATTTGGCTAGTTGCTATCTCATGGGCATGATAATGTATACTGCTGCTGAAAAAGTTTTCTATCCTGCCTCTATACCATGGCGTCTTAAACTGCATTCTGCCCCTACCTTAGTTTCCAGGACACTGCCAGGCACTTCTCTGTCCTTCTTGTTGCCTTCTTCTCTGAAAACAACGCTGGCACTAACCTCTGCAGCTACTTATGGATTTATTCAGCAGCACCAGAACACAAGTAGCCTGATTTTTGCTGGCTTCACTTTGCATTGAAAATGGCTGTATTTATTAGTTTTAGGCAGCCTCAGAAAGTATGATTACCAGGTAGAGACCTTGGGGATCTTGAAATGCTGTCTGACTTATCCAGCGTCTTTTTGCACTACAGACACAACTGAGTCAAGGGGCGAGTTTGTAGACGCTTTGATTCAGTTGCAACATAAGTGATTGACTCAGATGTAGCTTAAGCAGGTGCCGGTTTTGACCACAACTTTTCCATTTTTGGTAAAAGAAAAGATTGGAAACAATTTCTCACTCTGTTTACTTTTCCTGTCTTTCATTTTGCAAATACCAGTTTACAAAACAAAGCACTTTTCCTTCTGGTGTTTCCAAAGGAGCTGCAGTACATAGTGTTTTCCTTTTTTGATTTGAATGCATGTGAGTAAAATGTCTGCTACTGCAAATCCAGCCTATCATGCAACAGGCCACAAAACTACATTGTACGTACTTGCCTAATTCCTAGATGCCCTTCACTTGCAACCAGCTTGGTAGATGTGTTATTTTGCTGCAAGCTATTCCTATAATAGCGTATCCAATAGTGCTGTCTTCATAGTGCTGGCACTCTGTTGAATCTAGTGTTTTGATTGTTTCCGATTTGTATGTCAAAGGAGGTGATTATCTTGGATTTGAATGTGGTTATCACATTTGCAAAGAAATGCTCGATTCCTCTTTGAAAAAATAGCTGTTGCAGAGTTTTAAAAAAATCTAATTGTAAGATAAATTAGATAAAGGGAGAAGTGAAATAAAAATGCTGTTGGCTTTGATGGAAATGAATAAGCACAAATAACAGCCTTTTATTTTTCTTATCAGTTTGTGCCAGCCTAAATTTTACCAACAAGACCCAGCGAGCTTTTTGCGGCCCTGCAGAGCGTACTTTGTCCTTTTCAGGTTCTAATGCAAAGCAAGGGACCTTCATTCTTCCATCATATCCGCTCTCATCACCCAGAAACAGTCCAAAGCACACATCCCCTCCCAGTGATTCTCCAAAGAAGTCTCAAGAGCATGCCGTTAACTTCTCAAACTCCTGGCCTCTCAAGAGTTTTGAAGGCCTGCCTAAGCCCAGTCCACAAAAGAAGCTTCTCAATCAAAAGGCAGGAGACAAAGCAGGTAAAAATGGTGCTCAGAACAAAAGTTTGTGTTCCTGTTTTCAACAAGTGGCCTCCATGATCTGCAGGCAAAACTTGCATTTGTGTAGAAAAGTAGTCTCTTGCTAACCTTGGAAAATATGTCCAGGTACCAAAACTATAGCCCTGGGTGACAATTTTCATGGAGAGAGCAAGGACTGAATGGAGATGAGGGCTGAACTCTTTCTTGCCCCAGTCAGGTTTTAGGCATATTATGCTGTGTGTAAGGATAGATTGTCCACGCAGTACCAGCCCTGCAGGAGAAGATGACTTTACCCTCTGGGACTGTCAGCTCTGGCTTCAGCTCACATTCTTGCTCTCTTCTGCATGGAATACAGGACCCAAGCTTTCCTCATGCAGTGGGCACTAGCGGGAGCTGTGTAATGGGAGAGCTGTGTAGGTGAATTAGGAAACTACCCAGTTTGTCTGTACAGCTGTGAGAATTACACCCACGCTTCTGTGGATACATTGATAGAGGTGGCCTTTGCAAATTTGGCTCTCAGTTTGGCTTGTATATAGATTTAAAAATACATTTGCATTTAGATTATTTTTCTGCATCTTTTTTCTTTATCCAAATTCAAGGTAAGTGTACTTCTGCCTAGGAGCCCTGTATCCTGCAAACTACAAAAGAGCAGTCACAGTTGAAATAGTCTATTATTCAGTCAAAAGGAGACAGTGTTTTAAAGGGGAAAGAAATCTAAGTGTTAGTATTGAATGAATAAAAATGCAAGAAAACAATATTAATGTTGCTTAGTATTTTTCACCTTTATTCTTTATTTGAAACAGTTGTATTAAAAAGCCAGTGCTCAGAATTTCATATCTGGTTAAAACTTGTAATGGTATTTAAAACTTGTTTAAGGCTACATACATCCCTAATAATGTGAATTAATGATAATTCATCTCAGTTGAATAGCAGTCCTTGTTTTCTGCTAGTGCAGAACTTATCTATGCCAGAAAGTTGCATTGATTTAATTTAAAATATTTTTTTAAACTCATTTAGTTAATCTGGTCATATACACAAATATTTTATACATGTAACATATAAACACATGGTTGTTTCAAACTAAAATTGCCTGTGGTAACTTATGGAAAAATGAAAACTATTGGAAGCTTAACATAGAATTTTCCTAATACTGTTAATCTTTTAAAGCAAGTTTTGCATAATTGGTGAAAAATATTTTTACACAAGGTAAAGAAGTACAGAATTTGGAAGGGAAAAAGAAGCCTCATATTATCTATAACACAAAATATAAACTAGTATAACCATTATATGAATATTATTTCCCTCTATTTATAGAGTAAAAACACAATAATTCTCAAGAACCCAGTGTGAATTTTATAAATTATCAAGTAAGTGAAAAGTGGAACTAAAAAATACCAAAGATCACGCACTGTATTTTAATTGTATCCATCGTGGCTTAATGTTTTTGATACTTTAGGGTATGCTGTTGTACGTTTGTAAAAATAATTAAATCTTTTGAAATGGCTTTGCCAAATGTGTATTGTAAATAAGATGAGTGTTTTATTTTTATGGATGGTGTCTTCCCACTGTCTTTCTGAACCTGTGATGTATGTCTATATTTTACTCAGGGGAAACTTTGCAGGAAAAACCTTCTCCAATACAGCTGAAGCCAGCCTTAGTAAGATCACCAGCTTCACGGAGAGGCCTGAATGGGACTAAACCTGTGCCCCCAATACCTAGGGGGACAAGCCCATTGCCTGATAAAGCTGAGTTAAGCACCACAGAACAGAAAAACGAAGAGACTGAGAGTATTTGGTTGAGTGGAAACGATGAGAAGCCTACAGTTGATCTCTCAGAATTAAGTGTCAGCGATAAGGAATTGGACCAGGAAGAGGTTGGAATTCAGTGTTTTTCATACTCTAAATCGATGCTGGAATCTGTTTAATTTAACACAAATATAGCAGAGAGAGAATGTGCGAGTGTATCTTTGTGGCTGTGTCATAATGATGTTGTGGTTCTGATAGAAACTAACTAAAGCAGTAAAAGTCAGTGTTGAGTTTCATTCCATGTGTCCTTAACATATCAGCATTATGCTCAGTTAATCAAAAGGTTTCAAATCAGCATGTTGATTTTTCTGTTGTTATAGTGCCAGCGGATGAACTGAAGACATTTTTCACAGTCTCAGCTCTGACTTCCCGTGCTTTTATCTATCTTGAAACATCAGTGCTGCTTTGAGTGTAATACTTGCCTCTACTTTTTTTTCAAAGGGCTAAAGTCAACTGCTTGATTCTATTTGGCTTCTAGTTCAAACTCTGTTTACCCTCAAAATTTGTTGAAAATAATTGCGCGAAGGAAAAATTCTTTAGATTTATATCTTTTATTGGACCAGCTATATAGTTAGGATAAAGTTAGACAAGCAAAACGTTCTTCAAATGCAAGACATTCTTCATGAGGCCTCCTTTATATTCAAAAGTCTGTCTGACTTTATCCCAACGGTATAGTTGGTCCAATAAAAGATACTACCTTACGAAACCCTTGCCTCTCACATAATTTCTGGGGCATCATGGCGACAATGTCACTCTTACCCTATGTTGAAAATTATTATCGTGGTTAAAGCCAATACACCCTTGCTGTCTTGACACATGCTTAGATCTCTACAGTGTAATGAAAAATCTGAGATAAGTCATTAACTGGAGGAATTATGGTGTCACCCATGGACCCATTATCATGTTAACCCCAGCCTAATACAACACTTGTGAAATAAGTTATTAGGCCTAACTGGCTATCCCTAGTGTGACTCTTTTGTTTTTAATGGATCTCCTGCAGGGATTGGTGAGGCCCAGGCTGTATGTAGAATAGTCATTGCTCTAAGTATACCAATTAACAGAATGCATCTATAGGAAGTAGTTTAAACTCTAACACCTCTAACATATCCCTTGTCCCACACCCTCATGACTGTGGTGTGGGATGCCTGATGCTTTCATAGTACATTCATGTTAGAACTTCCCCCTAGTTTCTCTATCAGTACCGTGAGAAAGCAGATAAGCTGCAAGCCCTGCAGGAGGCAGGTAAGCTGCTTGAGAGGTGCAGTGATGTTCCACAGCGAGTCTATGCTTATAGAAGTGATCTGTCTTGCTGGTCTCTGCCTGAGACCCATGTATAAGCAAAGATTTCATCACTAAATCACCATTTCAGGCACAGTCAACCTTTTGAAACACTTGTTAGCTGTGCATACATGCAGAGACCTAAGAAAAACTTGCACAGGCACTTAGGATGTTTCATGGCAGCTGCTTGGAAACAGCTTTGTAGTCCTCACTGATACAGATTCAGACCATTGCAGAGGTAGTATATGTTGGAAGCACTAGCATTACAGATGCACTGGTTTTTCCAGTCCTCCCAATGCTGTTCTGTGGTGTGCTTGCCTGCTGCTCTGTTAGCTCACAAAATTGGTTATCATGTTTCAACCTCACCCCCAAATTCCATGAATATCTGAGAGCAGTCATGGTAGTACTCAAGCAGTTTCTGCTCCAGTAAGAACTTTTTCTTCCTTCCTTTCCCCCATCCCAGAGTAAACGCATGGGGTACTTAGCCACCGTCAGCTCTGTTAAGTAGCATCTCCTCCCACTGAAGTCTAGCTCTCCCTAGGGGATCAGAGCTTTGCATTTAATGGAAACTTGTAATACATTTTCAATAAAATTACAAAGCTCCAATTTCTATGAATAAACAATCATTTTTATCCAGTGGGCTTTATCTTCTGAAAACCATAGGTGCATGTATATGAAGAAAGATATCATTAAATTAGAACCTAACAGTTACTGTGTCCAGTTCTGGGCGCCGCACTTCAAGAGGGACGTGGACGGCCTCGAGAGGGTGCAGAGGAGGGCCACTAGATTGATATGTGGGCAGCAAGAT
>JAGPOW010000252.1:1168686-1193559 GCA_030014935.1 Caiman crocodilus
CCTGTGACCCTGGCACTCGTTCCTGCCATTGGCGGGGGGTCAGACTAGATGGCCTGCTCTAGGCCCCTTCTGACCCTAGTTACTATGAAACTATGAAAAGTACCACAGCACTTAGTATAGAGATGCTGGACCTTGCATAGTAGTGAGAAATTGGCCCATCTGCATTTCTTACCTCCAAAATCTAAAGAGCGAACAGGAAAGGGTAACTAATAAACGCAAACAATATGGTGAGGTACCCCCACAAGAAAATCTTAGCTCTCTACTTGTCTTCCTGTAATACCCATCCTACTGTCCCTGTCTAAAAAGGTGGTGCTTTTGTTCGGAGGGAGGGAATTCTGATCCACCTGGGTCTGGGATGGGCAGCGCTGGTGTTGGGTTGGAGGAAGCCTAGTGGAATTGGTGGTGTTCTGAACCAGAAGTGAGTTGGAGGGCTGATCATGGGGAAAAGGGGGAGGTAATGATTGAGGAGTGAGTAGAAGCATATCGGTGGCATGTGGAGGAGATTGCTTTGAGTTGGTCAAAGACAGTTGTGGGAGACTGGTGTTTAAGAGGAGATGTAAGAAATGGGGGAAAAAACCCAGAAAGGAATGTTATTTCTACCACCCTTTGCAGCTAATTTATCCAAGGTTACCTTGCTGTCCTCCATCCCCAAACCCTTTCTTATGATACCACTTTTCAGGGACTGAGTTTGTCACTCTGCAGTGAGGGTAGGAGAGCAGATGCAGTGCTGTGGGGCTCCAGTGCATCTGGTTTGGGCAACAGCTGCCGCTGGTAGACAGTTTTTTGAGATTCACCGTTACATTTCTCCAAAACATGAGTAGTTAAAGGCAGAGGTCTTTTCCACAACTTGCATGTTACTATAGTACGGCCATTTAGCTAGCCAACACTTATATTTACCATGTGCCTAGTGAAAAGAATCAAGAATTGGTAGATGTATTTTTGTGCCTTGCAAAATATGATGTGATGTTTATGAAGTATCTGAACTCTCTTGCTCTCAAACTGTGTTTCTCTGTATAAAAATAATCTTTGATATGAAGATGCTGAGGGGTCTTCACCATTGGAGATATTTAAGCAGTACTTTAGTCACACTGTGAAGAAACTAAGAATGGTAGAAACATGCTTGCATTCAACAACTTGATTTTTACCTGGTTTTCAATTCTGTTTAGATGCAGAGCTCTCTTCGGTCTCTACGCAATAGTGCGGCTAAGAAGAGAGCAAAGCTAAGTGGCAGCACTTCAGATCTGGAGAGCCCTGATTCTGCCCTTAAACTGGATATGTCTGTAGACTCCCCTTCCCGCTCTTCCTCTCCAAATGTGAGCTACAGTGAAAGTGGTGTTTACAGCCAGGAATCCCTGACCTCGCCTGTGTGCATAACCCCTCAGGGAAAGAGGATAACGTGAGTGCAGTTTATAAATTAATGTATATGTTTATTAATTTATATGTTTATTTATACATGTAAAATCTGTTCCAGTTGTTTTAATGTCTAGCTTTTATTTGTGAGTCATTTTCCCACTTAATAATATGCTGTACTATGCAGGTATGGTGCAATTATATTGTTCCAATTTGTTCCTGCTTTTCCTTTTTGTGAGTGCCAGGCGCTAGCTATAGTAACCCTGTGTAGTGGTGAGAGCCCTGCTGTTGCTAGTAAATATTTTATAATGAATCCAAGCCTGTCAGAGAGGTTAAGTGAACCGTAGCCTAAACAAACGAGTAAAATAGAGACTGACTAAGAAGTCTGGGGCTTTCTTATTATAGACTGGAAGGTTAATCAGGATGGAGTTATTGCTTAAACTGGTTTTGGAGGTGGAGAGGAGACAAAGCAATTTAACTATTTCCCAGTATCCCTAACCATGAATGATCAATGAATGCAGCATTTTCATTACAGTGTTAATAACAGAATTGTTCTAAATTTAGAAAGACTTCATTTTTACAGCTCATATGAAGAAGCAGGGTGCTTATGAGATTGATGTTGAGGATGTACAGTGATTTCATGGTTAGCTGCAAGCAGTTGCATTCTTTCAGATTTTGTAAAATGAAGTGGTAAAAATGTCATGGAGTTTTGTATGTACAGTGTGAGCCTGCCTCTCTTCGGAGTCACAGTAAAGCTGCCTGCAGTTTGGACCTTTAATAATTTAAATGCAAATAAATAGCTACATAGGCACACACCCTCGAGCATGTCACGTTCTTCCTTCTGGAGGGCTGACCAGGAGCATTTGGAAAAGCGGTGCATGTTGTGGAACGTGCCAAGTCTGTTTCTCATAGACCTGCACCTTACTATACTGCAGCATTTGCAGATCGTGCAGGCCTGTGTCACTTGGGAGGAAATTACATAACTAAAGCAAGGAGACTGAGCCTATAAGAGAGGGACAGAAAGCCATCCTAGGTGGCATGAGATACCATATTTTCTTCCACATAATCTGTACCTTTTCCCCTAGTTTCCAGCTGGGGAAACTTGGTGCATTATATGCGAGGAAACAGGCTCCCCATGAGTCCAGAAATTTGGCAGGGGGAGGGGCCAGAGCAGTGGCAACATTAATTGCTGTAGCTCTGGGAGCCACAATGGCAATTAAAGCTGCCATTGCTGCCTCCCTCCCCTGCTTTGTAGCCAAATTTCTGGACCCATGGGGGAACACTGCTCCCGACCCTCAGGCTGGTGTGCAGGGTTGACCCATGGCTAGACCCAGTGTATGAGGTCTGACTTGGCATACAGCTCTCAAGCCAATTGTCTTTGGAGCCATGTGCTGGGTGGGACCCAGCACGCTGAGTCTGGGACTATGTGCTGGCTCCAGGACTGTATGCCAGGTCACATGCAGCTCTGTCCACAGTGCTGGTGCAGCTGGATTGGGTCCTGCTGTGCAGCTCCAGCCCCAGTGCAGGCCAGACTGGATTGCACCACATGGTGTGACTCTGGCCCCAGCGCCGGTTGGATTGGCCCTGTCATACGAAGGTGAGGTTGATGTGCTGCCAAGGCTCCAGGCCTGGCACATGGCCCTTCGGCCCTGGAAAACCTAGACCCAAGGTAGTTACCCTTACTCTAAGGTAAGATCTTTTTTCCTTCTTGGGGATTACCCAGAATTGGGTGTGTGTTATATTTGGGGACATGTTATTATACATGAGCAAATATGATACTTTGAGCTTCCCTGTGTATTTTAAAGAGTGTAGTTCAGATCCTAACTTTCCAGCATTGGAGGTTGAGGTTGTCTTGTTACCAATCATGTAAAAGTGCCAACTCACCCCCTTATACCTCACCGTACTCGCAGAGGGATCAGTTCAGACTCTGGGAGACGATGCTTCAGACTGTATTCCTATTCAGTTGTTGGCACTAGTCCTTATATTCCGTCAGGTTCATGACTATGTAAAGTGAGCTTAGTGTGTTCAGTCTGTTTCCCAGTGCACAACCTGAAAGTTTCCATCATGTATGACAGTAATACTGGACCACCACATGTGGCAGCTTTGCTGGCGGTCTTGACAGTATGGAGTTACATGAGCATGGCAAGTGAGCTCTTGTCTAGCCCCTAAAGGTAGGTCCTGCAGTGAATATATATTGGCAGGGAGTAATGCAGAATCTTGCAGAGCCACGGTCTGAGATTAAACTCGGTGTTTAACACTCCAGGGCTCAGTTGCAGCACCTTTAATGAGGCCAGTCAGGAAAACAGACATTTTAGGGTTAGAAGAAGGTAGTAGATATGTACAAGTAGTTTTCTGAGGTGGACATCTGTGCAATTGCAGTTGGACTGAAACCACAAACTAACTTTTCCAAGATTGCTGGCGGACAAATTTTGATAGCAATTTATCAAATGAATTATCAAATTATTTTGATAGCAATATTGTAGTGATAGTGGTCCAGAGAACATGCAAGAAGAAACATTTTCTGGTAATATCTTTTATTGGACCAACCTTATTGTTGGGCAGGAACCTGAGGAAGGACAATTTATGGCTCAGTAGTTGGCTCAATTAAAGATACTTTATCCCCAAACAAGTCTTGCTTCTCACACTGGCTTTTGGTCACTGCCATCCCTTGCCAGTCTGAGAACAGTGGGGTCAGCAAACTCCCGGAATATTTTTAGTAATTTTAATTTGGTCCTAAAACGAGCGCTCTTTTGATCTAATGAAGAAGGGGGCCTTTGTAATGGAGGTGAGATGGTGAGCCTGTTTTCTACCACATGAATTTTGTTCCTGTCTGCAGTGGACCTGTAGGTGATCAGCTGGAAGTATATGTTTTTGTGGGGAGAAAAAACAAAATGTATTAGTTTGACCTTGGTGAAAAAATGTTTTAGGTGAGGCCTCAGCCTCTGTGCAGAAGCATATTTATGGTAATGATTTTTCTCTTGTGGCAGGTCAGACATCTTTCCTCTACTTGGCAGCAAATCACGACCAGCAAGGCTGTCTTCAGCGAGAAATAGATGCAGCAACGTAACAGAACAAAGCCCCAGTGCAGGTATTTTATTACATATGTAAAGACATCGCTGATACAGTCGGGGTGACAGAGTTGGACTCTCTCCAATATTTTCATTAAAAGCTCTGTTCAGTAGGATCTCATGTGTCTGCTTTTATTTGCTCTAACAGATGTTTTCCTAGAAACCCCCCCTTTTGTTGTATGTTTGAGATATTGAGATTATACTGTAGCTTTTGGCAGTTATGGCGCCATTTCTTTCTGTGCTTACCTAGAATATACTAAGGTTTGCTCTGAAGATGAGGGTTTACAGTTCTCTGCAATAACATTTTGCCAGAAACCAACTAGACAGGAGTGGATAGGAAAGATGAGTCAAAACATCTCCCTCCATGAACGCCTTTGTAGGAAGCTTAGCCTGTATGATGCTGATTGTTCTTAATAACACTTTTAATATGAAATGGTGTTTTTAAGTTGATAAGGACTGCAATACAGTGCAGTAGAAAATATCTCGGTATGTTTTAATGACTGCTTCATTATTTCTGGTTAGCTGAACCAAGGCTTATTATTAATGATTCATTGCGCATTGCCTAAGATTTATTTTAAAGCCTTTTGATCAGAAGCAGCTTCTCAGGTTTCGGGCTGTGTATTCAGCCGTAACTTCTAAATTAACGTGCAGGTAAAAATATCTTTGTGAATGCAAATTTAGCAAACACCAGGCAGTTCTGTTAATATGTGCATATCTCTGTGCATACAAGCATGGCAGTTATATATATGTATTCCAAAGCTAATTTTACTTTGTCTAAAATGCAACTTTTTAAGGTTTTTTTATTACAGGGATGCACCATTTATTAGTTCTCATTGAACGTGTGGTATGGATTCTGTTGTGCAGGGATAACATCTCAGGATAAAGGAACGTCTAATGTGAGCATAATTGGCCAGCGTTTGAACTATGGAAATGGATCCGGTGAAAATGTAGATGATAAGCAGAGAGAAATGTCGCCCAGTGTTTTCAAAGGTCAGAACAAAGACCACCAAAGACATTGTAAACTTACAAAAGGTTAGTGAGTTTCCAACATCGCTCTCAACTGTTTATCATAAAAAGAGCATTTTAGCTGTTTTAAAACAGGTTTTATAAAAATAGTTCATGGCATTCAACTTGGCCCTATTTTAATTTTTTTGTTTATTTTTCAGCAAAAACCTATTCATAGCTTTATACATCTCTGTTTTTAAATTAATCCATTGTTTGCTAATAATATTTAGTTAGGTCGCTTTTTATGTTTACATCCTAGTGAAGTCTTGAAAAGTTGTGTTGTTTCAGCACAAAGCAGTGATTAGGAATGTGCCAAAACTCCTGTTTCCTGCATCATAAACAGTCCTTTTTAAAGGAGTTCAGCTTCATGCTATTTCTCTGGCTGTGGAAGTTGTAAGCACAGTGCAGTGATAAAGTTCTCTTTAATTACATAAGCTAAAATAAAAGTTAGTTTGAAATAGTGCAGTCTTTCACCTTGTTCATTGCTTATGCAAATCTGGTTGATCGGCAGTAGTTAAAGTAAACACCACATGGCAATATATTTTTACAAATGTGGAATAAATCAGGCTTAAACCAAATCCTGATTGATGGGTGTGAAGTGCAACAAAGGTTTTTGAGAGTTTGTTCAATCAAAGTATTGTTTTCTGCTCTCCTTTTTACCATAAAAGTTTGAGGATTTCATAGAAACATAGAAAACATAAGGCTGGAAGGGGTCTCGAGACATCATTTACTCCAAGCTCCTGCTCAGGTCAGGAGATGAGATGCAACCTTGGTGCAAGGGCCCTCCCCTCCCAGGGAAATGTTCTGACCGCTGGGCTACAGGCGCACTCTTTGGTTTGTCTACATGGGAACTCTGGTCATCACAAAAACGATGACACGGTGATCCTACAGGAGACTGAAACCTGAGCAGTTGGGTTAGAGAGGAGAGAGGATTTTAGTCAGGCCATCCAAAAATGGTTTTACTCTGTTTAATCCACAATGTCTGTTGAATCCAAAGCCCTGGGTCATGGGCTGACTGTACGAATTGTACAGCATTTGGGATAATGGGTCTGAGGCTATAGTCATATAAATTGTAATAGCACTTTGCTAAAGACTTTGTACCCTCTGCTTGTGTGACTAAGTTATGAGAGCCCACAATAATCATCTTGTGGAGTCCTAAGAAATTATGCAGAAGAACTTGGAAAGCTGGGGCTGGATATAACTGAATTTCAAAGGGATGGAATAAGAAAAAGCAAATTACATGTCTTTTGGAGTTTTTATGCAAAAGCTTATGAACGCTTCTGAATCTCCAATTTGGGCAGCGCTAACCTGTTCCCAAGTCTGTGCGCCGATCTGCCACTATCACAGATTAACATAGCTGTATTTGCAGCCAGGCAATCTGAATGAACATATAAAATGTACGTAGTTTGGTTAGGTGAAAAATTGAAGTACTGGTGCATTAAATGCTGCTGGAAGCAGCAAATTGGTGGTTTTCAGCAAGTGCTGAATTAACACAATTGGGCTGAATTATTGTAAGTTAGGTGCCTGTAAAATGTTTCCATTAAGTAAATGAATATTTAATGTTTTTGACAGGTTATACTTAACATACATCATAGATTGCCTGCTTTCTGAGGATTTAATCATTCATCATGCCTTGCCATACTTCAGTAACCTGAAAGTACCATTGTGTTTAGAAGTGATTAATCAATTCTAACAGGATCCTAAAAAAATGGAACAGTAGTAATGAATAAATTACCTGATTTAGCTTTAGCTTTTTTGTGTTTAATTTTTAGTATTTACAGGGTCAACATCTAGTTTGCAGCAAGCTAACAACCTAGACCTCATTTCACCGAGTGACCTATCTGAAGATTCAGTAGTAGTTGTTGGAAAAGGTATTTCACATTACCCTCTTTCTTACATGATATATTTAACATAGAAATAAAATACATATTTTTGGAGGGTCGGAAGAGGTGGCGTTGTTCATTCAAATAACTAATATAAAGTTTAAACAAGCCTCAGTTTTTTAATTAAAAAAAAAACCCCATTAATGTTGGAACAAGCCTCGTCTTCAGTCCCCAACCTTCACTGGCGTGTAACTTGTCGTAGGCCAGATCTTACTTCGCTCTTTCTGTCAACCTGAAGAAACTAGTGTCTGCAGAAACCAAAATTTCCTGTGGCTATGAGCAATGTGAGAGGGTCTTGTGACAACATACTGGTTATAAGCATTGCATACACTTTAATCTCCATGATGAGAAATGACGTCTACATTATATCGCAATACTGGCATTAAACTTTGAATAAAATGGTGAAAAAATCACAAGGGCCAGATTCTCTGCCCTTGGGCAGTCATATACAGACGTGTGGATGGTCCCAGCGTTTTTACTGGAGCTGTGGGGCTTGGTACAGACATTCAAAAAGCCCAAGGCAGAATTGATTTAAGTCGCAAGTTTTTCTGTAAGCAGCGCCATTTCGATCGGTAGTGAACAG
The DNA here is from genome assembly GCA_030014935.1 of Caiman crocodilus. Classification (NCBI taxonomy): domain Eukaryota; kingdom Metazoa; phylum Chordata; order Crocodylia; family Alligatoridae; genus Caiman; species Caiman crocodilus. The sequence continues at coordinate 1,176,576 of JAGPOW010000252.1, forward strand.
AGCACACAGTTACCTTTTGAAGGTGGGGATCATAGACCGTGTGTGCCAAACTTTTGTTCTGTTATGGGTGTAGACTGGTTTCTGCTCGCTTATACTGGTAAAAGTGTAACGTCTGTACCTGGCCTGTTAGTTTATCTCTAGATAGTATTTGGTGGTAACATTTAGTAGCAACATGTTTATGTTCTGGAGTTTTGGGCCCTGGACAGACATAACTTCTGTAGTACTACAAGTGCCCTTGTAGCCCTACCCAGTCTCTCAGGAGCTGCAGCAGCCTCACTGACCGGCTCTCCTGCCCCAGGGGGTCAGGAGGAGCAGAGCTGCAGGACCAAGACATGACCTTGGCTGAAGAGGGTTTTGTGGGGATTGCATACCACTCCAGCCAGGGGGCTTGGTAGGGGTGTGTTACATCTTTCTGATTTTTAAAATGCTTTGAAGTGCTGTTGAATTTGCAGCGCTGAAGTGTTACATCTGTCTAGGGCCTTATTTTGCTTTAGTTTATTACTGAGTAAGTTCTGCTCTGTGAAAATGGCATTGTGGAGAGTATACGATACGACATGGCAATACATGTGATACAATATAATATGACACCATTTCAGGTGTCTTTGGGAGCCCCCCCTCTGCGCCACTAACGTACAGCCAATCCCTGATATCGTGCGTGGAGAACAGTGATGTCCACTCTCTCAAGCAAGGCATTGAGCCGCCGTCAGGGATCTATGGCAGAGCCGTCCAGCAGAGCAGCACGCCTTATCTTGATATTGAAAATGAAAAAGATGTAAGAGTGTCAAGCAGATTTGATTTTTTTATTAAGTGTCATTAATGAATGAAGCTTTGTCTTCTCCAAATCCTGATAAATAAGTGTTTGTTTATAGCTTGGTGGCCGGTGACGGAATATAGAACATTTTTGAGGTTGGTGGTTCATTTCCAACGCAGGTTGGAGCCTGTGAATAAAGACCAATTGGTGGTGAGCTTCCGAATGACTTGGCAAAATTTTCCTCTGACTTCATACGATTTTTTTGCAAGTGTTCATGTGACCAGAGTTTTGCTTGTGCTGGTATTCACAGCAAGTTCCACGTAGGCCTGAAGCACAGATTCATTTGATTTCAGTAATTCTCAGTTTGGGGGAAAAAAGTCTACATACTGAATTTGTTGCTGGAAATTGTTCATTCAGCTCTAGTACTAACTAAAGCATATTAGTTTAGTGCATATTTGGTGACTATACATGAAAAAAGAACAAGGAAGAGCAACAAGGATGAGCAGGGCTACAGAGCTGCCATCATATGAGGAGAAACTAGGACTTGTCTGCCAAGAAAAGAGATGCTGGGGGGATGCTGATACAAAATAGCAAACAGGGCAGAGAAAATAGGGATTCACGGTTTGCTATTCCTTAAAAGACTAGAACTAAAATTAGTTTAGTAGGAAGCAGGGTTAAACTAACAAAAGCTTGTACTTAAACGGTGGAAGTCATTGCCACAAGATGTGGAGAGTAATAGTTTAACCCAGTTCAAGAGACTGGATAAATTACTAGAGGAAAAGTCCATCAGTAGGTAGCAAAGATGGTAGATGAGGGGGACAGCCTCTGAATGAGAACTTCCCAAACCCCTGAATGCTGGAAGCTGCAGTGGGGAGAGAAGCGGGCATGGGCAATGCTGGACACGGCCTCTTCACCCACCTGCTTGGCATCCGCTCTCTGCCCTGAGACAGGATACAGGGCTGGATGGATCTATGTCCTGACCCAGTACTTGGAAGTGCTTACGTCGGGTATTGTGGCCATTATACAGTCCACAGAGCACAGACGTATGCATCCCAAAATGTCCATTAGCATTGACACTGCTTTCTCCCTGAACAGAGCTGGGTGAAAATGGTTTTCCTGTCCATCAAAGTTTTCTGGTATTTCAAACATTTTCCTTTTCTGAATCAAGATGAACCTGAGGTTTTTTAAACCGTATGTGAAAAGAGAAGGAGGAAGAGAGACCCTAGAATAGTGAAAAGCCCAGTAGTTAGGTTGTTCCCTTGGGATGCTGGAGAGCCAGGCTCACGCCCCTGTTTCAGGGAGTGTTTAATTATGTGTACGGTGGAGGGGAATGGAAGGGGCAGAGAGAGACTCAGCCCAGAAATCACTTTGGCCTGAAGATTAGGACATTCGCCAGGGATGCTGAAAACCAAGGTCCAGAAACCTGAGTCTCCCACACGTGCCCTAACCATGAGCTTTTGGCAGTTCTGACAGGAGTATCTATTTCCGTGTCTCTCCTTTTTCTCTTCTCTCGCGCTCTCATACTTTGACCAAAAGTGCCACCTTGGACTTGTGAGACACCTTCTGATCAAAGCCCATTTTGTCAGGAAATTCCCAGCTGGCGCTCGCTCTGAGCAGAGACCGTGGGCTAAATGAACGTGGAGAACGAACTTCCTTTTAGTGCCTGGACTGGACCCATTGCCTATTGCAGCCGAGGCATTTTGGCGAGGCACGGGAGGGAATCAGCTTCTCTTTCTGAACATGCTCTGTTCTGTGGACAAAAAGAGGACTCTTCAGGTTGTAGGGTTTTTAATCTAGGAATTTTACAAGTGCTGGGTTCCCTTTAAAAACCATCTTGTCCAAATATCAGAACCATATGATGGTTTTACCAGGATCTGTGTTATATTTTGTTCATCTTCCCGAGGATTTGTCACATGAACATTTTTCTGTGTAAAATGATGGTGCATTCAAACACCGTGCCTTCAGAAAGTTCAAATAACATATAAGATTACTGAAATCTAAAAAAAATGGTGACAATATATCTATTTCCGATGACTGGATATTTGACAGCATTTGAATAGCTTTTTCTCTGCAGATAACAGAGACTGATTTAATGCATATACTTTTAAATGTAAACAGGAAAGATAGATATCTTATTTAAAAAAATGCCAAGTCATACTTTTTAAAGATTGTTTTTTTCTAAGAAATGGATTATTTACAAGTGAATAGGAGAATTCAAATGGGCCCAAACTGCCTACCTGTTACTTACATTGGTTGACAGTTACTCGCACAATCCTTTCACTGAAATGAAAGGACTTAGTCTGGTTCTCAGTGCTCTCGTAATTCAGAGACTGCCAGGTGGACTATTATTTCTGGCCCTACTTGTAGCAGACCTTCAGGTGCTAACCTTTGAAGCCAGTATAACTGTTCACACTGTGGAAAGAGTGTGTGTACACCAGCCTCTCTCCTGAGTTAGTGTGCATAGATCCCATGTGCACTGCAGAGTAATAGCAGAAACCACATGTCCCTTGCTTAGGAAAGATCTTCCTGATGCTAAGATTCAAGTGATTGCTTGTGTTACTTTGTTTAAATTAGACTCGAGCGCGACTGATTTTTTTTTCAGGTCAAAGTTGCTATGTCAAAGTCTGCCCGGGACAAGATGAGGCAGAAGAAAAAAGAAGAAAAAGAACAGAACCATAGAGAGCATCAGGAAATGAAAGAACTTGAGGAAAAGGAACAAAATCCTTGGGAGCAGTTTAAACACAGTGGACCGGAGAAAATGGCATCAGAAAGTATGTGGGTTTTCTTACTGTCATGGTGTGGTGGTCTTGTAAGTGTATCATAATTATGGTATAATAGCTTTGATTATTTAAAGTTATAATAGTGCAAAATTACATAAAGTATTACTGGAATTTTTTCCCTGCAGTTTAGTCTCCCTAATGTGTTTACTAATTTGTTGTTGGGTATAAATATTTGCAAGGAAGGAACAATGACGGAACAGTTGAAAGAGTGTTTTTAAAATCTTTAGAGTCTAGGATTAAGAGATACAGTCTCTTCCCTTTTTCTGATTGTCCTATTCCATCTGTTTCCCAGATGTAAGTTGTTATGGAGATGTGTTAATGACATCAAGAAACGAGTCTTTCTCTTCAGAAAATATTGTCTTCAGTCCTTCATTGAAAAGAACACCTAGTTTAAAGAAGATGCAGTCTTCCATCTTGCTAGATTCAGGTGAGCTGTTAAAAAAGTAAGGTAAATATACCAGACTTATTAAAATGTTGGAATGCTGACATGCTCAACAAGCCCAGAGTGTAGTCGAGAGTAGTATAATTTATTTGTAAAGCTTCATTTTTAATATTATTTTCAATTAACAGAATAGCAGGAAGGGTGCGTTTCCCACCACATTTTAGGACATAGCTTCTCTTGCTTTTTATTATGAATATGGTTTAATTACAGAGCATAGATGAAGTTTATGAAGTATGGATCAAAAACATTCTAGTACCTTTTTCATGTCTCCATCATTTTTAGGAGAAGAAGCAAATATAAATTCCCAAAATGTAAGCAGTTGCAAGGACACATTGCATTAGACTATAGCATCATTGAAATGCTGGCTCCATTGAAAACTATTGGAGAAAAAAAGCCAAGAGATGTAGGTGAAAATCTGCTTTCACTGAAGCTCATGGCAGGGTTTTTGTGGACTTTGATACTGCCAGGGTTTCAGGATTTTACCAGCCTTGATTTTATAGTCACAAATCTGCTACCTGCTGGGGCACTCAGACCCTGAGCATGACTTCAGACAAGTGACTAATTTCACTGAAAGCAGTAAAACATCAAGCATGTGTGTGTAGTGATTCAGGAGTGTGGCCTCAGATTCTCTAGCTCTGAGTGCAGAACAGCTGCGCATCCATCAATGCCTAGAGCATGACAGGTTTTGCTCATTAGTTACTGACTGTCTTTACTTAGGAGAACATAGAAGCCGATCAAAGGCTGCAAAAGTTGTTGTTGCGTGTCAGGTCCTGGGATTATTTTTGGAAGGAGTTGTGTAGCATTGCTCAGCTTCAGTAACTCCTAGAATATCAAGTGACCTTTTTCCATAAAGTCCTCTCCCTGCTGAGGCAGACTTACCTAGATTTCTGGGTTTTTTAGTTCTTTCTGTGCCATGGTGAAGATTGCAGTTCTTTGATTCAGCAGGGATCTGCTGGTCTCAGCTCCCTGATTCTCTGTGCAGCTCTGTTTCAACCCATTTATAAGTAAAAGCAGTCTGGGATTTAATCTATTCCACGCCAACAAGCAGTAGTTCTCCAGAGACGACCAAGCAAGCAAGCAGAGCCAGAATGCAGGGCCTGGCGGACTGCAAGAGAAGGTGCTTTAGGAACCACCTGTGCGGGCTGTGCATTCACTGGGAGGCAGTTTGTGACTTGTGTATGGCAGAGTGGTGCTGGGAATCCCATGCAGGTTGTGTGCAGGCTTAGAAATTATTTCATCTGGTTTGACAACAAAACAAAGCAGAAAATGTAGTAACATCTTTCCAGATGCGGTATGATATATCACATGTTGTGTTATGGTATGCTTCATTATGTATGATTTGATAAACTGGAGTAATAGCTCTTTCAAATTTTAAAATGAATCATTCACTCAAGTTGAATATTTCTTTTAGCAACATTTATTTGGAGTGTTCATCTCTTTACAGGTGTCGTGTCCATGTAGGAACATCAAAGAGATTTCTGACAAGCTATTCATTCTTTAGACTGAAATTTTGTAGTATTTCCAAAATGTAGGAAACTAAATTGGTTACATCAGAAAAGTACATAATTGATAAACACTGCATCACTTCTGAATGTTGAAAAATTCAGAGCTATTGGTATGGTTCATTGGTAATTTTCAAATTAAACTTTTAAATAAATTCAAAGAACCTTCTTAAATGAGCTCACAGTTTCTTTGGATGCGTATGTTAGTATTTGAAAACCTTTGCATTTCTGTATGCAACTTGCTCTTCAGAGGGAGTAGCGGTATGCAGTTTCTTACATGTACCAAAAGATGCACTGGCAAATATTATGGGCATACCTAAGAAGGCAGCTAAGATGCAACTCAGTCTTTTACCAGTAGAAGGTTTTCCAAATCCCAAATTAAACTACTAACCCAACTTCATTAATGATCTTACAGGTGAAACATCTTCTGGACCAAAAGGACAGTATAAGGATCGGACCCCATCCGTCACTCACAGTCCAGAAATAATGGATCCATCAGAGCTGCGGCCCTTTTCAAAACCTGAAGTGGCACTGACAGAAGCTTTGCGACTTTTAGCTGATGATGATTGGTACATGTGCATATATATATAATTACACATCTGTATGCAGTCTGAGTGTAAGACATGTAGCATTTGTGTTCATACTTACTTTTTAACCTTCTAACAAAACATCAAATCTGCTTAGTAATATCTGTGCAAGGAAGGAAAGCCTCTTCCACCCCCATTTGGGATTAATACATGACTGTTTTAAGTCTGTGCTATATGTTCTAGCTCCTGTCATGTGATGATATTAGGATTTCAGCTTTCTGTGTTTAGTGAAGGTAATAAGTCCTAAAGGCTGCAAAAAATTAAGAGGGTGACATGAATATACCCAGTGCAGGGTATATTCTGAGCCTGGATACAGCCTGACGGCACTTTGCATGCATCTCAGCAGGGTGCCCCATGATGTGGCTCCCACTAGCATAACTGTATCACTTCTAGTGGGGCAGTGCGAAATAGGCCCAGCCTCTGCTGCTCTTGGGGCTGTTAAAGGAGGGTCTGATGTTACCACTTCTCCCTGCTTGAGAAGGAAAGGTCCCCTCCCTGCTACCATCAATCCAAATGGAGGCAGGGCCCTGAGGACGTGGGGTTATAGTGCACCCAGCCTCATGATTGCATTAATCCAGTTCAGGTGCCATCTGTCTCAGAGACTTAACAGTGAGACTGCTTCCAGTTTAAAAACTTATTGCTCCCTTGAACTCTAATTTTCATCTATGCTTGTTTCCTTAACATTCCCACTGCCGGTACTGATTCTGTATGTGTTCGGTTTGTGGGATAGTGTTTTTACTTTAACTATTTGTTTTATGTAGGGAGAAGAAAATAGAAGGACTGAACTTTGTTAGATGTTTATCTGCCTACCATGCTGATGTGTTGACTGTGAAGCTGCATGAGACGAGCCTAGCTGTGGTCCAGGAGGTTAATTTTTCATGTCAAAATTTTATACTGTTTGTTAGCTTTGAGGCAAACATTGTAATGAGGAGCACTATGTTCCTCTTGTTCTTTTTTCAGCAATGGACCATTTTGAAAGGGTGGGCAATGCAGTTCCATAAAGCAGACCATACCTGAGATATACTCAGCTCTTTGCTTCCTTTGTTAAAACTGCTAAAATTAGTATGTAACCTTACAGCATTTTGATAGACTACATACATTACTCTGTTTCACGTGATGAATCAAAATGAGAATGTCTCTCATTTATCCGTGATAGTTACAATCTTCAGAAGAGAAAATAAAATTAAACTCTCCTTATTCAGTGTCCTTGTTTACTAAGGTCTTTTTCTGTGTTCAGGTGAAGAATTTGCGTTCAGGTGTTTCCCGGGCTGCCGTGGTCTGTTTAGGGGATTTGTTCACCTACCTGAAAAGGAGCATGGATCAAGAACTCGATAATACAGTAAAAGTCCTCTTGCACAAAGCTGGCGAATCCAACACCTTCATCAGGGAAGACGTAGATAAAGCTTTGAAGGCAATGGTCAATAATGTGACTCCAGCACGGGCTCTCTGCTCTCTTATCAGTGGAGGGCAAAGGTAATTTTCACAAAGAGCTTTGTAACAAAAAGTTAAGACAAAGAGTTAGTGTGTTAGTAAGACAGGTTTTCTGTAGCTTTTATAACAGAGTAAGCTGAAAATTTTAAAGGAAAACTTTCAATCCGACCAAATTGTACCTGTTGAGGACAAGATATATTTTTTTCTTTTTGGCATGCAGTTCAAATGTGAGGGGGTTTTTGTTATTATATAGACTGCAGACTGTAATAGCGGTTGCGTGTTCTGATACATTTTATAACAGTTTAAAGAAGCTACGGACAGTACCCTCTAATCAAAGTTCCTGATAACATTCCTGAGGACCCTTATAATACTCCTGGCAAAGCCTACGTAGGTTGTCTTTACTTGCTAGCTGTTCAGGAGTCACAAACTTCCCTTCCTTCAACAGTTTTGGAAAAGTGGTTTTCTTTCATGTCTCGCCATCTTTGAATGCAGGCTTTTTTGGTCCCTTTCACAGCATTCACTAGCAAATTGCTTTTTGTCTCTGCACACAAATTCTAACTTCCTGCATGGTTTTGGCGTGAGTTTTCACATGACTGAGTGTTGTCTTTCTTGTGTACCTCAAACAAGACTTGCCTTTAGTCCTGTTTCATTATTTGAATCCTGCCCTCCTCCCCTTTCAGTTTTGGTAGAGATTTTTATACTTTCTCTACACCTTCTTTGCTAACCATTTTGTTCTTTTCTGTTTATATTTTCTATTTATCTTTCACCTGAATGAGATCTAAGCCTTAACATCAGTCATAAAGATCTGTATAGTACACATGGACTTCCTTTGTTCATTCTCTGGTCTGTCTTCCTCTGAACTGATTAAACACAGATTTTTCATTCTTACATCCTCTATCAAATATCCCTGATTATTGCGCTTCTTAATTCAGATTTTAATTTTGCCCCTGGAGCTAGAAATGTTATGGTTATTCTGGATTCCAAATTATTTTTCTTCCTACATCTTTTCCTTCAAAGATAGGGCATCACAATTTGCAAAACATTAACAGAATTCATCCTTCTTGTGAAGTTTCTGCTGTAATCCTTATTTGTGTCTTGTTACTTTTCAGTTGATGGTTGTAGTTTCCTGAATACATTTCTGGCAATATAAAATACAGCTGCCTTAACCAGCAGTAAAAAATGTTCCGACTGCTTGTCTCCTGGCTGCTAGGCTAAAAATAAATCTGAAGCTAAGTCTTCGCATTTGTCTGTCCAACCAGAAAATACAATTTGTCCTTGTTTTTCCCTTCTTTCTTTCAGGTAAATATGTCATCTGCTATGACATAAAAGGCCAAAAAAGGACTTTCTTGCTCTGTTCTAACTGGAATTATTTTGACAGTGTGGGATGGGCTGCTTCTTTTGTATTTTGTCTTATTTGTGTATTTGACTTTGTTTGATCTTGGCTTTGCCTTAAGGTAAATAAAACTTCTACTCTACCATTAGTTTCAGAACTATGACACACAAAAAAATATTTCAAATTCAGATCAAATTTAAGCATATAAGTAAAATAAAGGTAACATTTAATATATAAGTTTTTTTTGTGGCATGCAAAGTGCTTGTTCTAATTCACCTCATTTTAGAGTATCCCGGTGTTACCACCACAATGCTATAGATCAGTGAGAGCAGCATTTCAATCAAGAGAGAGACATGCTGAAAGGCAGGTGGGCTAGTGATGAGCTGTTGCATCAGGTGTGCCTGCACACTTCGTATGTTGTGGATTTAATTGTAGAGGACAGGCATAGACCCAGGGCACTAAGATTTATTCAGTACCAGTGCAGACCAGCCAAGCAGATTGTTGGCTTAACCTCCCATAATGAGCCTTTTTTTGAAAATCACAAGGCAAGTGCTGGTCTTTGCCAGAACCATTTGCTGTTCTTTTCCCCCAGTTAAGTGCAATGCTTTGCTCCTTCCCTCTCACCCTCTCAGGCCACTCTGCTATGTGACAGCAGCTTAGTGCTATCCTGCCCAGTGTCACTCAGCTCATTGTCAGGGAGGACAGACTAACATTTGCACTTGTCCAGAAGCACTTCTGCTCAGCCTGAACTTCCAGATAATAGGATTTTTCCCAGCCCACTGCATCCACATTATTTTTGCTCAAATCAGCAGTATCGCATCAGCTTACTATGTTCTATCAAGCCCTACCCTGCACCTATTGCTTTGTTGCTCTGCATGGTCACTAAGTTGCTTGACCCAGTCTCTCTTTCCCCCACAACTTTGGCAGACTTACTCTAACTGGCTTTAAACTATCTAGCATGTGCATTGATAGCCACTTAGCTGTGGCAGCACAGAGATCAGCTCAGGTAGCTACCTGAGTGCGTATCCTGGTTCCCAGAAGGATTCTACAGCCGATGCTGTGCTCTGCGTTGCCATTTTATGCTGCAGTCAGGATCTGAATTTTCTTGTGTATGGGAGCCAGCCTCGCACCTTAAGCATAATGCAGACATACCTGGAGTTACTGCTTTCTCTGCAGTTGCCTTTAACTTTCTTCTGCACCTCCTTTATTGCTTGTGCTTAGGCCTGGTAAGGTGTATAAATGCAATTCTTGAGAATGTATGGCTAGGTATTCAAACTGGGATTTGTGTGAAGCATGCTGTCCCCAATATCAGTGTTTTTATCTAGGAGTTAAACTCATTCAGGTGTACAGACTTGCTTGCCCAAAAATCAGTGTGTCTTAATTTGCAGATGTAGTCCCAGTCTTAGTAAGAAGTTCTGCAAACTGAGTCAGACGTTTGTGATTTATTTTCATGAATTTAGCCACTTAGAGATATCGCCCATGGTGGAAAAATAGACCTGAGTGCAATTTCTAGAGGCTGATAAAGATATTAATCTATATTCTTTGGTGCTTTATTTAGAATATGAATCAGCACATCATTTGTTGTCACAGGTGGAAAACACATTTTACAGTTTATTTTTAATATAATGTTTTTAATTAGTTCTTCTTTGCTTTAAAAGGAGCACTTCAGGGACACAAAAATAAAACTTTCTGCCTCAATTTGCAACCTTTGCAGTTGCAGTATTTTGTGCATGGAAGAGGACCAGACAGTGCAAACAACTAAACAAAAGTGATATTTATTTTTATGTTTTATTATGCATTCCTGTGTACATGTGGTATGTATTTCTGTGTACAAAGGAAATTAATTCAGAGTAAGTGTCCTGTGTCTGTTTCCAGTCCATAGTATCTTTATGTACAAAACTAGAATGCCCATCTAAATTTCAGTAGGCCAGCAGAGCAGTTGCATCTTGTGTGGTTTATGCGTCTATGCACCCTCATTGGAAAAGGGAGCAAATATCACGATTTAGGTATTCTTTATCTTTTTCTGCTTTTTTTTTTTCTAGTCACTTGCACACAGCGGTGAGACGATGTACAGCCCAACACTTATCAGATGTGGTGGAACGAATGGGACCAGGACGGATACTCTCGGGAATTAAGGATGTTACCGACAGGATTTTCCCTGCTATTGCCAAGTTTGCACAGGATGGCTCACAAGAAACAAGGTCAGTAGATAGAAGCCTGGCTTAGGTAAGTCAGTAGATAGGATCCTAGACCATTATGCAAGTGGCAAGGATTTTGTGCGTGTGCTTTCTTTTATTGGACCAGCTGTATAGTTGGGAGAGATGCAGACAAATTTTGGGGTACCAAGGAAAAAAGCAGACACAGCCTGAGCTTAGCAGTAGATTGAACAGATCTATAAAGTTCTGTTATTTAGCTTGGGCTGTGTCCGTTTTTTCTCAGACCTGAGGAAGGGTACTTTGTGTCCAAAAACTTGTCTGTATCCTTCCCAGCCATAGAGTCGTTCCAGTAAAAGGTATTATGGGGTTTGAGGTACATTAATATTAGAAAAGTCTTCCCTTGTTATAAAAAGTGTATTGAAAGGAACTCCTCTTGTGATAAATTGGATACATAGGAATGGTCCAAATTAGCCTAACGCAGGGGTCAGCAACATATGGTCTGTGGACCTGGAGGCCTTTGCCTGTGCTTGTGTGCATGCTGTGGCCAGGCAGCAAGGAGTTACACTACAACTGGGCAGCTGGAAGCTGCACCTGCACTGCTGCTGCTTTGCCCAGGCCCCCCATTTCCTGGCTGCAGCATGGGCAGGGAGATAAGAGATGGGGAGAAGAGGCAGCAGTGAGCTCACAGCTTTCAGCTGTCCAGTCCTGGCATAACTCCCCACCAGCTGGAAACTGTGCCACTGTTGCGGGGCTGGGGGCTGGGGAAGTGGTAGCAGCAGTGCAAGCACAGTTCTTAGCTGTCTGGCTTCAGCATAGGCAAGGCAAAGCCTTCCACTGCTGATGCGCCAGTAAAGACACCTGGTCCATGTCAAACAACAGCCAGGTTGTTCTGGCCTGTGGCTTGTTAAAGGTTGCCAGCCACTGGCCTAATTTTTCTAGATCCAAGTATAATGGCTTGCTTTTTTGTAGGTACTATGGTCGAAAGATGCTATTCAGTCTGATGACTCATCCGGATTTCGACAGAATCCTTGAAAAGTATGTGCCGTCCAAGGATTTGCCTTACATTAAGGAGTCTGTTAGCAATCTACGTCAAAAGGTATGTGGAAAATGCTTTGATTTAATTGATGGATCAGGAAGCTATATTAAGTCTGTTGGATATGAAGTGCAACCAGAGGGTCTACAAAGAATGGAAAAAGGGGTGGATTTGCAAAAAACGCTGTGCCTTAGAAGTCAAGAAGGGTAGAGATAGAGTGAGTTATGCCCTGAATTAAGATGAGTTAGACCTTGGAAAGGCTATCAAAAGAAATAGCAAAAGTCTCTTCAGCCATGTAAATCAAACAAGAGAATAGATTGGTTAGGGGAAAAGTATGGCAACTTTCTCTCCTGAAAACTTAGCTCTGGACTAGGAGTTTCAGCAGATCAGGTAGTGCTGGTCTGTTGGGTTTATTTGTGACAACTTTGAGTTGCTGCTTAATAATATGCACATTGGTATGGAAACGAGAGATGAGGAGGGAGAAATTTAAAAAAGAAGTGCAGAGCTGAAGTACCAGTGTTTAAATGTGTGTGCTGCTTAGATGAATGTCTTTGGTGTTGTAAGTAGAATAAGCTTACAGTCTAGCATCTTTGCTATGGCCTTGATGTTAATACTAGGAATAAGTGGTAATTTTATTTTGAGTTGTAAAATTTGAATGCCATTGCATAGCAGATGAGCTATATAAATGAGAACACACAGCGGAAACCTAATTGATAACTGCTTCTGTGGCAAAGCTGAACTGTCTGCTGATGTTGGGAGAGCAGCAGTTACACTTGTCATTAGAGAGCCAACAAAATCACAGTATCTTACTGGATCATTTTCATTATATGTAGGGCCTGGGAGAGATGCCTCTAGATACACCATCAGCCAAAGGAAGACGTTCTCACGCTGGGAGTGTTGGACATTCTCGGTCATCATCCACTTCCAGAGATGCTCTGAATGTCACTGAAAGGTAGAACTGTTTTACTAAATCTCCTACTTGCTTAGTAGTTAAGTCTCCATGAAATGTTCCCTGCAGTCTTGCTGCAGGGAGGGGTTGTGGAAGTGTTCATAGCAACATTTGTTAGAATCAAATGAAAGTTGAAAAGGTTGGTAAAACTTTATATGTCCCCAGAAACTACTTCTAGTGATGCAGCCATTATACATTAAGAATTAACTTGCTGCTTTGTGTCTTTAAAGATAATTAACTTATTAATTACCTAAGAACCCATCCCAGTCTTATAAACGAACAGTTGTAGCACCTTACATTTGCCTATAATACCTTACTCTTTGGATAAATACATTGAAAAAGATGACTTTTAAGGTATAACAGAAGAAATTAGAGTTCTCACTCTGTGGTGGACCATATCAATAAGCATATCAGTGTATATATATTTTATAATGTTTAAACGGCATTATAATAAAAACTAACTTCCAGTGGAAAAGTTAATATATTCACTACAAAGAGAAATAAAGCAGTATAAATACTTTGCAATTAAGTATTCTGTGCTTCTCCTAATTATTTTAAATTCCTATTATGCTAAAGTCTGTTCTTTCAGCTGTCATGAACTCTAGTGAGATTATTCCCTGTTCCTTCGACATCCCCGGAATGCCATCACTAAGTGGCAGTATTATCACATAACAAAAAAGGGAGTTTGCATCTATTTAAGCCGCTTGCTATATTAATCATGATAATACTGACTCTTGTTTTACTGGGCAATAATTAAGCTTCTGTGCTGGCATGTAGGGAAATAAAAAATAATTGCTTATGTTCCAGCCTTGCACATTTAAGCTCATGCCTAACTTCTTTCACTGGAAATTGCTCACGTGAGTAAAATTAGGTGGGGGTGGGGGAGTCGTTAGCCTTGCTTCATATACACAGTTCCTGAGGTTGCTGTCAGATCAAAGCTTTGGTCATTCAGAGGCAGACAAGGTTCCTTGGGTGAATCTGATATCTTTTATTAGACCAACCCAAATAGTTGGAAAATAATTATTAGGCAAGCTTTTGGGTTCAAAAACCCTTTGTCCCAGTTGGAGTAAGCAGGTCTGCAATTTGAGTCAGAAACAAGTGAAACTTGTACTGATGCGGGAGGAATACAATTTGAAATGCAAAGTGTGTGAAGCCAATTGCAGGTAGAAGCAAGCAATCCCAGAACTCCTTTGAATCTATATAAAACTGTAACAAGCCAATTATTTGACATTCACTCTTGAATACCTAGTCAAGCCTACACTTCAACCTGGAGCAAATAATACTTATGCAAGAAACCTCGCCATTTCAGGAAAAAATGCAGTGAATACTCTACAACAGTGGTTCTCAGTCTTTTTAGACTTGTTGGACTCAAGGCACTCTCCCACAACTTTTGCAAATTAAGCAGCACCCCATTTCAAGACTAATTTATTTATTACAGTGCTTACCACCTTGCAGAGGTGCTGGGCAGTGTGAGTGGCGCTGTGGCCAGGCAACTTACCTCCAAACATCTCCTTGTTTCCTCATACCTCCCAACACCCTTCAGACGCTCTCTTGGCACCCTGTTAGAATCACAGTTTTGTAGAGATAACTTTGCTCGTGCTGCAGTGTGCTACGTGCCAGGCAGCAGCCTTACCTTTAAATCTTTGTTTACAAATTTGGGTGGCAAAGGTAACTGCACTGATGTAAGAGACTTTTGTAAGGTGTTTAACTTAGTAGTACCTTCTTGGTTAATTAAAAAATCATTACTATTTCAAAACATCAGTGGATCCAGTTCAGTGAATTTGTAACTGGCTGACAGATCTCAAAAAGTAGTCACCAGTCAGGAATCATCATTGCTAAGGGGCTTCCTCAGAGATTGGTACTAGATTTGATGCTATTCACCATTGTAATCAGCGATCTGGAATTCAATTCAGAATTGCTGCTGATTAAATTTTTGAACGATGTGAAGACCAGGAGAAGAGCTGCTGCTGCTGAGAACAGGTCCCATCAAGTTGCAGGTTTTAATGCAGTCAGCAGGCTGTTGTGGCAGAATGGGAGACTGTATTTGGGAAAGCACTGACTCTAAGGATGCATCCAGATGAACGTGGTCATTTGTTTCCCTTTGTACCACTGCTGCTTGTCCCCAGGGAGCACCCATGCCCTCCGTGGTCTGGCGTGCAGCAGGTTACCCAGGTGGGGTGGGGGAGGCAGGGGCTGGCCCTAGCAGTCTTACCGGAGATCCTGGGGGCCTCCTGGGCCAGCAGCTGTGGCAGGAAGACTGGCCGGCAGCCAGAGTGTGGCTCCAGCTGGCCAAGATCCAGTTTTGGGTGGCATGTGCTGCTGCCATGTGTGCCACCCTGCCTTTTTATGGCAGGGGTTTTTTTGACCCCGGGATCTTCCCCGCTCCCCGCACTGCAAAGTAGTAACGTAGGGAACAACCACATACGCGGTGTGTGGCACTGCGGATGGGTCTACAGCACCACATACCTTCCGTTTATAAACGGGGGTAGCAAGTAGTAGCAGGAAAGTGTTTTTACCTTCATATGTGTATTAACGAGACCTGTACTGAAATAATACTTACAGCACCAGGATAGCAAATGTTGAAAACAGTGTTGGAAAATTGGTGAGAGTGTAGAAAAGAGCCACAAAGTGCTTTGAGAGCTAGACGAAATGGTTTACTGTGAAAGATTTTAAGAACTCAGGCTGTCTGTAGTTTACTGAAGAGACTGAGAGGTGACTCGGTTACAGTGTATGAGGACCTTTCCAGAGAAGAAACGCCAGGCTCTTTAAAGGATCCTTTAATCTAGTGAAAAAATGCATAATTGGGAGCTGAAGCCTAATGAATTCAGTTTGGATAAAAGGCAGAAAGTTTTAACAGTTGAGAGGATTAACTGCTGGAACCGGACTATTGAGTGAAGTGGTGCATTCTTCATCTTGTATGTCTTCAAATCAGGTCGGGATGCTTTCCACAGGATTTGGTTTAATCGAACACAAACTACTGGGCTCAGTACAGAAGAATCTGCTCCAAGGGAAATGTAATGGGATATGATATACGCCATCTCTTTTCAGACTCATTTAGCCATCTCTTTTCTTTCCCAAAACTCCCTTCCTCAGGAGAGGAGGAGCTTCATGTACGACATGTTTCCAGAGTTTTACTTTACTGCACTGAGAGAAAAAAATACTAAGATGCTCTTCCAGTTCATGCCTGGCTGCACCTGGCTGGTGACTGTTGCAAGGGTCAGGCCATCACATCACAAAAGATATCTAAGTGGCTAAAATACTTGTAACACATTGACCTACCCATGAGCTCCTCCTACTCAGTGTTAAGGTAACATCAAGCAAGATCCCTTGCCTGCTTGATAGTGTGCTGTTACCCAAGATCTGCATGGTGGCATAGTAGATGCACTGACCAGAGCAGATGCCAAGTTTGGGAGAGTATTACTGATGCAAATTGTATTAATCTCGCCACCCTCCAAGGCTACAACTTGTCTGTCGCCTACAGGGGGATTTGCACAGACACACACACTCAAAGAAGGAATGTTTATTTATTTTACAGTAAATTGGTCTTTGAGTTCATAGATTCATAGATGTTAGGGTCGGAAGGGACCTCAATAGATCATTGAGTCCGACCCCCTGCATAGGCAGAAAAGAGTGCTGGGTCTAGATGACCGCAGCTAGATGCCTATCTAACCTCCTCTTGAAGACCCCCAGGGTAGGGGAGAGCACCACCTCCCTGGGGAGCCCGTTCCAGACCTTGGCCATTCGAACTGTGAAGAAGTTCTTCCTAATGTTCAATCTAAATCTGCTCTCTGCTAGCTTGTGGCCATTAATTCTTGTAACTCCCGGGGACGCCTTGGTGAGTAAAGCCTCACCAATTCCCTTCTGTGCCCCCGTGATGAACTTATAGGCAGCCACAAGGTCACCTCTCAACCGTCTCTTGCAGAGGCTGAAGAGGTCCAGGTGCCCCAGTCTCTCCTCGTAGGGCTTGGCCTGCAAGCCCTTAACCATGCGAGTGGCCCTTCTCTGGACCCTCTCCAGGTT
>JAGPOW010000252.1:1193659-1234595 GCA_030014935.1 Caiman crocodilus
CTAGTTCATCCTGCTTGCTCCCCATGCTCCTAGCATTAGTGTATAGGCACTTGAGCCCGGTGACTGGCGCCTTTGCTGCCCCCCCGCTCTGAATCCCAAAGGGCCCCTTATTGCTTACCTTCTCATTTCTTACCTGTGCTGTAGTGCTGGCCGCCCCATGGCTTGCAGGTTCCCAATGTTCTCCTTCTCCAGGCTGGGCTGTCCTTATGGGTGCCACATGGTTTGGTGGTCCACGGCTTCCCCCGCCCTCATCTTCCCCTCCCCCGACGAGCCTAGTTTAAAGCCCGCTGGAGGAGATCCGCCGACCTAGAAGAGAACACGCTTACCTTTGGGGGACAGGTGAAGCCCATCCCAACTGAGCATGTCCCTTGTTATGTTGTGCAGGTCATGGTCCAGGAAGTCAAAGCCTGCCTCGAGACACCACTGCCGAAGCTGCCAGTTGGTCTCTCTGATGCAGTTCTCATGCCGTCTTCCGCGTCAGTTGTCAGTGTGGATCGCACGACCTGTTCCCCATCTCTCCTGGCAAGTCCTGAACTAGCGTGAACTTTTAGCTGTGAGGGAACTGAGAGAGTCCCATCCATTCCACCCTGAGTGCCCTGGCAGGGATGAGTGAGGAGTCCCAGGACATGATTCATGGGGCCCAGACAGACAGTGCTATTCAAAGGAAGCCAGAGTTGCACACGTGACAGAGATGCACTGGTGGTAGAATCTGTGAAACCTCGTTACTGTGGTATAAATAACCATTCTTTGAAAAAAAACTAACGAACTTTCAAATGCCCCAAAATAAACTTTGATAAGAAGTGTTTCTATTTAATATTGATATGTTTACATCTATTTAAGATTGATATTTTTACATCTAAAAGACTTGAGTGCCTGTAGATGTAGGATTACTGTTTTAGCTTCTCTGGGTGGTCAGTGAATAACAATGATACTTTTTTTCTTTCCAACAGGGAGATTACAGAAACCCGTGAAATTATAAGAAAACCAATTCCTCGTAACTCTCTAGAAAGTGCAGAGTATGTTATGGGCATAACAGGTTTACTGAATGCAAAAGATTTCCGTGATAGAATTAATGGCATTAAGCAACTGTTGTTGGACATGGAGAACGACCAAGACCTCATTGTTGCAAACATTATTAAGGTAATTATATACAAAACCACTTTCTTTGAGAGACCTGACTCTCCTTGGTACAAAGTTCAATAATAGTAATGTTCTGCTCTAAAGATGCTCAGTGTCACAAACTTTGGTTTGTTCTTTTATTAAGAAAATGTGACGAACAGGAGAGTAACAGCAAATGAGGAGGAGGTCAGGTATGGCTTAAGGAAGAGATAAAGAAAGTATAAAAATAGTGGGAATTGATTGGGGAATAAGAGAAGCTTAAGGTAGAGGTGGAAAAAGAATAAGGGGTTGGAAAGCCTGGGGAAGACCAGGGACATGACTGCAGAATAAATGTGGGCCATTTTTCTACCACTTATAGTTTTATTCTCATCTTAAACACAGGTTAGCTCTTTCTGGGTATTTCCAAAAAATCCTTAGTTACCAGTTTAGAATTTTTTTTCTTCCTTCCATTATAGTTTCTCTGTATGTATAAGTGCTCATCTTTTATCAAATCTGGTTTTAGGGTGCTGTAGACTCTATGACTCTAAAGCAGAGGTCACAAATTAATGGCTCTTGGGAGCCATTGGATCCAGTCCTTATTACTGGGGGGGCTTTGGTATAGAGTCTTCCTCCTTTTATCTGTTTTACATAGTTCTGGAAACCCCTATTCCCTCACGTTTGGAGTAGGAGAGGCCTATTTCTAGTTTGTATGAAGGTAGTAACTATTTCCAATTCACTGGGGAATGCAGTTTTATAGTGAAAAATAACATTACTAAATAGATTGCATTGAAACTCAGTAGAAGCCCCGCAGGGCCCTGGGACATCCAGTGTTTTTATCAACGATCTCAAAGAAAAGTAATATTGGTAGCATTTGCAGCTGCAATCCTAGACTTGCAGATAAAACATGTTTCTCAAAATGCTACAGGAGGGAGACACCCTACTTTTCTTGTGCTAAGTATATTTCTGTCACAGTGAGCGGCTTGTTTAACAAATATGAGTAGAACAGAAAATGCAGTTGATTGGACTGGAAGGTACAGGTGTTTAGTGTAAGTTTGTTATGTCATGTAGGATGGACTACAATAAATATGGATGTAAATAGATGAACTGAATGAACATGCCATTTGAAAATACCAGGCATCTATTATTTGGGAAAAGGATACCGTGTCAGTGTATGGCACATCAGAGTTTGTTGTGATAAGCCGCAGAAATTGGATAACTCTGATGCCTGAGTAAGTCAAGCTCCTCTTTGCTTGCCTTTTCAGATCTTTGATGCTTTCAAGTCTCGCTTACATGATTCCAACAGCAAAGTAAATCAGGTGGCTCTGGAGACAATGTACAAGATGATTCCGTTGTTGAAAGACAACTTGTCACCTGTTATCAATATGTTAATTCCAGCCATTGTAGACAACAACCTGAACTCCAAGAATCCAGGGATCTATGCTGCTGCCACAAACGTCATCCAGGCTCTTTGTCAACATTTAGGTAATTAACTCGCAGTGTTGACAGAAGTAATGTTTTGTCATGTGATAGGCCACGTGAAAGCACTCTACAGCCATGTCTTGACAGAAGTCCATGGCTGTAGAGCACTTTAAAATTGCCCAGTCATGCGACAAATGGACCCTATTTCATGCGGGTTCAGGTGAGGGCCCTCCAAAGCAGAGCGCCTTCATTAATTCCTGTCAGTGCGCGCCAGAAGCAGGGCTGGGCTTATGCTGTCCAGCCCTGCTCCTGATGCTGTCTTCAGGATGGGAGTTGGGGAAGGGAGGGGAGGAAGCCCTAGCACCAAGTTATGGGGCAAAGTTAACACACAGGAGGGCAGGGAGCAGATACAGGCCAATATGGACAGGTTGGATTAATGGGCAGAATGAAATAGGATGCGATTCAACAAAGACAAATGCAAGGTGCTCCACGTAGGGAGGAGGAATTCCCAGCACACGTATAGGCTGGGCAAGGACCTCAGCAGCTGAGAGGGATCTTGGGGTCATAGCTGACTCCAAGATGAACATCAGTGTAACAAAGCCATCAAGAAAACCAATCGTACCTTGTTGTGCATTAGCAGGTGCATGACCAGAAGATTGAGGGAGGTGATGCTCCCCCTCTGTGGCATTGGTCAGGCCGCAGTTGGAATACAGTGTCCAGTTCTGGGCACCGCACTTCAAGAGGGATGAGGAGAATCTGGAAAGGGTTCAGAGGGCTACTCATATGATTAATGGTCTACGTGCAGGACCCTATAAGGGGAGGTTGAGGGATCTGGATCTCTTCAGCTTTCACAGGAGATGGCTGAGGGGTGACCTTGTAGCTGCCTATACGTTTATCAAGGGAGGACAACAGAGAATTGGAGACGTGCTATTTACCAGAGCACCCCTAGGAGTAGCTGGAAATAACGGGTACAAGCTAGTGGAGAGTAGATTCAGGTTAGACCTTAGGAAGAAATTTTTCACAGTAAGGGTGGCCAGAATCTGGAGCGGGTTGCCAAGGCAGGTGGTACTCTCGCCTAACTTGGAGGTCTTCAAGAGGAGGCTAGATAGACACCCGGCTGGGGTCATCTGACCTCAGTCCTCTTTCCTACCTGGGGCAGGGGGTTGGACATGATGATCCTTCGGGTTCCCTTCCAACTCTACAATCTAGGAATCTATGAAAGCTTGCTCTGGGGTTTGCCCAGCCTGTGCTGAGGGGAGGAGGGGAGAGAGGATGGATCCCCCACTCTCCTGGACCCAATGGAGAATGTCTGCTGGGTTTGGGGGGGTTGCTGTAACGCACAGTGCTTGGTTCATTCTTTTGTTAAGAAAATCAGACAAACAGCAGAGTAACAGAACAAGTGAGGAGGAGGTCAGGCTTAAAGAAGATGTAAAGTATAAAAATAGTGGGAATTGAATGGGGAATAAGAGAAGCTTATTGTTTGTCAGTGCCCATTGTTTGAAAGAGCCAGTCTTTATGACATGGTTTCTACCAGGCTCTTGTATTTTGGTTGGAAGGTAGGCAAGGAGAGGTTTTAGGTGAGTTCAGTAGGAATCAGTTCTGATGACTGTTAGGAAGTTTGGAAGGAAGGGAGTTGCTCATTTCCAATGGCATAGATTTGCACTGGTTAAGCTGTTTGCCCAGTCTAACACAGCTAAACTGGTGCAGAAATGCTGACTTAATCTGGCTTTCCTACTTCACACAATGCCTGATTCTGCAAACTGAGGAGCTCTTAGAGAAAGAAGCTGAGTGCCCATAGCAGTGTAGTAACAGCGCTGAAGCTTTAACATTCTTGTTCTGTTAAGCAGCTATCAACCTAGTTCACCAGGTAGTAATGTAGAGGTTTGCTTCATCTGCTGTGAACATTTCTGACTGGAGTTCATGTGGTGGTCAGGCCTTACAAAAAGTCAGTCCCTTAACAGCTCTTCATGAAACTTCACCAGCTTAAAGTACTCCTTTGAGCTTAAAGAAAAAGAGACTTTCTGCCTTAATTAAATAAAGTTTGCATAATGCAATTCAAGTAAGTATTTTCGTTACACTGAAAAACTGAAGAGTTTCTAAAGTAATTTGCTCATTTTCATGGTCTTTATCATCTTTTATTTCTTGAATTTAGATAATTCCTTGCTTCTCCAACCGTTTTGCACAAAGGCTCAGTTTTTGAATGGAAAAGCTAAACAAGACATGACCGAAAAGCTTGCTGGTAAATTTACATCTTGCTTTGCAGCTTTACATTTATGCGTATTCCAGCCTGATTGACCAAACTGACCTCAGGATGCTTGAGGTTATGTTCATATTTCAGGTTATTTAGCAAGAGCCCACCACAGTAGCAACAGGATTGCATACTGCAAATCTGTTCTTAGTCAAAAAGAGTTTGAGCATGCCTTGTGCTCCTGACATGAAGCTTAGTACTGTTAAACCAAAAATTACATGCTTGAGGTGGCTGGATATTTGCCTTAACGATAGCATAATACTTATGCTGACAGAGTTAGTTTCATGTTGGATTGGGCTGTAAGTATTTGCCTAACAGAAATGGATTGTCACCTTGGTTGTAAACCTGCACCTTGGTCAGTGCAAGAACCCCGTGTCTGTGTCGAACAAGTCAGAGGATTGGGACCTGCAGAAGAGATTGTGGGGCTCTGCCTGCTACCCCCTGGTGAATTTTTGGGGTAATCTTAATGCTCCCTGATTAGAGTTCTCAAACTACGATCTTCCATCAAGATATCTGGTTTATTAAGACGCAAAGCACATTGTAATACTGGCCTCAGAAAATTCCTCCATCCACCCCAGGAAGACTGACAGGGCTGCAGTTAACATTAAGGGCCTGGCAAACCCTGTTTCAAGGGCTTCAGTTTATATTCAAGTATGGTTTTTAGCATAATATAAGCTTTGGCATTTTAGGGTTTAGGATTTTAGTAGCATAATATATGTTTTTAAAAGGATGTACTGTTTGGGTGCACCTGGACTTGACAGCTTAGGGAGAAGGAGACTTGTAATTAATTCACTTGTGTTGGGTTGAGTTGTGTTCTGTGTAGACTCAAGAGAGTCTACACCTTCCCACAAATATTATCTAAATATTCTGTTCACAAGCTAGATAAAAAATGCAGAGATCAGTAATGTGTAGTGAAGATATATGAATTTTGCTGTCCATAATTAATGGCAAGCTATTTCACATTTAGTGTGCAACCAGACACAAAATTGGTGCCCTCAATTTTCACGTTCAGATGGAGAAGATAGCATCTTTTAGAGTGTCTTTGTTGTGATTCCCCATCACTTTTCCTAGCTTAGCTTACAGTTTCTAGTCAGTATTGCACAGTATTACATTTTCTGTCACCTGCAGCAAAAGTTCAATAACTGTGTCCATATCCTTTCAAATGAAAGAGAAGTAGTGAAGCAGATGTTATATAAGCTTAATCCGTAGAGGATAGTGAAGCCATTAGCTAAAAGCATTTTATACATCTATTAAATGGTTTAAAATCACTGATGGTAAAATTTAGGAATGACACAAGGTTTGGAAAAGGGGTAAATAATGGTCAGACACACAGACTAAGCCTTTTATTATATTAGAATGCAAGCAATATACTAAGCCTTGGTAATGACAGTTTTTGTTGTTCTCTTAATTTTTTCAGATATCGTTATGGAGTTATACCCACGGAAACCTCATGCTGTGGAGCAGAAAGTTTTAGTTGTCCTATGGCATGTCTTGGGAAACATGACAAGTAGTGGCTCTCTGCCTGGAGCTGGAGGAAATATGCGGACAGCTACAGCTAAATTAACAAGAGCACTTTTTGCACAAATGGGTCAAAGTCTGTTAATTCAGGCTGCATCTCAACCCCCACACATCAAAAAAAGCTTGGAAGAATTTCTCGAAATGGCTACCTAAAATAAATAATGTGTATGTGTGTGCACGTATGTGTGTAAATCAGTCAATCCATAGACTGAGACAGACTGACAACTGTTTACATGAATGCAAGTGGAACAATTCTAAAGTTGCTTTTTCACAGTGCCTGCACTTTGCACGTAGAAAACTAGAACTGCTGCTTTTTCGACAACCCGTAGAACACATCGCTGTCCTGTACCAGCACACGTATACCAAATCAGTATAACACTCATGAACTCTCTTCACCGGTGTTGCTTGCAGGTCACATGGAAGTATCTAACACGTTTAAAGAGAAGTCAGTCCTGCTCATTTGCACTCTTTAGAGATTACAGCACAGCACCCTGTATGGAATGTAATAGATACAAGATTTGTAATGAATAATATACTTTTTATCATGTAATCATGTTCTGACATGTTTTTCACTTAGCCTTACTTATGTAAGTGGGGGGGGGGGAAACAAAACTCTCGAGTTGTATATGGTACCAAGAACAGGGCTTTGAGTGATATTCGTGGAAGAACACGTGTTTCTTAAATCAGTCCACTTATATAATTGTGCAGTATTAGCTTGCTATTGCTGTTGTTACATGGATGTAACATTTGCTTGACAGTTGGGCATAATCATCTGCACACTATTGTAAAATTTTAACAGGCTATAATAAAGCATGATGCCCCAAATTTTTAGGAAACAATTTTTACAGAAGTACCCATTTGTCTTAAAAAGAATTCCATGCTTTGAATATAACTTCCATATTTTTGTGTGAAAACACTAAATGTTATTGTTCTGTCCGACACTTAAAATAGTGTTATCTCTCAGCCCAGCTGTGAAATTCTCAGCAACGTAGTGCCAGGTCTTCTCTAGCTTTCCTCAGAATTCCTCAGCTCTAAGTACTGTACTCATTTTAAAAAGAAAAAAAGAATATTATAACAATAAATGGATTTATTTCTGTAAAGGTGTGGCAGATGGCTTTTTCCACCCCCCCCAAACTTTCTAACTTTGTTGACAGCAAACTACTGGTGGAGAAGACCAGTTTTGTCTGGAAAGCTCATCTGCTCAGTAAGTGTAGGGCAAGGGGGAGTTCAGCTTGAAGCAAGGGATGCTTTTGTGGGCAATAGCCTCACAGCAAAGCCAAAAACAGACAGCCAGTTTAATGCAGTGCTGATTGGTCCGAGATATGACTGGCATCAAAACAGATGTGGCAGAGTCATTTACACGCAAGACTTCACCGGTGGTTAACCTGAACTAGTCACAGTTGTTCCAAGGCAAAGCGTCAATTCGGGTAATTCACAAACACTTCACGTGAGACAATGGACTGGTCTATCTGTGCAGTTTGCTGCTAAATGAAATGCTCAAATCCAAATCAGGTTGACTGCTTTTAGCCCAAGAACATAAGAACTACATTCACTAGATCAGACCATAGGTCCATCTTGCCCAGTCTTGTGCATGTCACAGGGGCAGAGAGCGAATGCTTAAAGGGAGAGAGAACTGGATTTGGCCAGGGCTTCTTTTCACTGTTCCTTTCTTGCTCGCAGCCTCCAGCATTGCATTGAAGGTTTAGGAGGTTGTGATTCAGAGGTGGTGCCCGTTACTCCCGTGCTCCACAGCTACTGACACTCCTCTCCGCCAAGATGTGTCCAGCTCCTTGCTTCTACCACACCCGGTGACAATGATTTCCATACTCATTCCATGCTGCATGAGAGAGAACTTCCTTCTGTTAGTTTTAAACTCACTAATGTCATTGTCACAGCTGCTTCTTGGGAGAGACAGCAAATAATAAGTCCCTGTTTACTTGTTCTGGGGGAACCAGTGGGTTGAGAGAGAGAAAGCGCGAGAGATGGGAGTTTCCTCGCCACTAATGTATGTTTATTCAGCAGACCGCGCACGTTCTTGGACTAAGCAATGCACTAGTTACTTGCAAATGTGTCTTGCTCCCTATCCTGTTGCTTAAACAGCTCCAGGTCTCTGGGACGTTCAGAGGCATAGTCTAGTAGTTCAGAAACCCAGCAGTCCCTCGGTCCTTGTAGTCCAATGACCCTTTGCTCCCAATTGGCTTTGTATCTTTTGTTCCCTGCACATGCGTTATTTTTGCTGCTACTCCTGGCAACTCGCAGACTACTAGTAGGATTTCTAGTGGGCATGTTCCTCCAACTGAGAACCTTTTTTAGTTCCTAAAAATTAGAAAACATAATAGGTTTCTAGTGGGCACGTTCCGAAAACCTTTGAGGCACAAACGCATCATTTCCTGCATGCGTTTCTGGTTGCACCTTAACCCATCCTCACGCTATCTGTTCCTCTCCCCATTCCTTGCCAATGCTGATGCTTTGGCAAAACGCGCAGCTGCTTTCTGGGCTGTGCCCTTCCAATGCCTCACCGGAGCAGGCAGCAGGTCGTTGGTTGTAGCTGTGTTGGTCGAAGGACACGGGCACGCCAGGGTCTTTGGATAGATGCGATGTCTTTTACTAGTCCAACAAACTAGTTGGAAAAAGCTCTGAGAACAGCAGACTCCCCGTGCCTGAAGAAGGGCGATTGCACCCGAACGCTTGCCGAGAACATTTCCCCCGACAACTCGGTCAAATAAAAGATATCACACCTATCCAAAGAAGCTTGCTTGCAAGATTTTAGGCGCAGAGGAGAACGGCAGTGTCTCCCGATGCTTGGGGAAGGGGGTTTGTGCCAAAAGCTTGCAAATAACTTTTCCCCAGCTGTTAAGTTGGCATAATAAAAGACATTGCATTTACTCAATGATCGCCAGCTGTGTTTTATTGTCCCAGCTCTGTCCTGGCCCGATCCTTGCTGCCTTTCTCTGGGCCTTTCTCCACTCTTCCGCCCCCGTCCCGGGCTGCGGGGACCAGATCGGGCGCAGGCTCTCCGGGGCGGATGCCCTGACAGCTCGCCAAGAGGAAACGTTTCCCACTATGTCAGTTGATTTAATAAAAGATACCGGATTGATGCAAAGACCCGTGTCTGCCGGTGTCCTTAGACCAACACGGCTACACCTACATCCCTAGAAGTACACCGTGACACTCCCAACACGGTTCCAGCCTCACCGCTGCGCTTGCACGGCTTTGGGGAGCGTGGGTTTTGTACCTGGGTCTTTCCATTTATTTATTTTGTTGGGTAACTTTTTTTTTTGTCCATGGGGCAACACGCGTTCCCCTACTTTTTGTGGGGGGGAAGGGAGGCACGTGTGGCGAGCCCCAGCCCGGCAGCCCTCGGCGGTGGCCGCGCCTGGGCCGGGCCGCGCCGCTCGTGGGACCCGCTCCATGGGAGCCACCGCGCGGCCCCTCGGCGCATGCGCTCGCGGAGAGCCCGGACGGGCGCCGGCGGCGGCAGGCACCTGCGCACTGCGCGCCTCTGGGCTGCGCCTGCGCACTCAGGTCCCGCGGCGTCCGCGCATGCGCCTTGCACGGTGGCGGAGGGTCTGGCCGCGGTCGGGCGCTCGCGCCGGCCCCATGTGGCAGCGTCCGACAGGTCAGCGCCGCGCCTGCGCCGGGCGGGGGCCTCGGGCCTGGGGCGGGGGCAGCCCGGGCTCGACAGCCGCCCGCGGCCTCCTGCAGTTTGGGGGGGCCCTGGGGCCTCCTGGGGGTCCCTGAGTCTGGGGATGTCGGGGGGTGCCTGTGTCTGACGGGGCCTGGGGGTGTCCTTGGGGGGTGTCTGGGAGTGTCCCTGGGGGAGCCCCGGGTCAGGGGGGTGCCCCTGGCTTTCTGGGGATGTCCAGGGGTGTCCCTGTGAGGGGGTCAGGGGTGCTCCTGGGTCTGGGGGTGTCAGGGGGTGCCCCTGGCTTTCTGGGGATGTCTGGGGTGTCCTTGTGGGGGTACCAGGGGGGTGCCCCTGGGTCTCTGCGGATGTCTAGGGGTGTCCCTGTGAGGGGTAAGGGGGTGTCAGGGGGGTGCCTCTGGGTCTCTGGGGATGTCTAGGGGTGTCCCTGTGGGGGGTCGGGGTGCCCTTGGGTCTGGGGGTGTCCCTGTGGGGGGGTGCTCCTAGCTTTCTGGGGATGTCTAGGGGTGTCCCTGTGGGGGGGGGTGCCCCTGGGTCTCCGGGGATGTCTAGGGGTGTCTCTGTAGGGAGTCAGGGGGTGCCCCTGGGTCTGGGAGTGCCAGGGGGGTGCCCTTGGGTCTTATCTGCATCTCCTGCATCTTGTCTTGTCGCTCTTCCGCACGACACTCCTGCGCTTCTCTTGTCCGGGTGGCGCGAGGCACCTGTCGCGGGGGGACGGGGGGGCAGCTCCCGCCCGTCACGGTCCGAGGGTCTCCATCGCAGTGCCGAGCCAAGCCAGCATCTCTTACCAGGCGCCCATGTGTTGAGCTCGGCCCTCTGCTTGGCTCTGCTCTGTGCTCTTCATTTTCCCTGGACGGTTCACGAGTGGTGTTTCTTGGCACTTTTGCCAGGGGTCGGCTTCACCCTGCTCTTACCTCTGTCCTTCAGGTTTACTGGTATATAAATATTTTGGTTAGAGATATGGAGTTAGTTGCATGACTAAAAGAACTGTCCTTGTTTGGGTGTCATATACGATTAAGTTTGTGTAGTATTATGATAGTGTTAAAAGCAGCACAACTTTCTGCTATAGTCAGGGCCCTAGGAAGGGTGCTAGCTTACGGGTAAATCAGATGGAAGAGACCTTCAGTCTCGGGGTGAATCAGAGAAGCAGTTCATCACGGTTCTGGGCTGCTTGTTCTGTCCTCTGAGTAATGATAGACTGGGAGCCAGGTATCATGGTCAGTTGGTTGAGACAGTCCTTTTTTTTTTTTTTTCTTCCCTTATGTCTCCAAGTATTCTTGAATTAAAAATAAGCAGTAAGATATCTGTCGCTCCATAAATACGTTTAAAGAGGATAAATAATATATGCTGAACTTTTAAATAAAGAAAGAGCTGAGCATGACTACTGGGTGCACTCACTTCAGTTGAAATTTAATAAGATGAGTAATATCCAGCTACAGCAGGAATCTACAACATTGCAATAGGTAGGCTCCTGTCCTTGTCTTTAGTGTAGCAAGCAGGACAAGGTGGCATCTTTATAGACTAACTAGGAGCTTTCTTCATCGCATGGTATGAATGGACTTGCAGACAACAGTGGTACTAAATAGAATGGAATGAAGTAATTTAAATACAAAGGGTTATTGGGAAAGGAGGAGGAAGGCGGGGGCACTGCTTGGAAAGCTGAAGGGTAGTTGAAGAGATCAAAAGGGATAAATAAAGCAGTTAATGCACTAAGGGATTTAAGGGGTATAAAAGCTAGTCTAGGCTATGGGGTAAGAATCATGAGTGTGTTGAGACCATATGTAACACAGTCCAGTCTGGGGAAGATTTCTTGTTTCTCAATTTTTATTCATGTTGGTTTTTAAAGTTTTGTTGTTTTGGAGCAGCTGCTCTGAGGTCAGTGATGACATGTCCGGGGAGGTTGAAGTATTCGGGCCTGGGCCTGTGTCCAGTCCGTCCAGTGCAGACAGCAGGGGGGCACTGCAAACAGGTGATGGCATGTACCGCTTGGGTAGAAGAGATTGTCTCTGTCAGTGTAGATTGCTTCATGTTCCCAACTCAGGCCAAGCAGGCAGGAGTGACTCTGCTTAATATTTTGGAGGAGATTAAAGGAAATTTCAATCCCTATTAAACAGGGGTGCACCAATGAAGTTTGTTTTTGGCTGATACTGATGGCCGATTACTAACTAGTCATATCAGCTGATACTGATTCGATAGCTGATACGCATCCCACCAGGTTGGACAGCAGTGTCTGGCTACTAAGTGTGTGGAGGGGGAAGGTGTGTGTGGGGCAGGGTATAGATTGAGGCCCCCATGGTGAGGGAGGAAGTGGGGCAGGGGCAGATGTTGCCCAGATGCAGGACAGAGCCCTGGGGTGGCGGCTTCTGCCACTGTGTGTACGCCTGGGGGAGGCATGGGGGGCGTGTGCTCCCTGGTTTTATGCTCGGGCAAGGGTGGGCTGAGCATTTGGGGCCAGGGGGCTGTGCCAGCCTCTTCCCAGTGGTGGGGCTGGGCCGTGGCAGAGCTCGGGGTAGGTGGAGGTGGCAGTGCTGGGAGGGGGTTCATGGGGTAGGCTACAGCCACCCCAGAATTTGCTGTAGCCACCCCATAGACCCCCTCACAGCTCCACTGTTGTCTGCCCTGAGCACAGCCCCGGCCCAACCCCCCTGCTGGGAAAAGGCTGGCTTCACCCTGTGCCCAAATCCAGGGGGCATGTGCCCCCATGCCTTTCCCAGGGGTATGCGCAACCGTGGGAGCTGTCCCACCCCCTGCCTCTTCCCCCATGCTTCCTGGACCAGCTGTCCACAGCTCAGTCTTGTGCCCAGCTCTGCCCTGGTTGGGCAGCCCCAACTCTACTGCTCCCTTGCTGTGGGGGCCTTGATATGCCATCCCCACACCCCTTCCCCCTCACAGACTTATCGGCCAGATGCTGCTCTCCAACTTGCTGAGATGCATTCTTGGTTGCATGCATGCACGCCCATTTATCGGTGACATCATCGGCCAATAAAAGCCGATTGCCGATAATGTCAATTTTCCTTTTGTCAGTGCTGTTACGATATGGACTGATGTATTGGTTCAGCCCTACTATTAAATCTTGGGGTGGATTGGTTTAATTTATGTCTTTGGATGCTTTCAGGCAAAAGTTAACTTCGGAGGAATATTTTGGGTCCTGCTTGGAGCATGTACCTGGGTGGATGGAGTTCATCACACCGCCCTCTGTATTAGAGTATCTTAAGAAGGAGCAAACCACTAGATGGTGGTTTGTTACTAGATTTCATCTCAGATGTGTTAATATTTGCACCTAGAAAGGAATGGGGAAAAAAAAGATAATGTTTCATAGATCCAAAATGTTCTGAGATAAGCAGAGCATTAATTCAGCCAAGTTTGTTGGTTCTCTGACTAATAACAAGCAGTGGTGTTATCAGTGGGTGGTGCACAGTTTTAGAAATTTTGATTATTTTGACAAGTGAAAGTAGGAGCAGAAGTTTCCTGTTTTAGTTGAAGACTTTTGAAACGGCTAATAGGCAATAATGTTTCTTCCGTGCATTTTGGTACTGGATATCATTTTAACTTCGGAACTGTGTGATTTTCATGTATTTGGAGATAATCTTGTTTTCCTCCACCCTCATAGTTTCAAGGTTATAATTCCAGTATCTTCTAAAATGTTTTTGCTGATCCCAGCATTGCTTTGTGAGCTGGCCTCCTGTATCTTGAGCTACTAAGACTGCATATTCTAGGTCCAACTAGTAACAGATGTTTTCCTTCAAGGGGCAGGGAGTACAGACCGCTTTTAAAGTGTTCTTTGTTGTGGGGCAGGCAAATGTTCCCTACTGCTTGAAATGAAAGTTGTAAGGAGCCATTTTAATTATTTTGAATATTAATCAGATTATCTTCAGGATGCAGAAATCTCCTGAACATTCAGGCCTGAATTTACTAAATACCTAGGGCTAGATTTGATGTCATCAAGATGCTGTTTTTTTAGTCCTCAAATCAGCAGGAGCAACCACTACAATCTGTTTTCCTTCTTGGTAGCCTGTGGTCCCAGAGAACTGCAGAAGTCCAGGAAATGCACGTGAAAAGAGGTTATGTCTCTGAAACGCTCACTAAAGAAATCTGCTTCTGGTGCTGGACAAGGCAGGTGCCTTCTGCAAGTACCATCTGTGCCTCAAGTCCTTTTGGCAGAAACACGTGGGAGGCCATTCTTGGCCTCAGGCCTGGGACTCTTTCTTTCCTTGCAGCCCATCAGAGCCTGAGCATCCTCCAGAAAAACTAAGACTCTTTATTCAGGCGGGCTTTTAGTTAAGTTTTGGGGAAGTTGTTGTCCATACATAGTGTTTTATATTCATCTTTTTAAAAATGTATCGTGCTTTTTATCATCAGCCACCCTGAGCCTATCTGGGGAGGGTGGCAGATGCATCTACCAAATGAACGCGTACGTCTTCCAGAACACATACGTTTTATAGGATGTTAGAATTCAAGAGTGCTGAAGCAACTCCACCGCTTGTCCTAAATGTTTTAAAGGAAGGTACTGTAATAATCTAACCTAACCTAATCGCTGTTGAATTCCACAAGGCGCAGGTAAACTTGCACGTCCGAGCGATCAGACTGTTGGACACTACTTGCTCAATGCCACCTTCTAATGAGTGGTTATGCTGATGCAACTACACATCAACTCATGATGCACGCAGGGTTGTTCCTCTGATTGCCCCAGTGAGAGTGCTTGTGATCAGCATGTTGATCACTTTTTCTCTCTGAGCCCTGCAGGGAGATGCTCTTACCGTGTTCCTAAGCATTGCTCTGCCAGCTAATTTTTTTTTTAAATTACAAATATGAGTAGAGAAGTTGATTTTCAGGTGCTTCTAGGAGGTTTCGATGACTTTAGTTTTGGACTTCCTTTTTATAACAACAGCTGCAGGTAATAAGACTGGCAACACTTTGAAGCTGACATTGTTGAATCTTGAGATTATGTCGAGGATTGTTAAAATGGAAGCTGAGGCCTGACTTGTATGGGAGCCATCTGCACAGTAACAGATATGGTTATGCCTTGTGTGGAATAACTGTACAGCTCCTTGGCCAAATGCTGCATTTCTTCCAGAAGGTTTTTGCAATGATTTTCTGGACTTTTTTTGGTCCCAGGAACTCTGATTGAGAGTTCTCCAAATACTCTGTTTTGGGGCTCTTTACAGGATATTCCCAATGCACTCTTTTTTTAAGTGAGGGTATAATTGTGAGTACCATAATAATATATTATTATTATTATATAATATGTTATATTATTATGGTATAATATAATAAATAATAACAAATAGTACTCAAGCAGCTGTAAGTATTGTTGGTTTGTGACATTGTAATAGGAGAAGTGGCCACTAGTAAAGGGTGCATGTGTTTCCAGTCTGCCCCCTTATTTTTACCTACACAGGATGTAATGATATAGTTATTTTTATCATTTTTTGGGAACAGCAGAAAAAACATTCAAAATGGTGACAGGGTAGTAGGCTGTCTATCTCTTTCTCTATATTCACCCTGAGCTTGAAATAGCCGGAAAGTAAAACTTGCCTCGATAGAGTTGTGCTTGTGTCTTATTCTGGGAAAAATGTTTTTAATTGGAGTTGTGCATGTTTGAAAATCACAGGCCTCTCATTCATGCAGTGCATCCAGGAGGAGTTTTTTTTTGTGCTCGTAACATGCAGGCAACAGGTTTCATCAGTCTTGCCTGTTTGGCTTAGCTGCATGGAGAAAAGTTGGCTAAAGTCGTGTGGCCTGAGGATTGGGTTGCAAGGGAGGGAGCCCCTGGCACAAGTTTCACTTGCGACGAGTTCAGTTCAGTGCCAGTGGACAGTAGAGGAGGTGCATAAGGTGCCCCTCCTATGCACCGTGAGTGCCTGAAATCTGCAGGGCAGCCTCTTCCTCCTGGTGCAGCTGACGGGGCATTTATGGTAGCATCCAGCCAACAGCTCGTGCTGTGGAATTTTCTGGCACGATTCCCAGTTGGCTGCAGGACAGCAAGGCTCTGAGAATGAATCTGCTTTTTTTTCTCGTTCATTTTCTTTCCTTTTTCAGAACTGTCTGATTCCACACGCACGTCTGCAACATTAATGATGCCTGTGCAGGTTAAACAACCAGAAGCTAGGCAGTACGTTGGCAAAGCTGCATTCTCCACTGTGTAATGCAGTGGTGCTCAACCTTTTTGTCCAGTGGGCTGAAAAGGCAGTGCTTGGCCCCTCCGTGGGCTGGATCCGGCCGGTGGACCTAGTCTGGCTGTCAGAGCAGGCCCAGAGGGGCTCTGTCTGGGCTCGTGCAGGGGGTATCCTGGCCTGACATAGCTGTGCCAGGGAAGGGGGCTTGGCCTGACCCTAACCTGGCTGTATGAGTAGAAGGGATTGGTCCAGCCATGGGGGAAAGGGGGCATGGCTTGGCCCTGAACCAGCTGGGAAGGGGGAAGGGGCATGGCTCAGCCCTATCTGGGTGTGTGGGGGGGTAGGGTTGTGGCCCTACCCTATCGTGTGGCACAGGGCTTGGGATTTTGGCAGTGTGGAGGGATGGCAGTATTAACTACCACTGGTCCCCCACCACTTAATTTCCCAACCTTTGAGCGTGGGCCAGATCCTAAGGCTTGGGGGGCCAGAGGCTGAGCACCCTTAATGTAATGCAGATAAATAAATGGCTTTGATGCTGTTCTTGCTGTCCTTACTGTTGTCTAGTATCCTGTAACCCCGGGTGGGACCAGATCCTCCTTGGTGTCTAAGCATACAACAGGAGACCACTATGCAGTTGTCTTCAATGGCACAAAGTGAGGCATTTTTTTAAAGTACAGTATAACTACCATATCCCTGAGAGGATCCTCTTCTCTCGCCCTCTCATACAGGAGTAATAGCTATGTTTAGTAGCTCCAGAGACGGCGACTAAAGACCTTCTCCCTTCACCACCACTTCCTCCCAGTTCACCCCCTGCTGACATGATGGTTTTTGGTGTTGTGAGAAATCCAGTTCACTTCTCTGTCTGAGAAACAGCAGAGAGCCTTATTGTCAGGCCCCTTCGGGGATCATTGTTCCCTATGCGGGGTGGGGGCACAGTTTGGTTCAGAGGCTCTCTTTGCAACCCAGTGAGCAAAGAGCTTCCTTAATCCTGCACTTTTCCCATCTGCCTTATCCAGTGGTCTTGCAGGGTTTCTCTTTAGTGTCGGGATTTATACAGGCAGGGTAGAAAACTTGGCATCTAGTCAGCCTGTCTGTCTGTCGGAGCCCTCCTGCATCCCATCATGACTGCTAGCAGGGTCAGTGACCAGGACAGAAATGTTTGGCTCATGGAAGAGCCAGGCTAGAAGGTCGTGTGGCCTAAAATGAGAATATCAGCTTTGGAGGGCAGAGCTGGTGCAGTGTTTTTCTGAAGCGTTATGGCTTAGTCAGCTCTATGCTGTTACCAGACTGCGTGGAAGTACCTTCCAGGGATAATTTTACGCCTGTGAAGTTATTTGCATACTAGATGTTATTTGCATGCAACGGCATGAAGAAGTGTTTCTGTTCAATCAAGAAGTATTATTTTTCAGAAGAAAGAAACAGGGAGCTTGAAAATGGGTAGTAATGGACAGACTCCAGTAGTCCTCACTTTTGGGGCTTTTTATATGGTCTAGTCCATCTGTAGTCATCTCAAAAAAAAAAAAAAAAGTATTTTTGCTTACCGTGCAAGCGTACGTGGGCTCTGCCACATTCATCTGACTGATCTCTTTCCTTGCATGCCTGGTGTCGTGAGAAAGCCGGCCTTCCCATGCTTCGAGGGTGTGTTCAGGATGCATTTGGGGCAACCCTGCTGTTCTTTCACAGTCTATGTTACTGTTAAGCCTTGTTTGATCGTATCTTTTCTTGGACCAACATATGATTGGGAGAGATGCTAGACTGATGATTCTCAATCAGGGTGCCACAGCACCCCGGGGTGCTTTGAAATCCTTTCAGGGGTGCTGCAGGATGCCACACAATGTTAGCACTATTAGGTGTACAAACATGATTCACAAGATAAACCTAGAGATTTCAAATAGGAGTCCAGAGTTCTGGTCTTTTTGAGTTGTTTGCAATAGAAAAACTGCTTTGTTATTTTTTGGTAGGCAAAAAGAGGTACCAGTGGGTGCCTCGAGTCTGTCCACAGATGCCTCGAGTTTCGAATGGTTGAGAATCGCTGTGTTAGATGCACAAAAAGTTCTGTGACCTGAGGAAGGATATTTTGTTCCTGCAAGCTTGCTTAATATTTTGTCTGACTGTAAAGTTGGTCCAGTGATGTATTGCTTAACAGATCTTGCTTCTTGCATGCTCCCCGGTCCATCACAGCTATACAAGCATGGTAAGTCCAGACACAGGACTGGGGAGTCCTTTCCACATAGTGCTATAAATGGCCTTGCCGTCTGGATTTTTTTCTCTCCTGCTTTATTGGATTGGTGTCTGAGCATTGGCATGTGAAACAAAGATGTGCAGCTCTGCTTCTCCCACAGTTCAGCAGGAAGGCTAGGGATAACTTTCTAGGGATGTATTTGGATTGTGCCGAGGACGGCTCTAGTGATGCGCAGAGGACTTCAGACATGGCTAACCCAGTTATCTGTGGTTAACAGTCATAGATGGTTCAAGTTGGTTCTGCCTTGCTTATGAGTGTGGTGAAAGCACAGATCAGTGGCTATGATGACCATCTGTTGCAATAACTGCATGTTGCAAAATAGTCCACGCAATCCAGTTCCAAACCTGGTTTGGACTTGCAGATAAACTGCCTACCCCCTCATGTTTTGGATCGAAGAAAGGAGCATCACAGTGTGTTGGCTCTTGGCAGTAAGACAGGGTGTGGTAAAGACTAGCCTGTGCACTAATTGCAGGTTATGGGGCCTCCTTGGCTGACTAAGGGGAGGCTCTCTTTCATCCTAGAGTCTGTTTGCTATAAAATCCTCAGCTACTTTTGATGGGTTGGACTTGGGTTGTGACTGTGGAGGGAGGGGACTTTCTAGATATAAAAGAATGCTAATGAAAACCTAGCAGTGGACAATGCCTTCAGTTCCTGTTCCAGGTGAGAGCTTTATTATTAATATTATTATTATTAGGCCCTTGTTGAGGATGATGTAGCACGCAAAAGACCCCAGCTCTTTGTCATTTGTATTACCGAGGAGCCCCAGTCACGGACAAGGAGCCATTGCATGAGACAAATGCAGATTAGAAGGACAGGCTGCAGGGTTCAGAGCTGGACCCTTATGTAAAACCAGACTGTCGATGGAGGCATGGAGATGGAAAGGAGGGTTTGAGGATAGTTTTGTGGCTTTGAGTGTTGCATTGCATGCACCTCTCAGCTGTGAGGGGCAGCTTAAAGACCTGAGGCGCTTAAAACTGTTATTACCTGGGAGCGGATGGCATTTTTCTGACTGTAGAATGGTCTCTTGTTGGGTTTGGAGAGCGATCATTGAGGAGTCCTTGAGATCCAGGTCTCCATCCGGGGTTGTGTGGCTGCACAGAGGGGAATAGTGCATTGCAGTGAGCGCACAGCTGAGTTGGGGCACCCGGTGTGTGCTGGGCTGGGCTGGGCAGTCGCTCTTCGCAGAAGATCAAGGGTGCAGAGTGGGAGGAAGATTGCGTCTGTCCTGTGGGACTAGGAGAAAGTGTCTGTGTTATGGGTTTTGCTGAAGGTCAGGGGTACAGAGTGGGAGGCAGGATGCGTCTGTCCTGGGGGACTAGGAGAAAACATCCGTTTTGTGGGGTTTTACTGTGGAGTAAGAATCTATGCACAGCCTGGGCCAAACCTGCTTTGCTGCCCTTGATCCTGTCTCGCCATTGTCCGTGGTACGATGCCCCAAATGTCTACAGACCCTTTTATCTGCTAACGCTAAGTGTGAAGGACACTAGTGAGCACAGAAACCGTTTGTCTGAGAGAATTCACGAGACAACAGGTACGTGTGTACAGCGTACTTGGGAGATTGTCTCAAATGGTTGAAAAGCAATGGTGTCAAGTGTAACCCTGTCTCTCTCACCTTGGGACTCATCCAGGGCCAGCCAGATGTTTTGTTGCTTAGTCAAAATGCTATTTTTTCTTCTGTAGGCTTCAGTCTTCTCTGAACTGTTCCTCTCCTTGTCTTGTTAACGAAAGCCAGAGACCTGAAGGTCTGTGTGACATCTGTGGCGTTAACCTAACAAAACTGGGTGCACCTAAGGATGAAGTTTCCAGCCTCTGCATGTAGGCAGGTGTTGATTTTTATTAGACTTCTCCTTGTCATCAGAGGCAGCATGGCAGCTTAGTGGCTATTTGTAATGTTTGATTTATAGGAGCAGATACATTTTGACGATTAAGAGGAAGTTTTGTAAAAATGACTTCCTGCAGTTCGTCTGGACTAAGGGGCAAGTGGTTTTTCACGCAACCAGGACAATTTAAAATTGACAGCTGTGTGTTACTATGGCATTGGGAAGGTGGTAATCTTTCATCTGCGTTTCCTCAGGTTATCACTTAGCAGAACAACCCTAGCAGCAGTTATGCAGAACACGGATCGCACGGAGGACGACAGAAACTCCAGCAGTGACAATGCAGGCAACGGTACAGAGGCAGCGGGGGAGCAGCCTACGGACTTCAGTACTGAAATCATGAGTGTCACGGAGATGGAGCAGTCTCCTGATGGCTCTCCTGACGTAACGGAGGAGACCACGCAAGACAGCAAAATCCCAAACGTTGCAGACTTAACGACAACAGACGTAGAGGCTAACTTCCCGCCAGAGTATGAGAAGTTTTGGAAAGCAGTAGTGGAAAATCCCCAGGATTTTACAGGCTGGGTATATCTATTGCAATATGTTGAGCAGGAGGTTAGTACATCTTCCTTTCCACCGTACTTAACAGAAGATGAACTAGGCATTGAACTAGACTTCTGGTCTCTTCTAGCCCCAATTCCATGTGATCCTGTGATTCCAGTCATTAAATGGTATTGCTCTTAAGCCTGGCTCTGTTCAGTCATGATTTGCCATTTCATCACCCACCTAGGAACATAATGCAAGCGTGAAGAGAGTTAGTCCTTTGAAATGGTTTAATTGGAGAGTTTTGGAAGAGATTTGTTATGACTTGTAAAATCCTTTTAAAGATTAGCCCTGGCTGGCACCTTACATGCATGCCCAGATCACACGTAACGATTGATGTTTGTCCAGTACTTTGAAGAGGTAAAGTGCTGTTGAAGTGCTAAGTATTGTTACTGGCCCTGCTGTTAATGCAAACTTTTGCTGCCAATGTTTCCCTGTGACTCTTGGAAAGGTTGGCATTGCTGCAAATTTTTATGCTGATTTAAGACAGGCAACACTCAACGTTTTGTTTCTGTGGCTTGTGCTGAGTTAAATAGATGAGGGGTTGCCTGTAGAATCACGGAAAACGTGGAGCTCTGCTGAGACCTAGGTGAGGGTTGATTGCTTCTCTCTAGAGGCTGAGGTCCGGAGGCAGAGGTGGAGAGAAGCAGTCTCGACTGAGGGAGGATGGCAGGGATGTATGACGATACTTGTGTGCTGGGTGCGATCAGGTCATGCCTGTAACCTAAGCCACCTAGCCCAGGCATGAGTGCTGTTGCTGGATAGATCCAAAATTGTATTAAAAAAATGGTTAAGCACATTGATGTTACAGTATAGCTTTCTGTATTTTAAGTGGAATGGGTGCCTTCCCTGTAGCGAACCGCCTCAGTTCTTTAACACGTTGTAATTTGGGATCATTGAACGCTTTCTTTCTTTCTGTTTCAGAACCATTTACTGGCTGCCAGGAAAGCATTTGACAATTTTTTCACACATTATCCATATTGCTATGGATACTGGAAAAAGTATGCGGACCTCGAAAAACGCCACAGCAACATTAAACAGTCTGATGAGGTACGTAGGTAGCTGGAGAAGGCTTTTACCATTGGTCCTGTAAGCCAAATAATGACTGAACTACTGCGAGTCATTTGGCTGCTGGTACCTGCCCTTTGTGCTCAGATTTATAGGGATTTTTTTGTTTGCACTTGTCACTTCTGTGGCATTTGTAGCTAATATGTTTTCTCTTTGTTGGCAGGTGCGTTAAACCTCTACAGTTTGTCAAGCTTTGCAGTGCAAGCCTCTGTATTACACTGCAGCTTAACAAGTAGGGCAGGGCTTTTCTGTCACTTACATTTATTTCTCATTTTCAAAACAATATATAGTTGGTTTGCTGGTCACAATTGCTACATCTTATTGCATTTTTGGTCAGACGCTGTCAATGATGCTCTAATGGGTCTGTGCCCTATGGTCTGTACCCCAAAGCCTGCCCACACAACCTGGTCAGAATGCAGGGACCGCTGCGCTTTGAAGATCAAGACTCTGCACGTGGAGATCAGAACATTGCCATGTTCTATCCAACCTCCACCCAAATGGTAATGGTAGATTATTTAAACAAAATTCCAGTAATTAGTATTTCTAAGGTTCACCGGATAACACAGTGTTGCCTCTCTATTAGGACACCGTTAAATCTTTGATGTACAGTTCCCGTTCTCTTCATAGGTGTATCGCAGAGGGCTTCAGGCAATTCCTCTTAGTGTTGATCTTTGGATACATTATATAAACTTCTTAAAAGAGACGCTGGACCCTGCTGACCCTGAAACTAACAGTAGTGTAAGAGGGTAAGTTGGTTGCAAAGCGAGTTCTTGGAGAAACGCTGCTGGATAGTTGCATCGGAATAGGTGTGGTTCCATGAAGATGTTAGGATCTTCCCCTGTGAGATGGAAGCATCCATCATTTTATGATCTCTTCGTTTTATGTTTAAGACTTCCATTCATTCCTCAGAGCCTTAGAGGTAAAGTCTTTGGGAAGAAGATAGTAATTTTCTGTTCCACTTGTTTCCTTTATTGTGAAAATACCAGGAAAATCTCTCCAGAGCTCCTCTTTCCAAAAGTCTTAGTTTGGTTGTGTATCTGGAGAATGCTTTTGGTCAAGTGCATCTTTTGAATCTCCTCAATGTACAGTTACAAATAAAGGGATGTGATTTTTTTTTTTTCCCCCTTATTTAACTGCCGTTTCTGTACCCCTTCTCCCTTTCACACTCCCACTACGTCTTGTTAGATGATCTACTCTGTCCACCAATATCAGTGAATTTATTTCACTTTTCAGAACCTATGAACATGCGGTCCTAGCTGCAGGGACAGATTTCCGCTCTGACAGACTATGGGAGATGTATATAAATTGGGAAAATGAACAGGGTAACCTAAGAGAAGTTACAGCTATCTACGATCGTATCTTGGGCATTCCAACACAACTGTACAGCCATCACTTCCAGAGGTAAGGAGAGCCTACAGCTTTATGTAGCTTTGTACTATTATTAATAGAGGTAAGGTATGTGTGCAATAATCTGTAAAATAGTTTTCTGAAACTGAAAATTGAGCTCCTGTTCAGATTGAACAGAGTTCCTGCATTTAAGTAAGAATGGTTTGTCCTCTTCAAAAACACCCCCCAAAAAGGTTTTGAGGAGGCATCCAGCATCTTTATTATAGACAGCTCTGCTTATCTTGCTGTACTTTACATATAATACTAACCTGTATTTTTATTCTGTATATGGTTACCATGATTTTTGTTTTTCACATGATAGCCCCTCCCTTTCTACTTAAAGAAATGCTAATAAAAACATTGGAGACTGAACACACGTTTTCAGCTCTTCATTTATAATGGGCAGAGATTTAATTTTGGGGAGATCAGACAGATCTCTTGAGCTGGGTGGAGGCAGCCAGACTTCAAACTAATGAAGAACATGCAGTGCAGTCAAATAAGTTTAATCGTGAATTTCAAGTAAAGCAGTACCGCTTGAGGCTGTAGACCAGCTGACTAAGCTGTGAAGGGCGAGTTCTTGTTCTTTGAAGCACTGAAGCAAAGTTCATGTATTGTTGTCTAAAAAAATACTGGAAACACAAATATTCATTAAGTCTGATGAAACCTACTCGTCTCTCTTTTCTCTTCTCTGTTCTCTTCATGAACAGCGTGGGAACTGTAGAGAAGAAAATATAAGTTAAATGGGTTGATTTCCACTCTCCCTCCTCCCCCAGAAATTGTACTGTTCAACTTCTAACTCCGTGTCCTCCTACAATGTCATGCTCATTGATGGGAAAAACACTAAACAAATTTTGCAACAGTTCCGTTAAGAGAAATATTGGTTGATTTTTAGTTAGAGAACATCTATGTTTTACTTGCATAGGGGAGACCATGCCTCTTGGATAGGAGAGACCGCATATCTTACTTCTGGTTTTCAGTCTTCCTGGTGGTTTTTGCAGGAGTTCCTTCTTAGGCACTGAGAAACTGCCTCGTGCACATAGTAGGTATGTGTAAGTTGAGAAAAGTCACATTTCCAGCACAGCTCTAGGTCCATAGAGCAAGTAGCTCAGCATGTGCTGATAAGCAGGTTCTTCTTAAACTTAAAGTGAGCATTTTTTTCAGGTTAGATGTAAAAATTCACTGTTGCCGGCCCTTCCCTTTTCAGATTTAAAGAACACGTACAAAACAACTTGCCCCGAGACCTCTTAAATTCTGAGCAGTTTATTCAGCTGCGCAGGGAACTGGCTTCTGTAAATGGCCATAATGGGGAGGCTGCACCACCTGGAGCCGACTTTCCTTTTGGAACTGAAGACATCAC
Organism: Caiman crocodilus; assembly: GCA_030014935.1. Lineage (NCBI taxonomy): Eukaryota > Metazoa > Chordata > Crocodylia > Alligatoridae > Caiman > Caiman crocodilus. Next base: position 1,218,178 of record JAGPOW010000252.1, read on the forward strand.
TGACCCTGCAAAGGTAAGTGTGCAGGAGAGGTGGAAGAGCTGCTGTGTCCGTGTTTGCAGCAACAGGATAGATAGAGGAGGGTTGAATACTCCAAATAAACAGGGTAAGAGTTGTGGCTTGTTCTGCAAACTCTTTCCTTAATATTGGCCTGTGCAGATTCCTGTTGCACAAAGGCATGTAAAAACTTGGAACCGGCTTGAAAGAGTTGCCTGCTGGGAGCTGTGCGCATCCAGAAGATTGAGTCCCATTTGGATCCAAGCCACCCCTCCGAAGTAAGCAGCAGGCCATTGAATATAATAATTCCTCAGAGCCAGTGCTCTCTTATCCTGTTTATTTGGAGCAGCACTTAAAGTCACTGTGTAAGTTTCTGTTTTTAATTAATGCAGGCTGCTTCCATGGTCAGGTGGTGTTGCAACCTTTGATACTGGACACAAGCATGTCTGCTTTTTGTTAATTGCTTATTTAAATGTGTCTCCTAGCTAATCACTGAAATAGAAAACATGAGGCACAGAATCATTGAGATTCATCAAGAAATGTTCAATCACAACGAACACGAAGTCAGCAAGAGATGGACATTTGAAGAAGGAGTAAGTTTACCTGTGTTTAAATATTTGGTTTTTTTCCCTATGAAAGAGTGGTCTAGATGCTTGAATGTAGGACTGGGAACACGAATATCTGGGTGTCTGTGAGCCTGGATCTGCCTATACTTGGCCGACATTTCTGTCAGGTGTTGGCCAAATAGCTTCTCACTGTCTCAGTGTCTCTTGTATCAAAAAACTGATGGCTTCTACCTCTCATGGTCACATGTGAGCATCATTTACTAAATGTTGGTGGAAGGCACTGAGTGTTGCTTTGGGAGAGGGAAGATGATATATTTCACTAAGTGTATTAGATTGGGTCTTTTTACTTTATAGTTTTTATTATTTTTTAATTTGCTAATGCCTAAGATTTGTCTTTAAATAGCTGCAAATTAAACTGTGGTCTTCGTTTCATAAAAAGAAATGGGATCCAGGAAGTTCCCACACTTGCTACTTTTTGCTCACTCTTGGGATTATCACAAACGGGGAGAAAGCAGTGTGTCTTTAAATGAAAGTAGCATATGCAGAACCCTGGGCAAGATGCTGCAGGGAGCAAAACACAAGTTGGAGCAGCGGAAAAAACTTCCTTAGACCTTATTTGATTTGATTTGATTTTTTTGCAGGGCACACTCCAGCACACTTTTTCCTGTGCCCTCTTAAAACAGGCCAAAGGCTCTGCTAACTTTAACAGTGGCCTTTAACAGCTGTACAGGCTGGAGCAGTGTTTAACCTCTAGGAAACTTCTGACCATGAAAATCCCCTTTAGTTGTCACTCCAAGAGCATAAGTGACACGTGGCGTACAAAACTGCTGTCTTTGTGCCATCCTAGGGCAAATGCTTATTCTGGAGCCATGCAACATGGATGCACAGTGCACTGTGGCTTTGCTGCAGCTGAGGACACGGAGCAGGATTTTTCCTGCAGGTTTAACTTGTCATTGTGCAGCCCATCTATATCATAACAGATGCAGCTGGGATCAGAATTTGTTGTTAAACTAGGGAAACAGGCATGTAAAAACTGCTGCGTTGGCAGTGTTGCCCCATTTAACAGTTCTGTGGCAACCTTACCTGCTGGGCCTCTCTGACTTCCTCGCTTGGCCCAGTGTTTAAAAAATATGCATGTGAGGATGGATTTGCATTTCTTAGAAAGTTCTCATTGAACCCAGACTTTAAAAGTGGGTGCCTACGTAAGGTGCTTTAATCCCAATAAAAGAGATCTGATTCACCCAAAGAACCTTGTCTGCTTGTCTCCTTAGACCAACACGGCTACAACCAACACCCCTTAATCCACATTAGGTGTCTGAGTAAGTGGCCTGACTGCTCAGAAATGCTTGAGTACCTTTCTAGATCAAATCAACCAGTTAAGTCCCCTTGCTCTGCAAGAGCTAGAGACAGATTGGTTCTACAGGCATCAATGTAATGGGCGCATGAGAGGACTGTAGCTCAAAACTGAACTGCTGCAGGGAGAAAAACAGGGTTGATTAAAGGACAGCCATCCAGAAATGGAGCATCTACCCTCTGAAGGGGAAGTCCTGTTAAGCCTGCATCATTATTGCCCCAGCCATCTGCCTCTCTTTCCTTATCCAAATCTTAAAATGAATTGCGCCCTCAGGCCACAGCAGCGTTTAGATGGGGATACATGGGAAACGGCAGGCTTTCATTAAGTTCAGATGCCCTGCTTTGCTTTATTACGGTATTGACAACGTTACTGCTTTTAATAACAGTTGGAAGGAGCTAGCAGCATGGATGTGCTTAAGGTAGTTTCAGTGGAAGAGAAACTTGCAGGTGAAATCCGAGATGGGGAGAACCAGGCGCATCTGGAGTCCTGCAGGCAAAGTGAACAATGTAGTGGTTGCTCAGAGTACTCAGGGTGTGGCTGGAGAACAGTCATTATTTGTTCTTTTATGGCATCCTGCCCAAATCTTTCTGCAGTCAGCATTTTTTTTGGAAGGTAATAATTTTATTGCTGAGATGCAATCTTGTTAGCTTTGCAAAACTCAATTAAAATGTTTACTGTTGCAGCGCATGTAAGTGCTTTAATTGTTTTTCATCCGAACGGTTCCCAAAATGATTTGCAGGATTATAAATGATTAACCAATTATATCGGAGGGCTGGGTGACTACAGAAGTAAGTACTTTATACATATGCAGCTTGGGTGGTGAAATCAGTTTTATTTACAAGTTCAGTGCTGTCATGTTTGAATTGCACATGGGGGTGGGGAGGAGAAGATGAATGGCTAACTGTGTTTGCAATGGGACTTCTTTACTTAAATCCTGGAAACATTTCTGTTGTTCCCTTGGTTGTATGAAAACTTCTTTATAAAACCTAGAGTTTAGTTTAATAATGCCAAGCTTTTCTTTAAAATGAATCACCTCATGACAGCGTTTCTTTAAAATTAATCGGACCACAAAGTTCCTTCAGTCCGTTTGTTTAAATAACCTGCGCAAGAATATAATTTTGAAAAGTCTAGAGGGTCATTATATGATCCAACTACAAAAAAGAAAGTTTCTTGCTAAGTGTTATTTTTGCCCGTGTTGTCAGTTTACTGGTGAATTTGCATTCCCGTGTTGTGCATCCATTGCAGATAAAGCGGCCTTACTTCCATGTAAAACCTTTGGAGAAAGCTCAGCTGAAAAACTGGAAAGAGTACTTAGAATTCGAGATAGAAAATGGGACTCATGAGAGAGTTGTGGTCCTCTTTGAAAGATGTGTTATTTCTTGTGCCCTCTATGAGGACTTCTGGATTAAGGTAAGGGCAGTGGTTTCCCACTGATCTCTTTCTGATTGCAAACATTGATCTAGTGACTAACCTTTTGTACTCTTGTTGAATGTTGTTCATATATAACTATATCTGTTGCATTAGGAGATGGTCTGCTTGCAACCAGATTTGACTGCTGCATATGCCAACTTCGTTGCCTCTCTACGTCCTTCCTTACAGAAACTAGTCTAGTGGTTCAATAAAGGTGCTGAATGGGTTTAAACAAAAGAATTTTATCGTTCTGTCATGTATTTAAAGACCCCAAATAAGCTGTAAAATTATTCAATCTCTACTTTGTTTTCAAATGTAGTATGCCAAATACATGGAGAACCATAGTATTGAAGGAGTGAGGCACGTCTACAGCAGGGCCTGTACGATACACCTTCCTAAGAAACCAATGGTCCACGTGCTGTGGGCTGCCTTTGAAGAACAGCAGGGTAAGAGTCAAGTTAAATGAGCAGCCTTTTTAGCAGCTCCTACCTCTATCGTTATGAGCAGAGTTTATTTTTATTTTTGGATGTGGGTAGAGCATGCATCATCCTCAGGGCCTTGCATTTCTCTTTCAGGGAATATCAACGAAGCAAGAAGAATCCTGAAAATGTTTGAAGAATGCGTTGTAGGATTAGCCATGGTTCGCCTGCGAAGAGTGAGCTTAGAACGCAGACATGGAAACATGGAAGAAGCTGAACACTTGCTCATGGAAGCCGTGAAGAACGCCAAATCAAGAAGCGAATTGTCATTTTACACCATCAAGCTTGCTCAGCATCTCTTCAAAGTACAGAAAAACCTCCCAAAGGCAAGAACAGTGCTGTCGGAAGCCATTGAGAAGGACAAAGTATGTGTTTCCCGAGGGCTTTGTAGGCAGCTCTTTGTCTCGTATTACATTTCCTCCTGATTTAAAGCTATAAAGCAAGGCAACAATGATGACAGCTTGTCAGTCTGTATGTAATGCGTTGTATTACTGCATGGAGACACCAGTCCCTCTAAGCTGATGTTGCCAGGTTTGCAGGTTTTGAATCCTACCTTTTACCCCAGTCCCAACAGCACTCCTGATTTCCTTCCTCCTTCTGAGGCATGTCCTTGTCTTTGTCCGTCTCCTTTCCAAAAACAATAAGCAGTGTGTCATAGTTTCCTAGTAGGTAGGGTTGGAAGGGACCTGAGTAGATCTTCAAGTCCGACCCCTTGTCACGGGCAGGAACGGATGCTGGAGTCAAACAACCCTGGCTAGGTGTCTATCTAGCCTTCTTTTGAAGATCCCCGGAGTAGGGACAAGCACCACTTCCCTTGGAAGTTGGTTCCAGCTCCTAGCCGCCGTGACTGTGAAGTAGCGCCTCCTGATATCCAGCCTGAATCTGCTGTCTGTCAACTTATAGCCGTAGTTCCTTGCTACTTTTAATAGTGCTCGGGGGAACAGGGACTCTCCCATTCCCCGCTGATCACCCTTGGCCAGTTTATAGACAGCCACCAGATCCCCTCTCAGCCTTTGCTTGTGGAGCCTATACAGGTTCAGGTCCTGTAGCCTCTCCTTGTAGGGCCTGCCCTGCTGCCCCCGATCACGTGAGTGGCCCTCCTCCGGACCCTCTCCATGCTGTCCACATCTCTCCTGAATTGTGGCCCCCAGAACTGGATGCAGTACTCCAACTGCAGCCTGACCAGTGTCACACAGAGGGGGAGGATCACCTCCTTGGCCCTGCTTACGATGCATCTGTGGATGCATGACAAGGTGCAGGTCCCGACTGTGTGCCCACATTGGTGGCCCATGTTCATCTTGGAGTCTATAACGACTCCAGGATCTCTTTCTGCCTCTGTGCGGACGAGAAGGGAGTTCCCCAGCCTGTAGGTGTGTTGCTGGTTCTTTCTTCCCAGGTGCCGTACCTTGCACTTGTCAGTATTGAATCCCATCTTGTTCTCATCCGCCCACCCCTGTAACCTGTAAGGGGTATAAGAGTGCCAGCATTGACTGCGTGATTGGCAGCATTTTTGGGACGGGATCGGTTTGTATGGGTGACTGACTCTTGGCCACGCAACCTCTTACTGATTGCAAGCTGACATCCATTCTTGGATGTGCTATAGCTCACAAACGAGGCAGGTCCAAGATCATCTCTCCTTCCTCTTGAGGAGAAGGAAGCCTGTACTGGCTATGCTACAGCAGAGAACTGTAGCTTAAAACAGGGCCGTCCCAACTTGGGAAAGGCTGGGGGCCCCAGGCTGCACACCACGCAGGTTGCCAGGATCCTCACTGTGCAGGTGGTGTGAGCCATTCCCTGCCAGTGCTGTGGGGGTGAGCGCAAGTTCGTGTGTGATTTGTGGTTGTGCCAGTGGGAATTTCCTGAGTCCTCCATCACCATGCTGCCCTGCCCTAGCAACTCTGGGCTACTGCTGCAGGAGCAGCGAGGGGAACTGGTGGCTGGGTGGGAAGCCTGTGGACTGCACTTTAACTCCTTCTGGGTAGACGCAGCCTGCGGGCCACAAAACAGCCTGGGACCCAGAGCTCTTGATCTAGATAAAGATATCTGAGAGATGCTAGGACAAACAGTGCTGTCCAGCATTGGCCCTGCTTTGTTTTTGCACAGGAGAACACAAAGTTGTATCTCAACCTGCTTGAAATGGAGTACAGTGGGGATCTCAAGCAGAATGAAGAAAACATCCTCAGCTGTTTTGACAAAGCTGTCAGCGGTGCGTTGTCAATAAAAGTGAGGATTACGTTTTCTCAGCGGAAGGTGGAATTCCTTGAAGACTTTGGTTCCGACGTGAGCAAGTAAGCTTTACCTTGCACTGTACTGGGGTCGCTGAAAGAGCTGCTTATTAGGGCTTCGCAAAGCTTCGGTTGCTGATTCGATTCGGAGGAGATTCAGCCCAATTTGGCAGCCAAATCTCCAATCTGAATGGAATCAGGAGACCCATTAATCTTTCTCAATTGAATTGGAAGCCTCTGATTCGATTTGGAGAGATTCAGCCATAGGCACAGCTTTATATATTTTTTTGATGGACCTCGAGGTACCAGGCACAGCTTGTGAACTGAGATGCTGGGACGGGTGGAGCGTCCCACTGGAGCGTGGTGGGGGGTCCGCTGTCAGCGGCAGACCCAGAAGTGAACCAGAAGTATTTCCAGTCCACTTCCGGGTCCACCACAGAGCATGTGGGGGACTCCCTTGCCCCTCTGATCGACGACTGGTGCCTCGTGGGTCTGGCAAGGCACCCCTGTGGCCGATCTCCAAGCCGGAGGGGCACGGAGAAGGGGTCACGCTTGGTGGTGGCCCCAGAAGTGGACTGCAAGTACTTGCAGTCCACTTCTGGGTCCACCCTCGAGCGCACACGGGGGGTTGCCCCATGCTCCTTTGGGATACTCCATCTGCCCCACCGTTGCAGTGTTCACAAGCTGTGCCTGGTACAAGATATGTAGAAAAAAACACACAAAGCTACATCTATGGCCGAATCGCTGATTCTCCAAATCGGCACCGAATCTTCAGATTTGGCCAAATTGAATTGGGACAGTGAGCCGAATCAGTGAATCTAATTACTGTTCCCCAAATCAGGCCAAATCTGAATCAAGTACTGCCTGCTCCACACACCCCCTGCTGCTTATCAGCTGGGGAGAGGGTTATACTTAACTACGCTTACGAAACTGGTGTTACTTTTAGTGCTGCAGTCAGTGCTTTGCACTTTGAAGGGATTTGCCCAGAAAATCCGTAGCACAACTGCTCTTCTCTGAAAAGCAGCCATTTTGGCTTAAAGCGTCTCCTGCTCGTTCACACCCCGCAAAACCATTGTTCTTTTGTTTGAAACCTGTGGTAAGGGATCACCTACATGGCCTGCGTAGTGAGGAGAGCTCTTGAAAGAGGAAGGTTTTTTTGTTTTGTTTTGTTTCTTTAAAAACAGTTTGACATGCTTTAATTTTAGACCCAGCCGCAGCTTATATTTTCAATTACGTCCCGATTTAATCTACCCTGAGACCAAGCGCTGCTGACATGTTAGAAGCTGCAGGCTTCCCAGTAATATGCTTTGCATAGGTCTTCCCTGGGGATCACCGAGGTGTGCAACAGCGCAGCACTGAGCAAAGCACATTGTCATCTTCATGCTCTGTAACATCTATACCATCCGGCGCTGTATGTATGTTCGTGAGTGTAAACCATCAGCTGCCAAAGCAGAAATACAGACATGGTTGATGTTTCATAGTGAACTTGGGAACTCCCGATTTATTAATGTGATAAACGTTGTTTATAGAAAATTTTGTTGGAATTTTTTTGTAGAAAATTATAAAATGTACTTACTTGCTCCTGACACAGCTGTGCCCCTTCATTCTAATAACACGGATGCAGGAATGCATGGGTACTGTGAACTCTTTCTGAACCATAGCCAAAACTTGGAAAACGTAGAGGTTGTTGTGATCTAGCTATTTTAATAGCGTCCTGTTGTGAACTTTCCATGGCCGGGCTAAGTGCAGGGGTTGTTTGTGGGTTTTTTTTAGGCTTTTGGATGCCTACAGTGAACATCAAGCCCTACTAAAAGAGCAGGATTCCTTAAAAAGAAAAGCAGAAAATGGGTATGAACTGTTGCCTTGAATTGTTGATACTGTTCGATTTGGTGTACAGACAGTGTGTAATGTATCTGTTTGAAAAAAGTTTGGAAACTCTTCAAGAAAATGGTCAGTGACTACCCCTTGTTCATGGTTAAGGGTTTTTTAAGAGGTAAGATTGGGGAGGGGAGGAACCTCAGCTTTAAACAATTTGGGCTGCCAGAAATGCAGAATACTAAAAGACAGATGTGTGGTTCCATCCTTAAATGGGCTTGAACTAAAATACTTCGGCTGAAGTAAGAATGCAATTATCTAAAGCAAGAATTAAATCAGGTAGAACTTCCCATTGACTTTACTTAAAGTGAAAGCTTGTCTTTGACTGCTTGAAATAAAAAGCATGTCAGAAATTCAAGCTTGATATTTGAGCCTGTAGCCCTATCAAGTGGTACATTAAGGCGCAGGGGTGGACAAGCTGTGGCATGGGCAACCTCTGTGCGTGCCACGTGACAGATCCAGGAAGAAATACGGAGTATAGCAGCAGGTAAAGCAGGAAAAAGAGCAGCAGTCAGGCAGGGAGCAGAAAACAGAGGAGCCGATCAGGCAGGGAGCACAGGGCTGGGAGCAGAAAGCAGAGCAGCTGCTCGGGCAGGGGAAGGGGCTGTGGCCATCAGAGGGTGTGGAGCTAATTTGCAAAAGTTGGCTCCCTGCTGCAGTGGGGTGTGGGAGATGCTGCAGAGCCATTTTATTTGTTTTGTTGCTGTTGAACAATGTCTTTATATTGCATTTTTTTAGATCGGAGGAACCAGACGAGAAGAAAGCACATACAGATGATGCGACTATGGCTTCTACGCAGATGATGGATGGAGACATGCAGGCCAATCAGATGGCGTATAATTACAGTGCTTGGTACCAGGTGAGTGTGACAGTCTGTTTCCTTTGTTCATCCATTTCATATATACAAGGTCTGTTTTATTCCCAGTCATTTCTTTCTCTGCATCCAGGTGCTTGTTGGCCATGTCAGATAAAATCTTAGTTCTCTCATGTTTTCTCCCTGCCCCTGCTCTTTTTGAACGTAAGAAATGCCGTGCTGGGTCAAACCACAGGTGCGTCTAGCCCAGCGTCCAAAGTGTGGATGCTAAGATGGATCTGCTTCTTCTCCTTCATCTTCCAGGTCTCAGAGGCCTTTGAATTCTTCATGTTGAGGTGCACCCTTACTTACCATGTTTAATACCCACTGATGGACCTGTCCTTTCTCAGTCTGTTTAGTCCCCATCTTGCCTTTGTCACGTTCCTTTGCAGAGGACTGAATACATGCGACAGACTGCAGCGGTTGGCGCTTGTGCAAATTGGTCCTTCTTACACAGGTCTGCTAACATTTAGACACAACTGCAAGTGCAGGAAGGGTGGAGGGAAATCATTTCTTTTCATGCTGGAACTTTCTACTCTGCAACGCACCCTGAACGCACAAAAGTCACCTCTGGGATGCCAAGCTCGTCCTATTTGTCTGGTAAATTGCTCTAGCACTTCACTTAAGCGATTTGATTTGCTTTGTATGCTTATTAGTACAAGTGCGCTTTGGTACGGATCCACTGTAGGCCTCCATGTGTACAAGATTGAAGTCTTTGGAATAGCCGTATCTGGGGCCGCACCCTGCCCTGTGCTATCTCTTGCTTCCATAACAAGGCGTAAAGGGTGGGAAAGCTGCAGCATCCCTCAGTTCTCGTGCTGGCTGGCTGCATCTGACAGAGCCCAGCAAGGATGCGAGCTGTTAGTTTTTCTTAGCTCTGGCTCTGTGCCCTTCGGAACGGTTGGGACGTGTTCTGCCCACTCCAGGACAGCGCGTACAAACCACTGTCCACTGGAGCGGGTTCTGGATGGTCAGATCCCACCCCCGTTATACAGGGCAGATCAACCGCCCACCTAATGCAGGCTTAGCCTTGGCGTGCCAAGCCCTGTATGTCTTGGACTAGACAAATCCTATTAATGGATAGCAGGTGGCTCATCCGTCTTCATGGAAGTCATGTACTAAATGTTTGGTGTGCCAGTGTTCTGGGACGACTGGCCAATTGTAGGACACACCTGAAACTCTTAGTTATTGGGGATGTCGATGACAGTCTTGGCAAGCTTTGGGGTATTACTGGGTTGCAGACCCCACCAAGTGTGGGAGGAAAGTGTCTTCCAGTACAGCCTCTAATAGTCAGACCTTTGGAAGCATCACCAACATCCAGGTGCTGCAAAGAGACTTGGTTCAGAGAGCTTCACCGCAGCAGCACGTGTGGCTCTGAACTCATTTGCTGGAAGACTGTCCTGAACGTGGACGCCAAGCTGTTGGCTGAGTGTAGAGGACGCACGAAGCCTTGCTGAGGAGAAGACTCGTTAAGCCCTGCATTGCATCCACGGCTGGCGACAAAGAGCTTTCTACTATCCTGGCACCAGTGAAACTGCAGCAACAGCCAGCGGCGACCTGAGCAACAGAATCAGTGATGGCAGCGTAACCACTTGTGCGGTTCAAGGACTCTGGGCTTGTCTGGGTGACACAACACTCAGTCAGGGCATGTACTTCAGTGTTGACAGCGTCACGTGTCTAGAGGAAATCTCTTCTTCCCCATTGACAGGACATGACTGCTTACCTCATGTGAGCGAGGGAATGTGTCTTTCTTGAGTTGCTTTGTGAGAGGATAGATTGCACGAGTGGTTCTCCTTACGGGGACAGGCAATATCAGGCATATCCTAATCCACTGGTGTCCTGTGGAGATTAGACGCAGTCTCCTTTGCATACTTCCATGAGCAGTCTCTTCCTTTTTCTAGGAGGAGGAGATTGTGCCCTCTAGAGGCATTGCTGATGCCGGGTCAGGTAGATCTCCCACGTGTGGGAGCAGCAGGATTCTCCTTACCCTGCATGAGCCATCAGTGGTGGGAGTGGGGACCTCCCCGCTGGATGACCGAGTCATTGTGTTAAGTGAAGGCCAAATGCTACGGCACACGCCTTCCGCTCTTCCAGCCACAGCAGCGCCTGAGGAGAGGCGGTAACAAGTGCAGCAGACAAGGTATGAATACTCTTATGCCCGCAACCTCCGAGGCTCCTTGGTTGTCTTAGGAATCGGAGCTGGAAGGGACCTCCGGAGGTCATCTAGTGCAGGATCTTGCACCAGGCAGGCTCATCTACATAATTGCAAGGCATGTTGCCAGCCACCAAAAGCCGCAGGTAAAGCAGGGGGACAAGGGCTGTTAGTGTCTGCTGCTGCAAGGGTTATTTAAAATGCACTCAAGCCATGCCCCACACTACAGAGGAAGGCAAAACCCCCATGGCCTGTCCCAGTCTGACCGCAGGGTAGAATTCCTTCCTGGTCTCAGAAGCAGCTCAGTTTGTGGAGGAGAAATCCTGCTTCTCTGCTTCCTCTCCCTGAGCCTTCCTGGATAAAGACAACTTTCTTATCGGGACGGCCGGATTTTACCAGGCTTCTGCACCAGAACCAGGATGAGCTCACGATGGGTGATTTTGGGTCTTAAGACTTACTCCGTAAGTATCTGTGGGCAGTTCAGTTACTGCCTGCTCCATGGCTAAGCAGTGATAGTGCTCGGGGCCGCTGCATGGCTCTAGGTACCAGGAATTCCCAAGGATGTATCAGTCTGAGGCGTAGTCATCCTTGGACCATCAGAAGTGCTGTATCAGCACGTGCCCTTCAAAGGCCCTGCTCCGTTCCACCAGCTCCAGTGCTGGATGGGGGGTAGCAGTCGGGACCCACAGCTTCCCTTCTCGCTCCCCTCCCTCTTGGGGGACCTTCTCATCCTGTTGGCTACAAACACGAGTGGTCATAAAGTAGGTGGTATTGGCATCCTGGGGGAGGGGGTTCCTTTATTTCAAGGAAACCAGGAGCCGGGAAGGTGTCTTCAGCCTCTCCTAGATGGTACGTGAACGGCAGCCACTTTGGTCTGCTTCAGGAGCATGCCACGAGACGCGCATGGCAGCATCACAGCAACCCACTGACCTCATCAGATCTCCTGCCCTTGGCTTCAGGGCCACTAGGGATATGCCTGAGATCTTTGATTAGGAGCGTCCTGACCTGCCCAGTAACCATAGCACAGGTCCCCCGCCAGCGCGCCTTCTGTGCTTGACAGGCCCTGGGAGGGGACCGAGGGCAGGCCAGGGTAACTGTCCTTTAACCTTACCAGACGCAATAAGGTGCACGTACAGCCCCATAGATGCAGCCAGTCGGAAGACTAGTTTTGTGCACACGCAAATACACGGGCATGGTTAGTGGGCCCCACAACGGCCGCGTGAGAGAGAAACGGTTGGTTGCTGTTGCGTTCACAGCTGTTCATTCTGGAGTTGTTGAATGTTAATATAGCAACTCTCCAAGTATCCTGTGCTGCTGACTCACCCCACGTTGTCTTGTTTTTCCAGTACAACTACCAGAACGCGTGGACTTACGGACAATATTATCCCCCCCCTCCCACCTGATTCGAAGAGCGACTGGAGTTCACTGTGGAACTGCAGCAAAGACGGACTATAAAAATATATTTTTTTAAATTTGGGATGTGAAGAGAACTGTTGTCTGACCTGCCCTTCAGTCTTTGCATGCGAGACAGACCGGTGTTCACAGGGTGTACGTGAAGCAAGACATGCGTGTTGGTAAATGATAATTGAGCTCTCTGCACGCGGCTGGTTTACCATGAACGCAGTTTTATTTCCCATGCTAATTTATGGAGAAATGACCTGGAGAACTTGGTTTTGGTTTCAGTTTTTGCTCGTGTTGGTTCTGTAGGTATCATCTCCTTCAGATGACCACCCGTTTTAAGCAGATGAGGGCACAACGGAGCTAGGCAGGGGCTGGAGGGGCCCCAAATGTAAGCAAGGCCACCCCTTTCCTGCTTTTCTCCCTGACCAAAAATTGATCTCCTCATCCGCTTCTCCTGTGAAGGTTTTACCTGTAACTCGGTTACGGAGCCCAGAGCAGTGTCTGTCCGCATTGTCATGATCACACAACTCTACTGACAGTGTTTGCAAGCTGTCACGTGCATTTTATATTGGGGGGTCACACTAAATAGAGCGCAGAATGACATTGCAGCCTTTAAAAAAAAAAAAAAAAAGGCACCGAAACTATCGTGTGTTTTGGGGTGGATTTTTTGTATTTCCAATTTTCATGTATGTTGTGAGCAGACTCTTTATTTTGATCAAAATGATCATTTTTTTGTAATAAAACTAAGGAATTGTCTGCAAATTCATCTCCAAGCTCTATGGGTTTTCTTTGCAAGCCCAGCAACACTGTGACAGTAACAATTCAGCAAGCATTTTGCAGTTAAACTCCCACGAGAATAAAAACCCAGATTATACTCATGCCATTAGCCATGCAGCTATCATCCACATAACTTTTATTTGCGACCTTTGGCTTAAAGCAGTTTGAAAACGAGTGTTAGCCGACTTCAGACCACAGAAGCACTAAGATTGAGGCAGCAAAGATGAACCCGTAGTGTTCAAACACTGGCACGGAAGGAGCAGATGACTGCTACTCTGGAAGTCGGGTGTGCATGGACAGCTGTGTGGCAGGGGTCGCCGTTTGTTCAGTGTTGGTGGTGTTCAGACAGACTATATGCTGCTTGCTGACTGTGCTGGATCCCACTTTCCTTTACAGCATTTCCCATGAAAGTTGGGCTCAGAGAGACCGGGAGGACTGACAATAGGGTTTGGGAACCACCTCTGCTCTACACAACAGAGCAATTACCACCTACAGCATGTGCCTTTGTGCCGTTTCAGCTAACGAGCCATCTTCTGCTTGGGAGAAGGCATCCTAGAGCAGAGGGGTGAGTGTACTGCTTCAGTGCTGCCTGCAAGGACAGGCACAGAGGGAAGCAGCTGGGCTGCTCTGCTTCCTGGACTTACGTGCCAGGTAAGAGCCAACTGCCTTTCCCTTGGGCAGCGGCAGTGGTTAAAGCTCCCTGGGTCCAAACAGCTCAACCCTCAAACCCCCGTAGTTTGCTAGGCTCAATGAGATGGAACTAGCCCAGCAGTATCTACGTTATGGTGCTTGAAGAATAGACATACCGTGCCCCATCCTCCCTAATGACAGCTTTTTATCATGCTCAGTGACTGTGGGAAGGCTATGCCACCTTTAAACTGAACACAAGTCAGAAAATGATGTGGCCTGTTCAAGGAAGCTGCCCGTCCTTCAGACACCTGTTTAACATCCATGATAACTATGTCAGTGCTAGTCACTGTACATAGGTGGACACATTCCTTTCCAACCAGCGGTTCGGGCACCTGCTACCCTCTGGGGCACGCTGACATAAGGAACAAAGCTGGGCTGAAAAACCTGTTGGGGCACTAGGGGCGTCAACAGACCACCACGTGGGTCCCCTTCTGAATGGCTCAGGGCTATAAACCTCCCTGCGCACAATCAGAAACAGAAGGGTTTCCCCACTTGTTCAGGCACCTCTACTGTGCTGCAGCTGTCTTCCTAGAGCACGTCTGTGGGTAAAACGTACAAGGTACAAGTGTGAACTGGCCCCTGCCCTGAGGGGCTTCAAGCACTATAAAAAGAGGTAGGCAGTCAGGTTTGTAAATGGGAATTCGGGCACAGATGGTAAGCGTTTCCTCAGACAAGCAGGGCAAGAGGAACTGGCTGTTACCCAGGGTCTGGCTCAAGCCCTTGAACATAACTCTGACAGAAGCAGCAGCTGCAGTAGACCTTTACCTACCACCCAGCTGTGTTCAGTGGAAACAAATCAGTCTACAAGGCGCTAGGGCGGTCACACAACTGCTTTAGACCTACTAAGGGGGAGCTGGCAGTACTGACACTGCTGGGCAACTGCTCATTTGGAGAACCATGTCAGGGGCTGATGAACAGTAGCAAAGAACTCTAACTTTTAGGCCCAGGACTGCGCCCCCCTGCATCTCCTAACACCTCCTTAATATATTGCAGGACAGCTGATCCACTCCACTGGGCCAACCGCATCTTTGCTTACCTCTGCTTTTAGGCTACAGGAGCTGCCCCCCTTGCATCTTTCCTGAACGGATGAAATTCCAGTGCCATTCCCCACCTCCACCAGGCTCAGCTAGACTCCAAGCAACTCCTGGGTTCTTAGCTGGAGATTGCTTGCTCTCTGTCACTGCGTCTCCATCTCCTGTTGGTTCAGCCATGGAAAAAAAAAAATCCTTGCAGCAGGGCTGCAAGTCAGAAAGCTACATGACAGCCCAGCCCTGTTCTGGAGACGTCTAACTGCTGCAGCAGATGCCGTGATGTGTTCACCTGCAGTTGGCCATCCTCTAAGCTAGAGCATTGCTGGGGCTCCAAAGGCAGACAGAAACGGCCCCCTGTGCGAGCCTGAGGAGGGAAAATGCTGACACTGAGCTATTCCCTTCCTCTAGCCTTATGGCGGGAGCAGATGCTTTAGATGGGACTTACGCAGCGTTTGCTTCGTCCACAGCAGCAGAAAGGCTTTTCCAGGGGAGCTACCGCAGCATCACAGCACAAGAAAAAGCAGCTCAATCACGTGCACGTGGCAATGGAGGTTTCTTTAGTGGTGTTTACTGAACAGCCGTTGGGACAAACGGGCTGATTTCAATAGGCAAGGCCACAGCTGTCACTAGCTCTCGAAGTTGCCAGGTCAGATCCGCCCCATCAGCCAACTCCTCCTGCACAGACGAGGTCACCGCAGCCAAAGGCAGGCATCGGTCTTCGCATCAGTCGATATCCACCAGCTCAACTTCAAAGAAGAGCTTTGCGTTTGGTGGGATCCTGTTGCTTGAGTTAAGGAAAGGTCTGCAGTGCCTGCGAGGTACAAGCTGCCACCCTCTAGCTCAGGGACAGGCAATTATTTCGGGTGGAGGGCCACTTACTGAGTTTTGGCAAGCCATCGAGGGCCGTGTGACAGGCAGCCAGGGGCACATAAAAAAAATTTAGCAAATTACTGTTAAGAGGCCCCGCAGGCCGCATTTTGCCCACCCCTGATCAAGCTGATGTTTTTCAAGCATGCCCATTTTCAAGTGTGCCATGTCAGCAGCCTCTGGCAAGGACCAAGCTCTCCCTCCCCGCGCTGTTCAACACCTACTGGCTACACCTGCAACCTGGTGGCGATGGTGTGAAACGCTGGGTGCTTGTTCAGCAGGACTGCTCAAAACAGCAGGTACCTCTGCAGACCCCCTCCCTGTTTGGAAGTGCATTGATGCAGGCAGCTGGATGGAGATAGGCTTTTCCCTGGGGTCACAGGGCTAGAAACAAGTGTTGCTCAATAAAGTGCATCATGGCAGAGCGGATCCACTTCACTGGGCCAAATATGTCTCCACTTATCTCAGCCCTTGATGGGAGAGGACAAGGAGCGATGTGGTCTTTCTGCTTTCCCTGCTCAGCCACAGCCATCCCCCAGGATCAGGGAGTCGAGCTCTTCCTCACCCAGCCCGACTTGCTCCTGAGATCACAGGAAATGAGAACCCCGACTTCCTGCCTGAGGAGAGGCACCAAGATCACTTGGGTGTCATAGTGTCTAGAGTCGGAAGGGACCTGGGCAGATCATCTAGTCCGACCCCCTGCCTTGGCAGGAAAGAGCACCGGGGTCAGATGACCCCGGCAA
>JAGPOW010000252.1:1255408-1282169 GCA_030014935.1 Caiman crocodilus
TGACCCCAGCACTTGTTTCCTGCCATTGGCAGGGGGTCAGACTAGATGGCCTGCTCTAGGCCCCTTCTGACCCTAGTTACTATGAAACTATGAAACAGGGATCAATTCTGAAAAATGTTGAAAAATTGTGTATAACTGTAAAATGTTAAATATTTAATAGGAAATTGTGCATAAGAAATTCTTTCAAAATTGGCAGCAAGTTTCAGGTGTTAATTGTTACCACCTGAAGAAGTAAGTTAAAATACCTGTCATGGTAATTTGATGCAATGAGACATATATTTTAGAAAAATAGACATATAAATATGTGAATAATTATCCACAGTTTTCATTAACTCTTTCATATGATTCACTCGCAAGCTTAAATAAAAACTGAAGTTGGATAATGGGTAGGCATCAGCAGTGGGAAGCTATGGTCTTTGAAGGAACCATATTTCATTGCGTCTCACCACCGCCGCTGGGTTGGTGTATCCCGCAATGATGAACGTGTCGTCCAGACATAGCTCAGGACTTTCCAGAAGTTCTTCCAGCAAGTTTATTTCTCTCATGATAGACATTTCATTGATGACCCCTTGGAAGCTCCTGTATCAATCAAGTTTAAATTGAAGTCTACTCTATAATAGATGTATTCCTTGGAGACCCCCTAATTCCAGAAGCTTATCTCCCTTTCCCAGCTCTGTGGTGATTTTTAGATGATATCACTCCTGCTCTGTAGGTTGTAGCTGCTATAGTTTTGCTTAAATTAATATTTAGACTTGTCAGCTCTAATATCTCCCGTGGTACTACCATATGAGAGAAACTGGTTGAGGAGGGGAATATAACTGCTACTAATTTACTTTAAAAAAACCCCAAAAAACCAAGTACCTTGTAACCTCAGCCCCAAACTGTAGAATGTGAAATAGATATTTTCCAAATACCTAAGTATCTAAAACAGAAGTATTTAACGCAGACATTGAGCCCTGAGGTCCACTTATTAGGTTTTAGTATTTGAATTGAAATATGTGGCTAGAATGGAACTTGTGCCACTTATGCTTTTATTTGAACAAGATTAAAATGTTTCTTACCTAGTGTACACAATAGTAGGAGGCCACTCTTCAATGACTATGTCGGGATCCGACGGCTGAGGTGGTTGCCCCTGCAATTGTTCAGGCAAGTAGTATGCTACTGTCACAGAACGTGTGATCTCAGATCGATATTCATTTGTATGCACTATAGTCACAATGGGTATAGTTAAGCCAAGGTACAAACCTGAAGAGAAATACATGACTTATGTTGGAGAAGAGAAAGTAGAACTCTTGTATTCTATATGCATGAATTTTTAACCTGTGCTAAATAAACTAAACTCACTTTTTAATGAATCAAAGCATCATGCAACAGGCAAGGTCCTATAGCAGAATGGAATTCAGTAGGTTTTAAAAATGGCAGCATGGTATGGATGGTTGGAGGCTATTGGTATCATCCTGTGCTTTGAAATGCAATGCCAGTATCAAACACTGTTCTGAGAGCTGCCCTCCCCTTAATGCTGAACACGTGGCTCTTGCCAAGTCTAATCTGGCAAGTTTGCACATACCTTACATGCTTGGGTTTTTTGTGTTTTTAACCCAGCCACATGCAAAATTTTGTACATCTAGGAACAAGAAATGCAGGTCATTTCTGCAGGATAGGGACTGCCCCTTGGAAGTAGTGGCTTAGGGGAAAGAATTTACTGGTTTGAGTTACTAAGCAGCTTGCCGTGTGTTCCAAATACCATGCTGCGGGAGAAGAAAGAGGGGGTAATGCAGCCTTTGAAAGTATGAATGCAGGAATAATGAGAGAAATAGATGTTACTTCTGTGTGAAGCACTGAGATGAGTACTGTAATACTGTAGATGGTTCTGGTTTTGTTTTTTTTTTAGAAATTTGGAGAAGGTTTGGGAAAGAGCCCAGAAAAATTATTTTAGGATTGGAAACAATGCCTCAGTGGGAGAAGCTTGGTGCTAAACCTGCTTAGCTTTTCAGGGGAAAAAGAGAGAGAAAGGACTTGATTGCAGTACAGGAGTAGCTTCCTAGAAAAGTGAGTACTGAAGTGCATTTTAATCTAGTGGAGAGAGAGAGGCATAACCAGAACTGAAGAAATTCAAATAGGAAATTAGTGTTTAGCTTGAGATTGGATGGCCTGTCTGGAAGATGCATTTTAAGTAACTAGGTGATTGGTATCAGTACAGAGGTGAAAATTATGGTCAGACTTGATCATCCAATATTTTTTTTCAGGCCATGCACTTTTAATTGCATCTTCAAACACTCTTTAAATTCTGTTCTATTAATTAGAAACATCTATTTGATAGTTCTATATTAAATAGAAATAATTTTTAAAGGGTATCTGGTATTGTTTTTAAAGTATTTTTTTTAGTGTTGGCAAATTTCTAAGTGCCAGGTATTGCACAAAAACAGGCAGTCCAGCCTCAAACAGCATATCATTGATAAGGTGTTGCAGAATCACTCGACTGTGGTGGTGGTGGTGGTGGTGGTCTGATCTGTTTGTCTAATTTTGACTGGATTGGTGGTGTAGCTGGGAACTGAATGATCTCTGGAGAGTTGTGTATTTAAAAGCAATTGGCACAGATTATCTTAAAATTCATAGGAAGGGGGCTGCGTTCTTATTCTGATGCTGAAGAGCTACCTGCAGTTACCTGAAGAGTTCTGCTCGCAAATGTATTTCATAAGCTTCATAAATCCCAGGCATATACTTTGTTCATACTGTTCTTCTTTCATTGTAATACAAGCCCATTTGGCTTTTCCATACTGACGTTTTTCGTAAAGCAACTCTCCATGCTGCAAACAAAGTCAGACAATGAACTGATATTTTAGTTTGATAGTAAGCTATAGGAAAGGTAGTTTATCAGCCGAGAGCATCGGTGTTTTCTTTTAAGTCAAATGGTTTGCTTACCTTAGAGGGAAAACAGCAAATCCATGTAAGGGCAGAACAATGAAAAGAACAACTAGTGACTCGCATTAAGCTGTATCTTGTGAGATATGCAAAAATGTGACAGTTTTACTGCTGAGTCTGTCTTGGTCATAACTGATTTTTATTTTTTTTAAATGGATGTTTTGAGGTTCTAGTGGTCTTGATAGTATCCTCACTATTAAATAGATGCTCATTTAAAAAAAAAACACTGCCCTGCTTGTGTACAGAATGAGACTGGAGTCCCATGGAAAGGTAGTTTGTGGTCATGTTATTTGTTACTGTATCATAATATATGGGGACGGTGAATTAAGTTTAAATGGGAAATCTTAATTCTGGAATTTCCAAACCAACTGTTTAACTTTGCAACTGTAATATTTGTTTTGCAAGTTTCCCTAGTTCAGTTTTTCCCCAAACCAGTTGCATTATCTTCAAACTCATATGAGTAACATCACAGGCCTTGTTAACCTTTTGAAATGGTTGTAATGAATTGTGTGTAGTGGACAGTTATTCTTACGCTGTTTTTAATATTTTTAAGGCATTTAACAGATCACCAACCTGAGTAGGTATTTTAGTTGGATACCCAGCAAGCCTCTCTTCTTTTAGTTTTGTCTCATTTCATTTTTCTTCATCCGTTAACTCTTTTAAATAATCATCCATTTTGTTTTGTGCTCCAATCCTTAATATGATGAGTTCTCCTTCTCAATGTATAGTGGAAATGGCAATCTACTTTTTCTTTTACAGCCCATGGACTAGATCCAGCCAAGAATTGGATCTGGCCCATGGTGCTGGCGATTGGTGGCATAGGGTGTCACCTGATGTGTGCCACCATGCGTGCCTCTGATGTGTGCCACCAATCTCCTCTGCAGTGCCCCAGCCCTCCCTGCTTTCTGTCCAGGGCTGTTCTCTTGTCCCCCTATCGCAGCCTCCGTTTACCCCTGCTGCTGAGTCCGGCGTACACCATTGCTGTGGGCAGCGGGAACTGGTGGCACTTGTGGCAAGCTTAAGTGAAGGCTGCAGTAGGGTTGTGTGAGAACAGTTCTCACAGAGCTGGGAGGCTGTGGAGGGGATTGGCAGTCTGCCATTCTGACAGGGTGTCATCCCCTACTTTAAACTGTAAAAGCTGTCAAAATATGCGTTTGGAATATCAAATGAAGATGCATTACTCTTTGAGATCAGCTTCAATATTACCTGGTTCACTATCTGGAGTTCACTAGCTTGAAACAGGACAGTGACTTTCTGCCTGGTTCTATTTCTCTTAGTTCTTACAGGAGGGTTTTGAACCCAGATCTTTATTGGTTCTGCTGCTCAAATGTTTTCACTCTTCAGTGCCGTCACTGCTGGTACAGAAGTTGTGGGGAAAAGTTTATGGAAAACAAGTTGCTTTTTTAACTGCTTTCTATATGAAGGTGCTTAAGACACTGAGCTGTACTTGCTGCAGTGTAACACTAGATGACAAGGTCTTGATGCATCTGAAGAGGTTGTCTATGTTTAAATTAGAACCTGAATTCCTTAAATGTATCTTCTACACTTGGCTTGTGGAAGTGGTTATGAGTATCCTTTCATACTAGATATGACAGGTATGGACAGACAGGCACAAGTATTTGTTAACCCTTCGTTTGTGGAAAAGGGAGAACCCCTCTGACTCCCATAAATATTAATTGAAAGAGGATCAAAGTGCCCAACCACTGTGAGAAGGGCTTGTGTTTTCAAAATGCCAGGCTGAAAAACCACATCACTACGACTCACTAAAACCACGAGTCAGAAGGTCTGGCTGCTAAAGTTACAATAGGAGTTTGGAGCATATTTTCCTTTTACTTGTTTTTGAAAGGGATTATTCATAATTCTGAATTTAGGGTGCGGGGAAAAGAATGCTGTGCTTGGACCTTGGTGTATAAAGCCAATGTGACTTTCAGTCCGTGTGAAAAAGACAGTGTGAAAAATATGCTTCCAGATTTTTCTTGCAACTTAAATAGACTTTTGGCCATGGATGCAGGGTGTTCGCATGCAAAGTTTGTTTTCAGGTTTACCTAATGTCCTTGTTCTGCATGTATTTACACCACTCATTTGTGTGCTCTCCTCTGTTTTGATCTTTTTGGGGACAGTTGGGAGTGGTCTTGTTTCGTCAAGATTTCAGTTACTTTTTTGTCTTGCAGTACATAAAGCAGCTTAATTTTTCTGTCTGTGTATTCACCTTGGATATTCAAATATATAAGGTACTAAAGTACTAGTAAAGAAGAGTGTTACCTTTTCTTTGCGCTGGATCAATGTAAATGGGACATGCTCCCTCTCTTGGGGGCGGTTGTTTCTGGTAAGTTGCTGGATTGGCTCTGCCATGTCTGCAATGAGATGATCATAAAATGATAGGCAATGAGGGTTGAAGGAACCTCAGGAGGTCACATTTAGTCCAACCCCTTGCTCAAAGCAGGACCAGCCCCAACTAGATCATCCCAGCCACGGCATTGTGTACCCGGGTCTTAAAAACCTCCAAGATGGGGATTCTACCACCTCTCTGGGTGACCTGTTCCAGCACTTTATTACCCTCCTCATGAAACCGTTTTTCCTAACATCCAACCTAAACTTCCCTTGCTTCAAGCTGAACCCATTGCTCCTTGTCCTGTCATCTGCCCCCACTGAGAACAGTCCAGCTCTATTCTCTTTCAAAAAACTCTTCAGGGAATTGAAGACTGCTATTAAATCCCCCTTTTCTGCAGACTAACAGGCCCAGCTCCCTAACCATTTTCATGACCCTGTGCTGGACTCTCCAATTTTGTCTACATCCTTTCTGTAGTGGGGGGCCCAAAACTGGACACAGGACTCCAGATGTGGCCTCACTAGTGCTGAACAGAGGGGAATAATCATTTCCCTCGATCTGCTGGCAATGGTCCTGCCAATGCAGCCCAGAATGCTGTTAGTCGCCTTGGCAGCAAAGGCACACTGTTGGCTCACATTCAAATTCTTGTCCATTGTGACCCCCAGTTCCTTTTCTGCAGAGCTGCTGCCCACCCTGCACTGGCGCTTGGGATTGTTTTGTCCTACATGCAAGACTTTGCACTTGTCCTTGTTGAGCCTTCTGAGATTTCTTTTGGCCCAGTCCTACAGTTTGTCTAGGTCTCTCTTAATCCTACCCCTACTCTCCAGCATATCTGTGACTCCTTCCAACTTACTGTTATCGTTAGACTTGCTGAGGGTGCACTCCATCTCATCTTCCAGGTCACTGATACAGATACTGAACAAAACCAGCTCCTGGACCAGCCCCTGGGGCACTCCCACTTGATACCGACTGCCAACTAAGCATCGAGCTATTCATAGATTCATAGATGCTAGGGTCAGAAGGGACTATTGACTGCTACCATCTGAGCCTGACGATCCAGCCAGTTTTCTATCCTTGACCTTACAGTCGATTCATCCAGCCCATTCTTCCTTAGCTTGGGAGAATGCTGTGGGAGGCCATATCAAAAGCCTGGCTAAAATCAAGCTGTACCACAATCACTAGTCATCATTTTATCATAGAAGGCAGTCTGGTTGGTCAGGCATGACTTGCCCTTGGTGAATCTATGCTGATTGCTCCTAATCATCACCTTTTCCTCCAAGTGCTTTGAGATGGATTTGTTGGGGATCTATCTGCTTCATCATCTTTCTAGGGACTGAGGTGAGGTTGATTGGCCTGTAATTTCTTGGATCTTCCTTCTTTCCTTTCTTAACGGGTGCTATATTTGCCCTTTTTCAATCGTCCAGGACTTCTTTCAGTCACCAAGTTTTTTGTTTTTTTCAAAGATGATGCCCAGCAGCGCTGCAGTTGCATCAGCCAAGTCCCTCAGCATCCTTGGGTGCATTGCATCTGGCCCTGTGAACTTGTACACATCCAACTTTTCAAAATACAGATTTTTTTGACTTTACGCAGGTTCTGTATGTGCAAATTCGCTTTTATGCGATGACACTTTTTATACCAAAAATTCATTATATGCAAGGTAAGTTCACTCTTACGCAATTGGTGTGGTGGAAGCCTGCAGTCAGCTGCTTTGTGTGGTGCATTGTGGGAGTGACATACACCAAAATACAGTCTCCCGTGTGGACCTGTGCTCCTCACTCATTGTGACATGTCATTCTGTAGTTGCCATTGCCATTATGGCTTCTAAGCATCTCGCTAGCTTATCTTCTACCCCTCTCCTCGGTTCATCAATGAAGCGCAAGAAAACTTCACTAAAACTTCACTAAAACTTCAACACTGGGGACAAAAGTGGAGATTTTGAACTCTGCAAAAGCAGAGTGGAGATTTTGCACTCCGCTGCACTTGATCGTGCTTGTGTGTACCATCTGCTGTTGGTGAGTACCAAAATTGTCTTTTAAAAGTGGTAGAAATGGGTCTGGAAGCCAGTAAAGTTGAGGTCTTGGAATATATCCCTATTTGTTACATTGTAAAGTGGGTTCCCTTTATGCAAATTCGAGTTACCCGCTGTTTTCCAGGAATGCATGTACAGGCAGTCCTCGACTTGCAGCGTTTCACACTTAGAACGTTTATAAATTGACACCCTGTTTCAACTTTGACATCAGTTTCGACTTTACAACGCTTGTTCGCTGGCGTGGCGTCGCATCGGATCATCTCCCTGGAGAACATTTGTCCCAGTTGCCTTGGACACTTTCTTTAAGAAAACAGACAAGACTCCAGCCAAGAGCCCTTCAGAAAGTCTAACCAGGAGGCTTTAAAAAGTCCAGCAAAGTCATCTCGAAGAAGTCCTTGCAAATCAATATGATTGCTGTACAGGACCTCCATCTAACTCGGGAGGGTTACGATCCCACTAGGAGGATGCCTTGCTGGACTTGGTGCTGCCTATGGGGGATGACCTGGTTGGGGGGGATTGCAGGTACAAGGCAACCTAGGGGATAGAGATCATCAGTTGATTTAATTTAGTATCTGGTGGAGGGTGAGAAAAGTAACCAGGGCAGAAGTGCTAGACTTCAGAAAGGCTAACTTCAGTGTGCTCATGAGATTAGTTAGTGGGGCATTAAAGCTCAGGAGCTCTGACAAATGGGGGTAAGGGTGGTCGTTCCTCAAGGAAGCTAGCCTTTGCGCATAGGAGGCAATCACTATGTAGAGAAGGGGGCAAAGGGGCCAAGAAGCCACATGGAAATCGAGGAAAGCCTAAGGACAAAAATGGGGCATACAGGCTGTGGAAGCAGGGGGTAGCTATCAAGGAGGAGTACACCTCCTTTGCACACACTTGCAGGGAATCAGTCAGGAAGGCCAGAGCAACATTAGAACTAGGCAGTTGACAAAAATTAAGGACAACAAAAAGTCTTTCTTCAGCTATATAGGGAGCAAAAAGAAGGTGAAGGACAGCATTAGACCCCCTACAGGATAGACAAGGGGAGTTGGTGAGAGATAGGAGGGAGAAAGCAGAGCTCTTCAATGAGTTTTTTGCCTCTGTTCTTGAGCTTTGATCTAGACAAATCTCCCAAATGCATTCACTGACAGAAGGAGGAGAAACACCAGCCCACCTACCATCAGTGCCAGCCTAGTAAAGAGACACTTGGGGGCGCTGAATGTGTTTAAATCATTGGGACCAGATGAGCTCCATCCACGGGTGTTGAAAGAATGAGTTAGTGTCATAGCAGAGCCACTGGCATGGCTGCGTGAGCACTCATGGTGCTCAGGTGAGGTCCCCAGAGGACTGGCAAAGGGCCAGCGTGGTCCCTATTTTCAAGAAGGGGAGGAAGGAGGATCCAGGTAACTATAGACTGGTTAGTCTCACCTCTATCCTTGGAAAAACCCTTGATTAAATTATAACAAGGATAACATTTGTAGGAGTCTAGGGGGTAATATAATGCTGAAGGGCAACCAGCATGGGTTCACAGCAAGTAGATCTTGCCTGCACTAACCTTATTTCTTTCTATGACCACGTCACTAAATGCTTAGATGCAGGAGTTGAGGTAGATGCCATCTACTTGGACTTTAAGAAGGGCTTCAACACAGTAACCCACCCTGTTCTCATAAATAAATTGAATGGCTGTGCCATAGACTATTACACAGTCATGTGGGTGGCACCAGAGAGTGGTGGTGGATGGGCTGGTATTGAGCTCGAAAGATGTGGGCAGTGGGGTCCCCCAAGGCTCAGTCCTTGGGCCAGTGCTGGTCAACATCTTCATCAGCAACCTGGATGAGGATGTGGAAAGCACTCTGTCCAAATTCGCAGATGACACCAAACTATGGGGCGAAGCAAACACACTGATGGGAAGAAACCGGACAGTTTAGAGAAGTGGGCAGAGAATAATGGCATGCAGTTCAACAAGGACAAGTACAAGCTGCTGCACCTAGGGAGAGGGAATCACCAGCATGCTTACAGACTGGGGATGACCTCAGCAGAACAGCATCAGAAGGATCTTGGAATCGTTGACTCCAAGATGAATATGAGCCGTCAATGTGACAAAGTAATTAGCAGAGCTGACTACAATTTGTCATGCATTAGTACATGCATCGTGATGCTCCCCCTCTGTGCGGCACTGGTCATGCTGCAGCTGGAGTACTGCATCCAATTTTGGGTGCAGCAATTCAAGAAGGATGTGGACAACCTTGAGAGGGTCCAGAGGAGGGCCACTCATACGCTTAGAGGCCTGCAGGGGAGCTCCTGTGAGGAAAGGCTGAGGATCCTGGACCTTTTCAGCCCCTGCAAGAGAAGGCTGAAGGGTGATTTTGTGGCAGTATACAAATTAACTGTGGGGGGTGTGCAGCAGGGAATAGGAGATGCTCTGTTTACCAGATCACCCTTTGGCATAACCAGTAACAATGGCCACAAGCGGATGGAGAGTAGATTTAGGTTGGATATCAAAAAACTTTACGGTGAGGGTTGCCAGAATCTGGAATGGGCTTCGAAAGGAGGGGGTGCTTTCCCCCTACCTTGGGGGGGATCTTCAAGGAGATATTGGACAAGCACCTGGCTGGGGTCACTTGACCTCAGTTCTTTTTCCTGCGGCTGGCAGGGGACTGGACTTGACGATCCATTGAGGTCCCTTCTGACCCTAGCACCTATGAATCTATAAAAAAGACATTGAGCACTTCAGCCTTGTTACATGCACTGTCACTATAGGTTGCTTCCCCCATTGTTCAGGGAAAATATGGGTTCTTTACTAATCTTCTTGTTGCTGACACACTTGTAGAAACCCTTCATGTCCCTTGCTAGCTGCAACTCCAGTTGCACTTTGGCCTTTCTGTTTTCATCCCTGCATGTCCAAGCAATATTCTTATACTCCTCACTAGTTGTCTGTCCAAGTTTACACTTGTAAACTTTCTTTAACTGTGTTAGCTCACTGAAGAGTCTCCTGCTAAGCCAGGCTGGTCTGCCATACTTGCTAGTCTTCCTGTTCATCGAGATCAGGCTTGTTCCTGCATTTTCAGTAAGGTTTCCTTAAAATACAACCAATTCTCCTGGACTTGTTCTTTCCCTTAGATGGCCTCCCAAGGTAACCTGCCCGTGAGATCCCTTAGTGAGTTGAAGTCTGCTTTTCTCAAGTCCAGGGTCCTTCCTCTACTGCTTTCCATCCTTTTCCTCAGAACTCAGTCCACACTGGTACTTTTAGTTGTGTGGTTCTGTGGCCATGCCTAGTA
Source organism: Caiman crocodilus (assembly GCA_030014935.1). NCBI lineage: Eukaryota > Metazoa > Chordata > Crocodylia > Alligatoridae > Caiman > Caiman crocodilus. The sequence continues at coordinate 1,265,949 of JAGPOW010000252.1, forward strand.
AGCTTTTGCTTACCTGCTTCCTAGCACCTAGCTAACTGCTGGTTAGACTGCGAAGGAATGAGCTGCATTTTATGCAGAGGATAAAAGAGAGAAGGGGTGGCCATATGTCATCTGCCTCATGATAGCTACTCCTGCCACACGCTTTTGCCTTGTGGTTAATTTTATACTTACCCCTGCTAAGCTACTGCGCTTTAGCTGTTGTTTGCTATGGGTAAGATCATGGACGTGGGCAGCTGTGGAGCAGGTGACACGTGATATAGTCCCACCGCCTTCTGCTTCTGGTGAATTGTTCAATAGTCCCTACCTCAAAGGTACAATACATTTGAAGAAACCCTTGAAGAGAGAACAGGTATTTTTTAACGTGCCCCTCTGAATCGGTCTTTCCTTCAGTTCTAGCTTCCTGGAGTGGTACTGGAAGAGATTTCCTATTGGTGAAGGACCTGAGTGTGGGCTGTGGCTGCCCCACTCTGTCTTCTGTTACAGGGGCACAGAGGAATTTGGGGTGGTGTTGTGGCCTGATCGGACAGCGCTGTTCAAAAGAACTATGCAGTGAGGGAAGGCACGTGCATGGCAGGAATGGGAACTGGATGACACATCCTTAAGAGCCATAGTTACTGGAAAGAAAGTGACCATTTGATTTTCAGTATGTGGATTCTTATTAGTAAGAGTTAGTTATGTTGCAGACCACAATTTTAAATTCCTTTTGTAAAAATAGCTGTTCTCAGTCTTTTCAGTAGTTCCATTGCATGCTATTCAGCGAAGTCAATGCATGCCGTAAGATGTGCTTTTTGATGTGTGAGTTGCATTTGTCATCTTCACTGATGGGAACTCTGTTACTGAAAATGTTTAATATTAATTCACTAAGATTCACCTTTGTTTTGAACCTCAAGTTTGTTAATTCAAATATCAAACTGTACTTTGCCATCTGAGGCTGATTTACAATGTGTTAGTTGGCAGTAAGGCTTAATATTAAAGCAGATTGAATTCAAAGCTAAATTGTCGCTATGCGTGTTATGCTATACTGAATAATTACAGTACCCTCAATTGACTGTCTTATGAGGTGTAGGAAGGAAACTTAATTAGGATAAGGCTTTTGATATGTTGGAATTGGTCTCTAGAAAAATGTTGAAGACGACATTCTTTGTAAGCCCTATTTTTTCACTCCCTTCACATTTTTTTCCTTAAACTGAAGGAGTGAGTGGTTAAAAAAAGCCAAACCCCAAACAATTCCTTATTTTTCATTGAAATGTATCATGTTTCACTGGCAGTGGCAGCAATCCCTCATGGTCGAGGTTGATCACTCCCACGGGTGAAGCAAAGGGTTGTAAATGAGTCTGTTGATGGCTATGAAGGTTGATCCTAGAGCTGCAGACGCTCTGGTAAATGCCACAAGGCGGTGGTTAAAGGGAGGGCTGGACCACAGATTACTCTGTCTCGTTTTCTTTCCTTCCTTCCATTTCTATCACTTTTCTGCCTCCAGAATGAGACCATTTTCCTCAAAGTAAGATGGTGTCACCGTGTAGCCCTGTCTCAGGCTAGTTTTTCCCAATTTGTGGTGTCAGTGCCACACTTAATGTTCACAGTGAAGGTGTCCTTGAAGCATTTCCTCTGGCCTCTGCATGTCCTTTTGTCCTTGACTGAGTAGGGAGTATAGCAGTTGCTTTGGTAAATGTACATCAGATGTGCACACAGTGCCCTGTCTACCACAGCTAGTGTAGAATAATCAGTGTTTCCATCCTGGTGGTGTTGGTGTCGATAAGGACATTGGCATTTGTGTGATGAATGATCCTCCCACTTTATGCCAAGGATCTTTCGGAGATAGCACTGGCAATGGCATTCAAGGATTTTTAGGTGGTCCCTAGGTCACCCAAGCTTCACAGCTGCAGAGAATTATTCTATGACAACTATTGTACAACATATCTAACGGTATGATTTACCTGGCCTTTGTCCTGGAGAGCTGGTGACCCAAGTTCACACCTGACCTAACAAAAGAAGTAACTTTGGGAAGAAAATAGGTTGGGTTGCAGCAAACAGATGATAACTCTTAAATGGCATTTGTATACCTTGATAGTTCTGGTAGTTAAATGTTTTAAATTTAATTGGCTGGCACTACATATTGGTATCATAGAAGAAGCAAGCCTTTAGAGGGACTTCAGTCAACGAGCGTAGTGAGCTGATGCATCTGACAGCACTTGGTTTAGCACTGTTGGTGTTACTAGCACGTACATTCATGAGATTTTTAGTGTCATGCATCTAATCAAAACTCATGTGAGGCTTGTCAGGGAAGGGGCAGGAGGATGTCCATGGCAGATGCAGACCTAGGTAAGATGCACGAATAGGAACCTTAAACAGTTTAGACCTTGGATGCTGCATCTTAGGATGAGCATGCTGCTTTTTATATTGTAATTGTGTAAGTACCTTAGCTATTTTTTCTTAAATTTGGCAACTGGATGCTTTGTAGGTGATCTTGATAAGTTTGGTTTTGGGACTTTTTAAAACTTAATGTTTGCTTTGAGGGTGTCCTTGAAGCTTTTCCTCTGTTGCTTCATTCTGACTTCCATCTCAGATGTATACTGTGTAAAGTGTCCTGCTCCTCTAAATAACTGCTAGCAAAGGAATTGTTTCAGAGGAAAGAAAGACTTAAGATTTCTCTTCCTGTAGTTCTAATCAGTGTATTTCCTTCATCTTTGTATTTGTTCAGCTTTTGGCATTGCTCCCTGGGTACAGACTGGGCTGACTTGGGATCCACCTACTCTTGACAATAGTAAAGAATCTGCCACATAATGAAGAAGTAACTTTATTATAATAAATGGTATCCCTCTGAACGTTACTTGTCTCCCATTGCTTTAGAAATGCTGCCAGGTCCTTTGGCTTATTCTGCCTGTCTTCCTTCTACAGTTTTAATGATATTCTATCTTCTTTGGTGCATTTTTCATTCTGAGTCTCTGGAGAATCTGAATGATCAAGTGTTTCTTAAATTCCAAATGCACAAACAATTTCTGTCATCTAAGGGCAACCTCCTTAGATCTTAAATGTTGCTTGTGGTCTGGTATAAAAGCATATTCACTTCTATGCAGCATTGCAAAATCTTTGTTGCTTTCAGATTGATGGTGTACATGCAGTGTCAAGTAATAGGCAACAAAAGTAGTATTTTCGGAGTAATGGGTTGCTGCCTTGCATTGTGCAGAGGAGCAGAATTTATCAGAATCTGTTGATTGCTTCTACCAAGAAGCTTACTCCTGGACCAGTTAATTTGGAGATCATGTTTTCTATGGAAATCTTTTTCATTCATTATTAATTTAATCATATTGAGGTCTATGTAAATACACACATGGCTATTAATGGGCTCCAAAGCCACGTAAGTGCTTGGAGGTGGGGAAAAGGTGTGATGATCATGTCGAACTGGAACTCTGCTTTAGAAAGCAGTCTTTCTGGAATGAAATGTTCATTTATCCCCAGAGGTAAATGATGCAGCAGCTTTACTCCCAGGTCTATAGACTACTGAGCCAATGTAAGCTTTCCAGCTTTTTTTGTAAAGATTTATTTCAATTTGGAATCTGAGGAGCTCCTGTTTTAACCGTATTGGGCTTCGTAGAGGGACAGAGCCCTGCATTTTCTCTACCGCTGAGTTATGAGCATTTAAGGGGCATTAAATCTGGCATCATGACAGCTGACAATGGACAAGAATCAGTCACTTCCTTTGAACTTGGGAAGAAGAACTGAATAGAAAAAGGCGGAAACTGCAGTATTCCTGAAACCTTATGCACTTCAAAATACAGCTTCTATTAGAAACTTCTCCAGCCTGCCCTCTGTTTGACTTCAACTAAAGCATGTAAAGAAACAGTATTTATCTGCACACATGGATTGTACTCCTGAGTCGTCCTTTAACTAAGGCTAGATGCTTTCCCTCTCTTCCCTAGAATGGGGAAGATACCAAACAGCAAATTATACACCAGCTAATTTGGAGACACTTTGAAAAAATAGCTGTATATGTGCTAAGTGCTTTGGGAAGCAGTGCATGAAAAATCAAGAGAGTCTTGATTCTTGAGTCTTGAATCGTTCTTCCAAAACTTCAGTACAAATCTGTGGTTAAGAATTCAGTCAGGAACTATCATTGGTCCCTTTTATGTTAACTAAGCTTTATTGTGAAAAGGTATAATTTCTAAACTTTGTTGCAAAACCATCCCTTCTGTATTTTATTCCAAACAGTGGGTCACTATTAGTTAAAACTGTGCATTCAAATTACAGTATTTTAGGACATTGGCTGATGGCTATGGGGGGACATGAAAAGTGTTTAAAACATACTAAATGGTGAAGAAAATCGAGAGGGGGTTTTATTGTTTACTCTCTCTCACAACACAAGAACTTGGGGTCACAGAATGAAGCTAGCCGGCAGCAAGTTTAAAACTAACAAAAGGTGGTTCTTTTCACCTGGTGTAGGATTCAGATGTGGAACTCATTGCCACAAGATGAGGTGGAAGCTGGCAGTTTAGCTGGATTCAAAAAGGGTTGGACACATTCTTGGAGGAAAGGGGCATTGGTAGCTAGTGAGCAGGTGAGTGAGGGGCACAGCCTCTGAATCAGAACTGTAAACAGTAAAGGCTGCAAGGGAGAGAGGAACGATGGAGGAAAAATCCCTGCTCAGACCCAGTTCCTTTTCAGCATCCAGCCGCCCTCTGCCTCTGCATTGCACAGGAGACTGGGCAAAACGTACCTGTGATCTGACCTGTAAATGGCAGCTCTTATGTTCTTGGATCAAATGAAAAGCAAGTGGAGAACATTAAAATAAACCTGTCAGATTTGCTGCATTTGGGCAGTCAACAGTTTGGTCTTTTCTGGTTCGCTGAACTTGATCTTCCTTGGTTTTGTGCCTGCCTCCGCTGTTCTTTGCACAGAGCGGTTCTTTATGAGGATTAAGCCTCTCCGGAGGGGGCACCTTTAAAAGAGACTTCTAGGGACAGGCTCAGTTGCTGAGTCTCTTAACAGCATCCGTCCATCTTAGGGTTAGCCCCCGTTTCTGGCACTGGCCCCTGGTGCTCAGCACCCCCATGCCAGAGTCTTTTCCCCATGGGGGCACTGCTGGGGCTCAGACCTCTGGCTGCAGCTTTCCCAGGGGCCCTGGATGGCTCAGATCTGACCCGAGGCTAGTGGCAGCCTCCCCCTGCCCCAGTCACCGGCCTGGCTCAGCCCCAAGCCGCTACCCCGCGCCCCAGCTCTTACCCCGGGGCACATCCACACGGTGCCCTCTGCCCACGCTCTGCCAGTAGTGGAGCAGCCGGTCCTGCTCCATGTCATCCTCGGGGCCATCGGCGGTGCTGGGGCTGTCACCCTCCTCATCCAGCCTCTCCAGGTCTTCCAGTGTGAGCAGTGCCGGGGGCCCCAGCTCGCTCGCCACACCACTCAGCTGACAGCCGCCCGCCTCCTCCCCCTGCTGCTGCTGCATCCTGGCTGCCTTGTGCTGTGCTCCTGCTGCTGCTTTATGGAGCCCCTGCCTTGCCCTTGCTTACATGCATCCTGGGCTTATTCCAAAGGGCTTCCCCGCCTCCGAGGGGGCGGAGTTGAACTGGAGGGTTAGAGATGGGGCCTGGCGTGCTGGGAGCAACCCGGAGGTGCTGGATGAACAGGGGGATGCCAGCACAGGTTCCACCTTCCCCCAATCTCCTAGGTGCCCAGCTCCTGCCCTCTTCCCCTGCTTGTATCTGCCCTGGCCAGGAGGCTGCTGCCTTTCCCCAAGTGTGCTGGCAAGCTGGAGTGCCCAGGCTGCTGATCCCTGCTCTCTGCCCTGCCCAGCCCCTGTCTCTGGGAAGGAACTGCTGCTGATTTGGGGTGAGGACAACACAAGGGCTGGGAGTTAGCAAAAGAAAGTTTCAGCTCAGCTTCTAGCCTTGCCGGCTAGCAAAGGTTGTGGGGGTTAATAAGAGGCAAGGATTTCTTTTGTGGGGGAGATCTTTTATTGGAGCAACTGTGGATCTAGTGTAAAGTTAGACAAGTCTTCCCGGGGGCTCTGATCACAGGAAGCCAGGCAGAGCATAGTGAAAAACAAGAGAGGAAAGGGGGTGAGAGAGATTCCCAGGGGAAACAGGCACACAATGGGCAGAAGAAAAGAAGCTGATTGCTGACTGATAGATTTTAGGATGGGTAAACAACTGGTTGAAAGGAAGAAGGCAAGGGGTAGTACTGAAAGGAGAGGTATCCAACTGACAGGCTGTGAGTGGCATTCCTTACAGATTAGTCTTGGCACTGATCTTGTTTAATAGTACCATTAATAAAGAGAGTGGAAGCTTACTGATGAAATGTGCTGTTGACAAAGCTCAGCCTCGGCATGCACTAGATACAAAACTAGGAAGCATCCTGCACGCAGGAGGATCAGGTTGTTATGCAAAAAAATACTGCATGACTTGAGGACTGAAATAAAGGACTGAAAAATAGGACTAGGATAAAAGTACAAGGTCAGTAATGCAAGGTGTTAATTAAGTACAAGAGGATTAGTAGCAAGAATTTCTGTGGGAACTTGGGGGTTGATTAGTTGGAAACAGATGATGAGGAGGAGACCTGGTCTTTCTAATTGGGAAGTATTTACTGCCTTCATATAACACACTACTAAAACCTCATTTGCAAGCTGCATGCTATTTAAGTCAACCATTTTGAAACAGAATGATCTTAAATGTGTTGAAAAGGGTAACTAAGGACAATTGGGAAATAGGCAGCCTGCCTGCCTAATGTGTGTGTATGTATATTTTTAAAGAGGGTACAGTTAATCTTAAGTGATTAGTTCCTCAAACCAGCTAATCATTCCTTGCTCCAAAAGAAATGTTATCTAGACTGACTGCTTTACAGACAAGCTATTAAATGAGTTTTTTCAGATTTACTTCTGTTGTTTTAAAGATTAAAAAAAAAAAAAAATTTTTAACTGCGTGGAACTTGGTAGCAAGCAGTTAAATAACCAATCCTGAGACAAGTTTGTTGTCCCTAGCTGTTTCATCCTGAAATAATCCTACAACCTTCACCTTCTTCAGGAGGATTTCCTGATTTAACTCTTCGAGATCCCCCCCTAAGCAAAGCCTACCAAGATTTATTGTTCTGAAATTCCAACCTAATGTATTTACTTGCATCCCACACGCATGCTTTTCCAAAAACCGGGGGTGCCTATACACATGCTCCAATGCGTTCGAATTAAAACATGTTGGAGTAGACTTGAGGAATCCGTTCTGCTCCGCGTTGTAATTGGAGTGCTCTAATGTCACTGCAGTGTCATGCGTGTAAGGCCCTGTGGGTTTAAAAAAGGCCGTGGGTGCTCCTCAAATGAGCTCTAGTTAAAGCGTCCTGTGGTCATTTTTAAATGCACGGGGGCTTAATGCATGTGACACTGCAGTGTTTCAATTAGAGTGGCTCTTCAGGAACTGCTCTAATTAAAATACCTGTCCCCAACCCTGAACATGTGTATAGGCACCCCAGCATTTTTCCAAAATTGGGGTGCATATCTTAAGCAGGGAAGCTGATTTTTTTCTCTGGAATAGAAATATGGAGATGCTATGCTGCAATGGCTGCTGCTTCTCTCTGGGCCAGCAAACAGCAGGTTTGACCCAGCTCATACAGTCTCTGTTAATTTGCTATATAACACTTTCAAAACTATATAACATGACAGTTTTTGCCTTAGGCAATCAGCAAGCTAGCTGAGTCGGTGAGCGAGCTGCTTCATACAGCATTCTTGACCAAAACTGTGGAAACTTCTTTTTTTCTACATCTACCTTTCTAATCTAATATCTACCTTCTGCCTTCCAAAAGCAAGGTGGGCTATTTATTATGGGCATGTAGTACGCAAGACGATACAGTCTTTCTTTACTCTTTCAAACTGCACTTCCCATTGGTGATTCCTTGGGACTTGCAGCTGGAGTTGGAAAATCTCTGCAGAAGAGTTTAGGTTATGATTAATATTTTTTTCCCAGCCTTTGGCTCCTATGACCCTGTAGGAAGCTTGTAAGTAGAAGGAGCTACAGTAATACAGAAGCTGTGAACTTTCAACAGCAGGTTAGCTGAACTGAAGGTAAACATTATGAACATTGTACACAAGATACTGGGCTCTTGTCAAATTAAGGCTAAGACATCCATAAAGAAACTGTGTGATGATGATGTAGAGTGCTATGTTGTTTTTAATACTAGCAGCCAAGTGGGATGGCCATCTGGAAGTCGCATGCTTAGAGAAAATCTGATTTACTCCATTAATTTAAAGCTTGTACACAGCAAAGTGTGTGTGTGGGGGGGAGGACCATGAACACCTTGGCAAAGAAAAGCAGGATTTAAATGAATTAGTCCATGTCACTTCGCTTATTCCGCTGAAGTGGAACAGTGACATATACATGAGTCAGAACAGAACTACATTTAAAAAAAAAATATTTTGCCCAGGAGACCCTTATAAACTGGCAATGGGGAACATTGTAGTTAGATTTAATGGGGTTGCAGGTGGGCATTTAGCAAAACAACAAATGCCTACCTGTAATCCTGTTTATTATTCTGGAATGAATTTAATCATCAAATAACTTCTATTGCAAAGAGAATCGTATCTTACAAAACTGTCAGCATAAGAAGGTCAATCACACTCTATTTTTATCTGTTATCTCGGCAGATGGCTGTTCATTAAGCTAATGTACTCATACACAAACAAATGGTGGTTTTGGAATGGAATAATATTTCTCATCTTTAAAATTTCACATGCTTTTTGCTTTTTCCTCCAGGTATTGGAAACATTTGCTGACCGCTTGATTAGAATTAAGGTTTTGGCACAGTGTGCTATTCCCAGCCTTACAAAATACCAGATAATTCTAGCAAGAAACCAATTCAGGAAAAAACTGCCATCACGAAATATGGTAAAAGTTCTTTTTTATTATAATTATGCTGACTGAGTTTGTTGCCCTGTGGTAAATAAAACTCCCAAATCAGAGGTTCTTACTGTTTTACAAGCTATACCTAGAAATCATCATTGAAATGCAGTTCTAGGATAAATGTGCTAACTTGTTTCTCAACTTTCGCAACTACCACAGGTTTTTTTTAAGGGGGGAAAAAAGAGTGAAGAATAGTTTTATCTTGTTGACCCTGAATAAGAAATTGAAAAGGATGTAACTGCTCAATTTATATATAGACCTCAAAATGAAACAAATGCCCCTACTTTTCTGTAAATTCTCATGGGTGCTTTTAGTGATCATGGCTGCTTTGGCCTTTGTATTATCCAGAAAGAGGTAAGTTACACTAAAAAGTACAGTCCATGTATGGTTCTACCCAAACTTGTAAATAATAGCTTGTATCTGAATATTTGTGGGGGGTCTTAAAACGAGCAACAGACGTCAGTTTACAGCAATCAGATAACTGTCTAAAGTTGAGGTTTGTAGCTGGGGTAGATGTGAAGGAAATCTTGCATACTGCTAAATTTACCAAACGGTGCAACAAACAAGACCCAAATGCTGGGCTGTAGATAAAGCAAAATGGTTAACTTTTCCCAAAGGTTAACTAATGCAATATCATGGATTTTGAAAATATTTTTACTGAATGTTCCCAGTTGAATTCTTCTATGACTCTTAGAAGAAAAGGTTACCTTTATTGATCATTTAAAAATGTATTAGTTTCTGAAGTTTCTAATAAACAGATCACCTGTTGATCATTGTTTGCTTCCACAGTTTCATTTTTAGGAAGTTAATCTGGTTCTTGGCATGAAAGATTGTAATATGATTCTACCTGCTCATTGACCCTTTTAATCTGGTGTGTTTTTTATTTCTCAGGGGATACAGCCGGGCATAATTGAAGGAGATTTTGCTCTTTGCATTACTTTGTATCATGGTTATGAGTTATTGCAACAAATGGGCACACGGTCATTATATATGTTTCTCTGTGGAATTATGGATGGGTCAAAAGGTGAAGTATTTCTCTTTGTTTCCCAGTTTATGTTCCCATTTAACTTAGTGTCATGTTTAATACCCAGTTTTAGAACTAACTAGGTCAGGATGATTTACCAATTATATTTCCAACCAATGTGTTGCATTTTCGTTGCTTCTTGTATTTGGATGAAAATAGCCTGAAAATATCCACTTAGCTTTTCAGAATAATTTGCAGATAAAAAAGTAGTCTTATGAGGAAAGCAAATACATGCACATATATATGACTAGGTCAGAGGAAGGTGGGAAAGATGCAGTCCCAAATAAGAAGCAGGAACAAACTTGAACCAGAATCCTGGTTTCCCTCTTGGAGATGAATATCCTGCGTCCTACTCTCGTTTTCCAACACTGACCCCATGGACCTCCTGTCTCTATGCACATGGGCACGTCGTTAGCCTGGTCACTCCCCTGGAAGGCGGGATATGTGGGTTTGAACGGCTTGATGTTCAGGAGGGCATTTAACCCAGATCTCATGCTTTCCGGGTAAGTCTTTAAACTTGGCTACTATGGAAGAAGTGGGTGGCAGCACGCGGCCCAAAAGAGGTACCACATCTAGTGTAAAGTCTGTATTCAGCGGTAAATGTAACGTTTGTCAGCCAATGAGACCACTTTTTTTAGAAAAATAAGTACACATCACCAAGGTGATTGTAAATCCGTTATTTAAATCAAGGCTTTGCAGCTGACAATTTAAATCAGCGCACCCTGCTAGCTGGAGAATCTGAATGAGCTTACTGTGAGGGAGGCCCTGAGCTACTGGGCTCTGCTAAGATGGCAGCACTTTTGGGCGGCAGTAACAGAACTTAGGGGTGCCCAGGGACTTTCCTGGTGAAAACTTTTTAGTGATGTGGGTCAAATTCATGGACAGAGGCACCTAAATTCAAGATAAGTATTTATGTGGGCCTGGGCCTGGGCCTAAGTGACTCACTGGGGTTGAATACAGTGTTTTGTGGTGGACCAAGGACCTGAACCCCAAGTCCAAGGCTAGCGCTTTAACTACTCCACCACCCTTTCTTTGCCTGTCTTCTGTTTGGGTCCAGCAGGCATCTTCTGTTAGCTCATGTGCCTCCAAAGTGTTCTTGTGTTGTTAAATCTACCTGAACTTGTGCATGAGGACAGTGACAGTACATTGCCTGAAATCATTGGTGTCACTCCTAGGATAAAGAGAAGATGAAAATTGCTACCTGTGAAAAATATGTCTTCATAATAGCTCTCTGGGGGGATCATACACCCCCTGACCCGATAAGGAAGGGTGGAGGAAATATCTGCTATTCTGACCTCTCCACGTTGGATATCAGGGCATGCTTTTATTGTTTGCATCTAAACATTTTTGTCTGCAGGCAGGCTACTTAACAGTGTACCTGGGGGCTGAGTTTGTTTAGGCTACATCTGTGGCCGCCCAAAAATTGGGTAACAAAGGTAGTCTTCCTTAACTTGAGCTGCTTCTGTGTCTGATTATTTAATGTGGAAGGAGAAGGTAATAAGGGAGTTCTTTTCTGCCTCCTCTATGTATGGGAATATTTTTGGATGCTGGGCTATGACATTTTCCTTATTCTCTAGCCTTTTTTCAAAGTTTGTGGAGCCTCTAGCAAGCAAAAGCTTCACATCAGGTTTCTGGAGTTGAAAGCTATTAGTTCATGTGGCAAAGCTTTTTCTGTGTTCAGGACCAAAGCCTTGTTTGCCTGCAGAGGGAAAAGAGTCTTTGAAGTGTTTTCATGCAGTGGCACAAAGGTCTCAGATTTCAGTCCAATTACATATGCTATATAATGTTAATTCCTGACTATTTCCCTTTGCTGCCAAGGAGAACATTCATTTTCTGCAGGTCTGTGTCATCTTTAGATAAGATTCGGTGTCCTGGACAGATACCTTTTTCTTGAGCAGGACCTAGCTAAGTTATTTACGTATTCCCTCGGATTCTTTTGGTTCAGGAGATTTGTGTGCAGGCCATTTGGCACAATAACAGTTCAGCTGTTAGTATAAGCAGGCTAAACCTTCTTTTTCAGTATTTTTATGAAACTTAATACTGAGGATTTTCCTGTTTAGCTATTAGAGTGTAGAGTTTTTGTTAAATAGTTTCTCTTGAATGAGCCCTGAAAGCATCTTCAGACAATGGATACTTTCTTAAGTCAGACTAGCTGAAGTTAGGACTCTTTTGTTAGTAATATTTTTCAGTTTGTTTAACAAGAGTTAGGTATGTTTAAATTTTGGGGAGCGTGTTACAACAGATTAATGTTTGGTAGGCAATCTTATCCTAACCTTAGCTGCTTCTGAAACCTGGTTTCATACTTTAGTTAAGGAGCTGTTACTTTCCACTGAAGTCTGTGTGCCAAAAATCCCATTTTTCTATATTCAGTCTCTGGAGTGAATGTATTTGTTTTTATCTGTTTAAAAAGACAAGGTGCGTACAAGGAATGAACTTAGCCGCAACGAGGACTTTATGAATCTGTATCAGCAACTTGAGAACATGTTTTCAAACACAGCTCTGACTTCAGCAAATGGAACTCTCTACAATTGCAGAACAGGTCAGTGTTTACCTTTTTTAAAATCGGTATATCTGCTTTATTATTAGTTTTCATGGGAAAAGATAGCTTTCAAGAAAAAATTAATACTGTGAAACAATGTACTGTTCAGTTCTGGATGATCCATAGATACTGTAAAATACCAGCACAATTATTTAACGCGCTGTTTTGCTTAGTTTTCCATTTTGGGGTAAAGCTAGGATTTTGTTCATTCTATTTTAGCAGTTCCATCTTCCTTCACTTCACATTTTTTTGTCTCTGAACCTTTGAATTGGAATTAGAATTAGAATTTACCATTTAAAATATTGTTTGCTGGTTTGTTTATTTGACCCCAAAAGAAGTAAAACCTGGCTTTGACAAGCATCCACATCAGTAATGAATTTGCTTAGGTGTAGATGTTAGATGGCTATGATGATTGGATGAGAATGCTGGGAATGACTATATCTCAGACGTGGAGGGGAGAAATGTGAATGGGAGAAGACATAGTACACAGAGCCTTTATCTATGACTAATAACACAATGAGTAAGAACTTTTTTTTTCTTGTTTAAACACCATACTTGGTTTGCAGGTCCTGAAAATAAAAGAAAATTCATCTACAGTCATCCCAAATTAAAGAAATTAGAAGAAGTTGTTGTAGAACACTTCGAATCCTGGAAGGGGAATTTAGGTAAGTTCTAGAGAGGGTCCAAAAAGTGACTTATGTCTGTGAATATAAACCAATGGCATTTTTTTGTTATTAAATCCCTGATGTATTGAAGTTTGGATGTTTTGTTCTCTGTTTCTTCCGCTTGGGAAAATGAGTGCCTAAAAAGTAAGTTGCCATCATGCATGGCAACCTTATTCAGTTAGCCGTCTATGATTCGAATTTGAGTTTGACATACAGTGTTATGTTACTCTTAACCACTTGTCCCAAGATTCAGTGGCCTCAGAACGTGCTGTAGAATCTGTTTCTCACTGCGTGTCTGAGGCCCCTGCGACGCATTACACTTAAGACATGATTAAACAGTTTAATCACAGCTTCAGTTGTAACCCTGCTACATGTTCAGTCAATTAATGGCGTGACAAAAGGAGGACTAAGATGCAAAGTTATTCTGCTAAGTATGTGTAATAACTTTGTGGCTCATTTCTATCATGCTGTGTCAGCTGTTCCAGGCTCCCAGTCAGGGGCTCATGTGCATCCCTGAGTTGGGAGGCCACAGCTGATGCAGGCTTCCAGCTGCAGGAGCATGAGTCCCCATGGGTGGGAGTCCTATCTGCTGACTGGGCTCCCAGCTGTGGGGGCACTCATCCCTGTGGCTGGAAGCCTGTGTCAGCTGCAGACTCCAAGCGTCAGGGACACCTGGAGCACCCCTGGAGATAGGAACCCATGTTAGTTGATAGGACTCCTAGCTGTGGGATGCCTGGTGCACCCCTGTGGCTGGAAGCCCATATCAGCTGTGGGCTCCCAGCTGCAGGGATTCATGGTGTGCCCCCATGACTCGGAGCCCCTTCAGCTGTGAGGGCATCCAGCTGCAGGATTGTGCTACTTGCTGGTGCAGGGGAAGCCTGGGGTTGTGATCCCGGGGGACCTGCTGTACTAGCAATAAGGCGTGGTGATTGTGCATCATATCGCATGCCTCCTACCATGCAGGTGTAGCACAGCAAGAAGCACAATTGTGTGGATTGTGCATCAGATCCCACGCGCCTTTACCCGAATGTCATTTGATGCAGTGTTTTCTTTAAAAGGAAAATCTTGCCAATGATGGTTAGGAAGTGTTTTAAAATGTGAATCCTTGCTGTCTTTCTGTATAGCTTGTACGTATTCAGTAACAATGACAATTGCTTTGTGTTGCTTTGAGACTATTACATGTCCAAGGGTTTGTTTTATAACTAATCTGTACATATGTCTGTCTTTTCTGTTTTTGTCACATTTTAGATTGATTTATCCAAGTATTTTTTTAAGTTAATTTTGTATCTGGATGGGCGAGTTGATTGGTTTTAATTAAGTTCAGGTTTTGTTTCATGGCTGGGGAGAGGGAATTGGGAAAGCTATCTGCCTGGAAATATAAGTTTATAGGGGGAAAGATCTTACTCTTCACTATGAAATTTAAAGATACAACAGATAAGATTCAGTAAAAAGGTGAAAGTCAACTAGCATATGCAGTGTATATATTTGTGTGAAGTAATGCAGACATTTTTGTTAGAACATAACTGATGCTTAAGAGAAAATAGCACTTAGGTAAAGTTAAAGGTTTTGATAAAGTTAATTATAAAAGTGACTGGTTTTAAAAAGTGATTGTTTTTTCTGGTCTTAATTAGAGGATTCCTCAGAATAATCATAGTTTGCAGCCCCCCCAAAAACAAACAAACCTCCCAAACATGGATGGATGGATAGATGGATGGTTTTTGTCTACAAATAGGGAATTCATCAGGGAAGGGAACTATCTATTATGTCATCTTACACTGAGAAAAAGGACTGTTTCTGGGTTGTTTGGGGTTTTGTTAACCTAAAAAATGCAATGCAGATTTATACTACAGAAATATTTACTAAGAAACCTTGTATGCATCTGTGTGTGCACTCTTGCGCCTATCTAAAGTCAGGATGAAATTTTGGGGCTAGTAAATGATACTGTATACAGGACCTGGTGGGAGATCTACTGGTCAGGGAAAAATAGAGTTTTGGAGAGAGGAGCATGGCCAGAAGGCCTTCAGGAAACAGTGGGAGCTGTGGAGGAGGCTCATGGAGTTGCAAGAGGCCTCAGGGAGGAGAGACTCATTACCAGGAGCCCGAAGAAGAGGAGATCTGAGACATAAATGGCAGAGAAGGAACAAGACTCCCCAAAGAGTAGAAGAAGAGAGGAAGCTCTGTCTCCACAGTGCTGAGGCAGCAGAGGGAAAAGAGAGAGGCCTGGTTGGCACCCTACCAGGGATGGCTAATGTGGGGGGGACTACCTGCAGCGGGGTAACTCCTGGAAAATCCCACATGGTGTGCCCTGGGTAAAAGGCGAGGAGGAGGCACCTAAAAACCTCCGCCACTTGTAGGTGAGACACTGGGTGTGAGAAGAAAGGTCAGGAAGAGACCGAATCTGGCGACACCTATGAAGATCCGCCTTGGTGAGTCGGGTCCTTAAGGGGGAAGGTGTGTCACAGGGCATGGAGGCGCCCTGCACCTGAAGAGGGGAAGAGCTGCTGGAGAAGGAGCCCTAGTGGTGATTAGGGAGCACAGCTGTGGGTTGCTGGGGCAACTAATGAGCGCCAGCTGGCCGGGAGGGGCAGGGCTTGGCCCTTAAAGCCCAGAAGCTGAGGCCAGGCTGGCAGTTCCCGGTTAGCAACTGGAGCGGCAGGAGTTCCTGGAGCAGAGATGTGAGCTGCAGCAACTGCTCAAGCAGGGGGTAGGATGATGGCTCCAGAGGCTGGAGCAATGGCACAGAGTTAAAGCCAGGCAGTTTGCATTATTATGGCCAGGTGCCCTATGTTTAAGTTATAGCCAAGGGGCTGGAGTTTGTTTTGTTGTTGTTATAAGACTAGTGGTTTGGGTGAGGCTATAAGGGGTTGCAGGAGGCCTCATGGGCCACCCCGGCAGCAGGGGAACCCAAGCGCCAGCGAGGGCACAACCTATGCATAGGAGACCCACAGTAGTGTGGGGATCCTGGCGCCAGTAGGGGCACAGTTTGCAGGGTGCTTGGACCCCAGCCCCGGGGAGGGGCGATTGAGGAGCCCAAGTGTGGGCGTGGGAAGCCCCAGGAAGGGGACCATTTTATTGAGTAGCCCAAGTTGGGCACAGTAAGCCCCAGGAAGGGGG
>JAGPOW010000252.1:1308152-1331258 GCA_030014935.1 Caiman crocodilus
ATTAGATAGGTACTTGGCTGGGGTCCTGTGACCCTGGCACTCATTCCTGCCATTGGCGGGGGGTCAGACTAGATGGCCTGCTCTAGGCCCCTGCTGACCTTAGATGCTATGAAACTATGAGCCGTCGGCGCAATGCTGTAGTCAACAGAGCTAATAGCCTACTGGGATGCGGTAGCCAATGTGTCCTGTGCAGGGCTAAAGACTTGTTACTTCCTCTCTACTTGGCACTGGGGAGACCCCATCTGGAGTACTGTGTCCCATTCTGGGCACAACACTTCAAAAAAGATATGGAGAAGGTTGGATGCAAGGAAGAACTTCTTTACGGTAAGAGTGATCAGAACCTGGAATTGCTCTGCCTCCTTGGGAAGTCTGTCTCCAACCTTGGAAGTCTTCAAGAGAAGACTGGACAGACACTTTGCTGGGATCATTTGATCTCCGCATTATTGCTGCCCAAAACAGGGGTGTTGGACTTGATGATCTTTTGAGACCCCTTTCAGCCCTTCTTTTCTATGATTCTACAAGGGAGCAACACATCTAGCTAGTATCATGTTCATCTGCCCTTGACTCTGCAGCCTGAATAACCACATACTTGTTACAGCTAGGAAAACTGGGCAGGGCCTTTGACCTGATGCTGGAATGAAGCTTGCACTTGCATCTTTACATTTGTAGCAAGATGCATAATTTTGTCAGTGTGTCTCTACTTAATCAGACTTAGAATAAAATACAAATAGAGAGCCACATGCTCTGTTTGTTTCTAAGAGATGAAGAGTAAGTTGAGTATTCAAGGATGAAGGTAAGCTGAGAAGTTGATTTCCATAGGTTAACGTTTACTACTAGCATCTTTGTATTTATAATCAAATGTCAAAGTGAGTGAGAATTTGTAAGAGGTGTGTCAATGCAAGATTTTGTTGGACATTATACTGTATTTTTTACAGTGTAGTGCCAACATAAGCAATACTAATTTGCATTTTTCTAGGTCGTCAGAATCTGTTGCTAAGCTGCCAGGAACAGTTGTTCATGGTTACCTGTCTTGGAGGGATCATGCATGCTTAAAGATTCATACTCTTAAAATCCCCTTGTGAGGCCCTGTTTTGCCAGTATTACTGTGTAAAATCAGGGGTAAGCCAGGTATTTGCAAAAGTGGATCTTGCTCTGGCAAAGCTAACTTGGCTGTTGAGTACACCCTAACCAAAGGAGGACCAATATAAATAATGCTATAGATGAGCTGAACATGGATGGAGTAACCTTGGCTCACAAAGTTTTCTGGTTGTGGAATTCCCTATCTTGCAAGAATTAATATTTTATTGTGAAATAAATTCAAAAAAATAGCTGTGAACAAAAAGAAAAAACATCTGGAGGCAATTAGCTTGACTTCAGTAATATTTAAAATTTTATTTGAACCAGCAAATGTGCTTTGGCTTGCTGTTAATCTCCTAACTAACATCCTGACAACATTATATCAGGATACAGTCACACAATTGCATGCCTAAATGTTTGCAAGATCAAGGTGTTGAAATACAAGCACAGGGCACTGCTCTAAATGTTCACCTGGAGGCTTTTACTATGCAAGCTCAGAATAAAACTTTCAAATCAGGACTTTACTATAGAAAAGACAAATGGTTTTAAAACCAGATTGAAGCACTAAACCACAGTGGGGACTCCTCTGCCAAGATTCATGGTTTTTTGTGCACTTTATGATTAGGTGCATTTGAGATGGTAGGAAAATAAGGGTTTCTACAATTGTTGATTTTAAAAAAATGAAGGGATTTTATTGTAATAACCTGAGAAGTCTCCTCAGTTTAAATGTTTAAATTCTAACAAGGTGAGCATAGAGTCATAGATCGTAAGGCCAGAAGGGACCTTGGAAGATCATCAGGTCCAGCCCCCTGCACCAAGCAGGAAAGACAACTGGGGTCAGGTGACCCCAGCAAAGTGACTGTCCAGTGTCCTCTTGAAGATGTCCAGGGTAGGCAATTGCACCACCTCCAGAGGGAACTTATTCCAGTCTGGACACGTTAGCAGTGAAGAAGTTTTTCCTAATGTTGAGCCTGAAACAGTCTTCTGGGAGTTTGTGGCCATTAGTCCTGGTTATCTCCAAGGGCACCTTTGTGAACTGTTGTTCATCAAGTGCTTGATGTACGCCCCTGACGTAGTGATAAGCTGCCTTCTCTTTTTCATGCTGAAGAGTTCCAGGTCCTTCGGTCTTTCCTCGGATGGCGTTCCATGCAAGTCTCTGATCATACGGGTGGCTCTTCTCTGAACTCTCTTGAGCTTTACCATGTCCTTGCTGAAGTGTAGTGTCCAGAACTAGACACGGTACTCCAGCTGTGGTCTCACCAATGCCCAGTATAGTGGAAGAATCACTTCCCTAGTTTTGCTGGAGATGCATGGATTGCATGCCAGGGTAGTATTAGGCCTGCTGGGTACAGTGTCACACTCCTGGCTCATGTTCATACTGTGGTAGTACTGGACTAAGCACTGACCTCATTAGGACACCACTGGCCATTTCTTGCCAGGAAGATACAAATCCGTTCATTAGAACTCTCTGGGTCCGACCCTGCAACCACCAACTTACCTATCTAACTGTCTCATGGTTGAGCCCACAGTCCTCCAATTTTCATGTGAGGATGTCATGAGATACTAGATTAAAGGACTTTTGGAAGTCAGGATATACAGTGTCAACTGCCTCTCCATTAGTCAGGTGGTGTTACCTGATCGTAAAAGGAAATAAGGTTAGTAAGACAAGACCTGCCCACGAGGAAGCCATGCTGGCCATTGTTCAGAATCCTACCTTCTGCAAGCCTATTGCATATAGACTCCTTGATGAATTTTTCCAGGATCTTCCCTGGGATAGAAGTTAGGCTGATTAGCCTGTAGTTACCTGGGTCCTCCCTCCTTCCTTCTTTGAAGATGGGCACACCATTGGCCCTCTTCCAGTCCTCGGGGACCTCTTTGGAGCACCACAAGTTTTGGAAAAGTTTTGCCAGCGGTCTCGCAGTGTCTTCGGCCAGCACGTGATAACAGGGGCTACGGGAATAGTACAGTTAAAAGTAGAACTTTTTTGGCTCTTATTAGGTGCTCCAAAGTACCTGCAATAAATATAGTGTAGCCTAACATCCTACTACTAATCCTTCTTCTGATGTTAATTTACAGTTCCTAATAGTAGATGGATTAAGACGAATACAACTCAAAGCTATTTCCTGAATTCCTCAAAATGTCAAACTTCAAATTACATACAGCTTCAGTTGACTTATTTCTTTTTTCTGGAATTAACAATAGAAAAATCAAAACTATTATATTCAAGACCACCACATACACTAGAAATATGTGGTGAGGCAATTAAATACTGGAAGCAATCTTAGAAAATGAGTAACTACATTATTTTAATACTTAGCTTGCTTAGTACATGGTTTTTGTATAGTCCTCTGTAGTCTTTTCTACACCCACCCCTTCCCGCTATTTTATGGCAAGAAGAAACTAGGCAATTTACAGAAATGTTTTATTTCTTTTTCCTTTCATTGTGCTGCTTGAATTTTGATTTTGAAGAAACTTTGAATTTATTATGCAGCTATTTAAAATATATAGACTAAAGTACAATTGAAAGGTTATTTTTAAAGAATAGAAAAGAATCCATGATGGGTAATTCCTCTTTTAATCTCACATTAACAAATGTGGAAGAATTTATTGTATGGTAGTCCAGAATGTAGTAAATACTATTCATTCTAGCTTCCTTTTCTTGTATGCAGAAAACATATGGGCACATTTTTAAAAGCAAAAATCTGACCCTCCATAACAAGCACATCTACCTCAGAAATCTTTTAAAACCTGTTAGGCTTTATTACTAAGACCATGGAAGCTAAGCAGATGGGACTAGATTTTCTAACTGTCAGTAAGGATTTCAATTCACCAATGTAGCATCAAGTTGTTATTAGTCAGAGCAGTTCAGTGGCTTTAAAACTTCTTGAAGATTAAATTGTACACTTTGGAAACAAGGTCAGAACAGACTAATAATTATAATGCATTTATGCAGACTTCCAAATACAAATAAAAAAATATTTAAATATAGGCAATAATATATTTGTTATAGATTACCATTTTCTTACATTAAGTTCCCTTTGGCTGAGTGAAATGCTATAAAAAGTAGTCTCCTAGACAAAGCACATAGCCTGGACTGCTTTGTCATGACTGTAAATAACAGCCGAAGTAGAGACATGTGGTATAGGCAAAGGACAAACTGTTTCAGCTGGGATTTGAATGGTAGCAGTTGGACAAATCTGAAAAACCTGCTTTTCTGTTCATGGCCATCACATTTGCCACAAAAGGACCAAAAAAAAAAAAAAAAAAAAGCCCAGGGTGGGAGGCAGGAATTTTGGAAGGAGGAGAGCTAAAATATGTCCAAGTGCCTCATCTCTTCACTTAAAATATTGACTGGCATCAGTACCATCTTGGGAAACCAGCTAAACCCAGGGCAGGTGTCTGCTGCTAAACCATACTTACTGTTGCTCTTCTTTTATCCTTTGTTGTTCAGGAAGAATGGAAAATTCCTGCCTAAGGGAAAAGGTTTTCTCTGCCACCTCTGAAGTTCCCTGGATCCCAAGTGTGCTCTTCTCGTCTTCCCTTAGGTGGAAGCTGGGTCTTCCTTGGGAAGTGCATGATGGTTCTTGCCAACAGAGATTTCTTCTGAAAAGAGACTGTGCACAGGAAATTAGAAATGCAGAAGGACTGTGAAACTTTGTCTTTAGAGATTCCCTACCAGTTGGGTGCTTCATCATCAAAGAGCCAGTATCTTGATGCAGTAACTCTTGGCCTTTGCTGAATGCTTAGAAAGGGAGGGGAAAAAAAAGGAAGACAGCAGCAAGACAAACCTAGCTGCTGCCTTCATGATGCATGGATCTAGGAACCTGATGAAGCTGGCAGCAAGATATTTAGATACTGATTGGATAGGCTTCTCTCTGGGATAGCAAATCCTGCTTCTGTGCAGACAGGTTGACCCCTAAGGTTCTTTCCAACCCCCTGGTTCCAGTTCATTATCCAGACACCAAAGCAGGTCTAACTCATGAACAAAATAGTTATTGAAAATAAATCCTTTGCCTCAAAATTCTTGAAACCTGTTCAAGAGAAGCTTGGTAAGGTGGGCAACAGTGAGCTAATTAAAGATTTTTATTCTCTCTTTCTCTAGCAAAAGCCAAGAGAGCCCGTAGCTTTTCATACCAGGCTGTAAAGGTATTTTAAGTCTTACTGACAGTAAAGCTGACAGAAAACATTGATACGTCCATCTTTTGTGGACATCTGGCAAATTTGTTGAATTGTCTTTGCGAAGACATCCTTCTATTATCTTCTTGCATAATGTCAGTTGAGTGATGTCATTTTAGCTGGTTAGAAATGAAAGTTTGTATTTCAGAGAAGTCCATGGATTCCTCTGTGAAACCCTATGAAATATGAACTTTCATTTCTACCCAGGAGAACTTGGACAGCCTTTTCTCCAGTGCCTGATGAAGGGTGTTTGTGCCGAAGCTTGCAATTAAAGAAATAGTTTTGCAAAAATCTTGTTGGTTTAATGAAAGAGATCATCTCTACTACAAGTCCTGATTTCCTTTTCCTTTAGACAAATATGGCCACAACCTGGATATCTGGCATTTTATCTGGCATTTTCGGTCATCCTTAACATACCAGCAACATAACGTGAAGCAGTACATCTGTTTATTTTGAATAAAGCTGGCTAGTATTGTAGCTTATAGACCGCTTTTGAATACATGTGACTTGTAGTACGTACATAGATTAGAAATGCAGATGAATAAGCTTGTATCATTTGTAGCCATATAAAGCAGCACTAAAGTTTAGGAAAGATGGAAAGGATTTGGGATCCAGCAATACCTTTACTATCCATGTTCTGTTTAAAATATTATCTCATGGTCTCCTGAGTCTCCCCTATCTGTCTGCATCCATCACTTGCCTCTTGTCTTGGACTTCAAGGTCTTTGGAGTCGGGGCCTTTTTTGTTTGTACAATATATAGCACAAGAACCTACTGGTTCCATGACTAATGCTCCTGGGTTGTACAGGACTACAAATAATGAATTACTTTTAATACAGCACCATTTTTATCATACCTGAATAGTTTTAAAATATATTATTTCAGCAGCGATGAAAGCAATAGCACTATATTGTGAAGAATACTTGGAAATTCTTTGCTGCTCTTTAGGCCTACCTTACAAAGAGAAAATCATTGCAGGCACCAGTTCAGGCAGTCAAGCTATAAAATGATCTTTCTACAGAAACAACTCATGAAAATCTTTTAATAAAACCTTTCACATATTCATTGTGATCTTCAGTTCAGCGACCACATTTATTACACTAGTAATTATAGCTGCTAACATGAGATTATATTTAACTAGTACATGTCTTCTTTCCTTGAGAGATCTTTTCTTGTATCCTTTTTAATTAAATAGATACTAGCACAAAAAATATAGAAAAGACAATTTTTACATCAAAAAGGTACCCAACTTGCTTTAAAATGAACAGCACCATCTTTCTCTGAGTGAGCTGATATACGAACAGGCTACATCTGTCATGTGGGTGGGATCTGACACCCCAGTCCTAGATTTGGATACTCTGAAGACAGAAGGAATTATTGTGATCATAATCCACCAATTTACATGCAATAGCTGTAGGACTTCCTTGAAGCCATTCCTGTTTTAACTAGGGCACATGTTTTAGAAGACTATCTAATGACCCTTGGTCAGTTGTTCCAATGGTGAAGTGCCCTTATGTTCAAAATTCATCTTATTTCTAGTTCAGAACATGACTAGTTTCAACTTCCAGCCATTGGATCTTGTTATAACTTTGTCTACTAGACGCATTTTAATTCCTTGAATAAGTACTCACAGATTGATCAAGTTATCCCTTCACTTTTTTTTGTGAGGCGAAAAAGATTGAGCTCTGCCTTTCTAACTGTAGGGAATGTTTTCCAGGCCTATAATATTTCTCCATGGGCCAGATTCAGCTGGTGGGCTGTATATTTGACACCCTTTTTGCTAGGCCAGCTACTAAACTAACTCCAGCTTCCTTGTGTGGAGTCTCCCCCCCGCACCTCCAATATAAACCTGGATTTTTTCATAGAAAGTCAGGCTGGAAGGGACCTCCAGAGGTCTTCTAGTCCAAACCTCCTGCCTGAGGCAGGATCATCCCTATGTAAGCTATCCTATACAAATCCGTAATCTAAACGCTCAGTAAAACTACTGTCAACCCTTTTGTTCTGTAGACGCATGACTTTATAATTCAGCCATGTTAAAATACATGTTTGTGATTGTACCGAGCTTACCGAGTGGTCCAACTCCCTCTCTATCCACGATCAATTCTCTTCTTTTGCAAGCCACTTAACTAGGTGGCCTTCAGTTTTGCCTAATTTCAAGGACTGGAGTTATTTACTTGGGCATTCTGGGAGAGGGATGGTTGCGCTTTCCTTGAGCTCCTGGCCCTTCATTCTCTTTTCTGATCAGTGCACCTGCTTTGAATTAGATCAATTCCAAGTACTTGTTGCTAAAGGCTCCAGTCCTTTTCTTCTATTTTTGTGGACTGCATTTCTTCTTCAAAGGAAGAAATTCTCAAGCAGGAATCTATTCTGAGGTCATATAATAATTCAGTCATCTTTTTTCCTTTCAGGGATCCTTCTCACAGGGGCTGTTCCCTTTTTAAAACTATGGCCAAGAGTATGCTGCCATTTTACCAGAAAAAGTGTTTTATTCCCAACCATGCAGAAGAAGTGAATCTGCACTTAGTTAAAAATAGAGTAAGTCTGTGTGGAAAGCTTGATAGTTGAGGATACATAAATATCTTATTTTCTCACATACAGTATGCACCTTTTTTCTAAAATCCAGCTGCTGGAAACTGCCAGGTACATTATATGTGAACACTTTCTTCTGCCTACATTTTATTCTGGAGCTTTGACTTGAGAGAGTGTACTACTTGGGGAAAATAACATCACGTGCTTGAACTGAAAACATCCTCCCATCTTTTAAAACTGGCTAGGGTCACTCTGAAATGGCATTTGAGATGCATCTGCTGGTGGATCTGCAAAAGACAATGCATTTGGTGAACAAGTAATAGTAATATTTCTCCTTCATGGGATCTGGGTTAAATCACCACCATGAGGTGTGCTTGAACAATTTTTTCCCCATAAACAGTTCTTCTCTCACTAGCATTGCTGGTACCAAGTGCAAGGGGATATGTAGAAGTTTTCAGATGGAGATCGGCATTTTAATCACAGGTTTGGCTGCTCAAAGCCCTTGTATTCATTCCAGACTAGCCCTGGAGAGGGTGAGGGCAGGGGCCTGAAATGGCTTCAAGACTGGAATAGTTGAGGGGAAAATGCCTATAAACCATTATTATGAAGAAAAGTCACCTGTTAGTGAAATTGAGAGTTGTCTGTTTAGTTGGATGCTGATATAAAATCTGCCTAGGAAATGCAGATTAATATGCCTTGCAGATCCTGGTAAGAACATTGTTTTTAGTTTTGGTGGTAGTTTTGATTTTTTTAAAAAGAAGAAAGAAAGAAACCCTAGGCTAGAATTTTCAACCAGGGGTTTTTAAATACTGGTTTAGGAGCTGAACCTCAGGCAGCCTTTCCTCTTGAAAACTGCGGCCTTAAACTACATTTTTCTATCCCACTGTAAAAATGTTTAAGGGTAGCAGAACCTTAGTCTCTGTATTGTGCAGCTTTATGGAAGTGTCCATGTGAACTGGTTTGTTTTTATTTGATCTTGAAGCTCTGCTTTGTTTCTCATCAGGGGGACTGCAGCTATGAACGGGAACTCCAACCTTACTTACAGATGGAAGATGTTGTATGTTTAGATGCTCAAAAGAGTAAAAGCCTTTCTACCAGCGATTCTGTACTTGCTCGGAAGACACATGCATCCAGAAAAAGTGTGGTACACGCATCCAAAACAAAGCCTTTTCCACCTAGCATAGATGAGATGGATTCTGAATGCATTTCCCTGTTTAAAACCACCAATTGCAAGAGCACAAGAAGAACTTCTTCATTTCACTTGGAAGAGTCTGCAGGAACAAATACCATTTTAGATTCCTTTACAATGGGAGGAGACCCTGGTGTTGAACATACTGATCAGAAAACTTTACCAAATGAGGAAATGCAGAAGGTGACATTTGACTTAAATGCCTCAAATGATTTTGGTGAAAATATTACTAGCCATAAAAATGCGGGAATACTGGAACACAAATCTAAAGATGGAGCCTGTAATGTACTGGAGAGAAACTGTGCGGATTCTGGTTATGGTAGCATCACACATGATGAATCATCCGTTTCATCTGACTTATTTTACTTACCTGAAGCAAAGTTGGATTCATGTTCATTCACGACTCCCTCTGAGGATCCTTCATGGGTAAAGGCAATGCTAGCCAATGTACAAAGGCTTTTATCGCAGTCTCCTCCCCCTTTGAATACACTTGATGATTTTGAAAGATGGGAAGAAACTAGAGAAGATGAATTTTTTTTTCAGAAAGGTACTTCTCAGGCTCCCACTGAGACAGTGCAGGACAAAACTGCTTTCCCAGAAGTCCAAAGTTCGTTGCTGTCCCCTGAGAGTGTCTCTGAATTAAAAACACCCCATAAATTATATTCCTCCAGGAATCCTTCTTCTTCAGAAAACAGCTGCTTTTCTGAGGCTTGTATTAATAAAACAATTGATAACTTTAGCTGGGATGACGTCTTCGGTGACAAGGATGTGCACATACAAGTGCTAAAGGAAGATGTGACAAAGAGTCCTTCAGATGAACGTTTGGCTGAAGGGTATAAAGAGAATGCTGAGAATCAGAAAAATGTGCTCTCTGTCCACGAGGAGAGCATAAACTTGTTTGAAGATGAAGACATTTCCGAGGCACACTTTGCTCCCAACTTTCAGCTGCTAGAGGGATCAGAGTTGTGTGACGAAGTTACTAAGCCAGTCGCTGCACAAGGCTCTGAGTGGTGTATGCCAGACGAGTGCTGTCCGGGTGGTGATACAAATCCTGGGGAATCGCTGTCAAGTTGTAGAATTGAAAATTTGAAAGCGTCCGAAGATTTTTTAAGCGAACAGTTTCCGGACAATGAAGATCCATGTGACTCTTCTCAGGAGTTATTCTCTGTTAACTTTGACCTAGGATTTTCTGTTCAAGAGTCTGAAGATGAACTTTCAACGAAAGCAGACATGAATACTTGTATTCAAAACCCAAATGAGGTCTCGGACAGTCACGCAGACGTCAACCCTATTGAAGATGAAAATGAGTTATTAAATGGTAGCTTGGGGCTTCTGTCTCCTCCAGAATTAAAGGATGAAAGCTGTGGTAGAAAAAACTCTTCTACACCACAAGGTCAGGGCAGTGGTTCAGCCAAAAGGACCGAAAACTGTATCCCTATGGTTTCATCTTTGAATTCAACAGCTAAAAAGACACTTGTATCACCTGACTCTTTAGTTTTGACACCCTGTATCCCAACAGGTAGACGAGTTGTGGGGGTGAGAGACCCCAGAAGAATACTTGCAAATGGTTTTTCTAGAGTTGGGCAGGGAATTCCACTAATGCAGGGTACAAATAAAGTAAATATTAGATGTGTTAAACTCTTCCCAAATTCAGCCTTTGCTACATCAGATCTACCGGATCTCCCCTTAGGAAAGGCTAAGAATCCAGAGCCTACGAAACTGCCCATTTCTGGTGCATTTCCAACAGAAGGTATGTTTCAGCGTAAAGTTCATTTAAAGATTTGTTGTCTTGAAGGGGGCAAAAAGGAGGACTTTAATACTCAGCTCATCCAGCCCAGTCTTTCATCAGTGCTCAGTTACGTGGTGTCAGCCCCATGGGGAGGATCACAGCCCAAAGATTTCTACATGTAAGCAAGTGGTGGTCTGAAAGGGGCCACAGTGCAGAAAAGACTGAGGAGCACTGCAGTTTTGTACACAGTGGAGCATCAGCTGGTAGATTTGTAGCATAGTTAATGAGCAAGGGACCTATCCAAGCACATTAGTTCCTGGCTGAAATGTATGAATATAAATACTGCTTTTCCTGCCCTGTGTTAAACCCCTAAAACCTGAATACAAATGTTGATGTGACCACGTGAGATGTATATTGTGGCCTGCGGCTGTCTTAAAACCTCTCTTTAATCCTCTCAGTAGCTTGCTTGTAATCAGCCTGGTCTGTTCCAGTGTAATCCCTAACTCCATGCCTTCACAGTTGTGTTGCTGGTCTTTGTGGGACTCTGCCTGCACCTTCAGTCAGGGAATCCTCCGACATCTACTTTTGCCAGAAGCCTGGGCTCCTTCCAGAGCCTGGTTTGGGACACCTTAGAAGCTTCTTGCACGATGTCTGTCTCTTCAGTTTTCAGGATGCTCAATCAGGCACCTTTAATAAACATCTAAGCTCTCGAGATGAAAAACAAATGTAGTGGAATAAAACAAAAAATAGCAAATGAGGTTTCTTATTCAGTAGCTTTTCTTGTAATGGAAAATAATCCAAATAATTTAAAGTTAGTTATTAGTGCTTTGTCCTTTTAAAGAGGTAAGCTGGTGATCACCTTGTGCTCTGCACAAAAAAAACAAGCTTGCATATGGCAGCCACATCAAATACCAACCAGGCAGTTTTAGCCCACTCGAGTGGAAATTAGAGCTAAGATGGAGCATCTCTTGAAATCCCTCTAGATGGCTTCACTTGCAATTTAAAGAGCTTGTTCAAGATGATTTCTCTTTATCAAAGGTCAGGAGGTGTAAGGGTCACAAGAACAGTTTTATGTAGGCTTGGGTATTTGACCAGTCCAAATAAAGTTTGGTCAATTGACTGGTCAAATATTGTCAGTTGACTGCATGTTTCTTTGACCAGTCAAATACCAACTCTAAGTTTTAGGTCTTGGGCTCTGAGGAGAATATGCAATCTTTCAGAAAACATGACACACAATATAATTCAGTGCAACTCTTTAGAAAACAAATGCAGAAACAGCTGTGGATTTGATAAGAAAAGTTTTCAATCATTTTTGCTTTTGTTTTAGTACAACCAAATAAAAAATTTGGTGGTAAAGGCACAGTGAAAAATATGTAACATCTTTGCTGATGATTTGAGGGTATTACTCTCAGTTCCTTTTTTTTGTTTCTGGTTTCTTTCTCTTAATTTCCATTTTCAGTACAGCTTGGGTAATCACTTCAATTCAAACAATCACAAGCAGAAGGTCAGACTTATGCATTTCAGTGAGATACTTTTTTTGACTAACAAGGGAGCAGTTTTCACCACATACATCAGTAAATAGCAACTTTTTAAACCATTTTAAAGATGTGCTGATTTTGATAGTCAGAACTATATTGTGTTATGGAGAATATTTTCTTATGGTTATTTGTTCCTTGCCTCTCCATAGGAAGCAGCAGTGAAAGTGAAGAAGAAATTGTTTTTCAAAGGAAAAATAAGAAAAAAGGAAATGTTTTGAACTCTCCTGATGTGAGTCTTAAAATATATATGATCATACCCAAAGTAAAATTTTCTGCACTATGCAATTACATTTGCACTTTTTTCTCTATACTTAGGTTATGAGTAACAGCGATTTGGAATCACCAATTCATGCTGTCAAAAAACGTAGGCATGCACTTAACATAGTAAGTAAATGCTTGAACAATATAGGAAGGAAATTAATAAATGTAATTTATTTGCATTTTTAATTTGTCTAATGCTTTCATCATTGCCAAGGAATCTTTCTTGTTCTTTAGGAAAACCTACCATCTTCTAGCTTGATTTACTTTAGAGGATACAACCTCACTAATGGAAAATATTTACAGTTCAGCAAAATAAAGTTGGCAGTGCATTTTAACATGCAGCACTCCTCAGGACTGCAGCCACTTCTTGCAAATGAACCTCTTTTATCATTTCTAATTTCAGTCTAATGTTTAGCCTCTTTAATCCTAGGTTAATTTGATATCAGTGATGATCTTTTAGTGCAGAGTCCATCTTTTCAGATGGCTCAGGAACCTTCTTATAAAAATGTTTTTTAAGAGGCTGGTAAGGAGGCTGCCAGCCTATTTTACAGCCTGGCTGCTAGGGAACGTCTTTCCTTGTACCGTCAGAATTGTCCAGTGTGACCTCCTCGTCACTCAGATGGCTCTTGCATTTGGGAGTCGCACCCTCTGCAGCGGAGCATTGCCAGCCCACCTCCACATCACCTGGCCTTTTGAAATGACAGGCAAATGCATGGAAGATGATAAGTCCATTGAGGGCTATTCAGCACAACAGTTAGGGATATGACCTACCACAGATGGCTGGCAGAGCATTTGAATGGAGCACTCTACATATATCCCACTTCTTATACTCTTCTTTTAGAGAAGAGGGCCCAAACTGGCACGTGCCACAAATGGCAGGGGCAGCTGCTGTGTTTGGTGCCTGAACTCCAGATGCTGAGTTAAAGGTGGTGCTGGTGATGGCAGCTGGGAATGGGGTGAGAGTAAGGGGTTGGAGCTGCCTCAAGGGGCGAGACCTGCCCGGAGCTGCAGCACTACATGCTGCTAAGCATAGCATTGCCACATCCTGCTGGGGACGGCAGTGACTAGTTATTAGATTGGCACTATCTCGTCCTTGCGCCTAACTTGAGGCCCACTTCCCAAAAAGGTTGGCTACCACTGTACTAGAGCATCTGTTTTTCAGCAGCAGGGCTCCTTGTTATGCAAGGTGTGATGGGGCTAGGCCCACCGAGACCATGCTAAACCTCCCTCAATTAGAGAAGCTACTAGAAGCATAGCAATAGATTTCTTGGGACAACAAAAGAGAAAACAGGGTGTCACACAGGACATTGGGCTTGACAGACCTTTGGTCTGACCCGGTAATGTGATTCTTATGTTCTTGTATAGAGTCCTAAGGGAGGCAGGGCTGAGCACATGGCTGGCTTGGCCCATGGAGGTGCCACAGTAGGCGGAGCAGGTGGCACCGGGTTCGAGGGGTCGCTGTTGGCCCTCACACAATGAGTGCGGCCCAAGGGTGTTTTTGAAGGGCGGTGGTGCAGCAGCTACAGCTTGGTAGACTGCTGTTGCAGCCTTAATACTCTCGCCAGGATCCCTGCTGCACCACTGCACAGTGAAGACATAAGGGGCCAGGGCTGTTCTTGCCAGAGCTCATTAAATTAGGCATGTGCCAGTGGTTAACTGTTTCATTTAGCTGCTATAATTAGAGGAGGTTAAACAGATCATTTTTTCAAAATATATTTACATCCTGACCCCCTTCACAGATGCAGGGTAAAACTCAACTAGGGAAGTGGAGACTTGAATTGTTGATCTCTTCTGTATTCAATGAATATTTTTACTACCTGAGCAACAGCCTCTTAAACTGCAACAGACTACTATTAATCCTGGAGAGCATTCTTGAATGTTAACATTTATCATCCTTTAATTACAAAATATCATATTTCAGATGGGAAGGTGTATACCAGACTGCAGTTGCCTAGTTTTTTAACCTCGGCCTTGAGTACATAGCTTTTGCACTCCTTTTAACAACTTGTTTTAAAAACAGATTTAGTTAAATTGGTTCATGCTCCTGTTGTGGGTGTACTTTATAATGGTTTAGCCATTTTATTTGCTAACCAACTAGCGAGCAGGAATTCTGCATGCTGTGGTTTAAGAGTATGTTTGCTTAAAACATCCAACAAATTGTTAACTGAAATGACACTGGGTTTTTAGATGTTGCTTAAAATGTTCATTTAACAGTGAATTAATAGATTGTTTTGGCTTGCTCTTGGGCAAAATCAAATGATCTGGAAGTTTAGCCAGCACTAGAATCTTCTAACAAAGACTTGCTCATTAAAATTGCTGAAAAGCTAAATTATTCATGCTGACATTTGAGAATTGTCTCATCAGGGCCATTCTTTGATGGAAAACTTATAGCCTTCAGCCCTGGTGTGTTTAATTTCTTCCATCAGACTTTTCATCCCGTAGGTTTTATTTAAGATGAATTTATCAGTATATGTAGAAACAAACCATATGTTTGTGATGTTGAGTGCTGAGCCTCTCTCCTCATAAAATATGAGTCTTTCAACTCCTGAGCCCACATTTTCACATTACTTTTGAACTTGGTCTTTTTCCCAGATGGTATGAGGTTTCTTGTCCCATTCTCAAAACCCAAGTGGCTTCCATGCTTTATAAAAGGATTAGTATTAATGTTTGTTTTGTTGGAATTGACCAATCGGAGCTCACTTTAATAAAAAATACTGAAAAATATGTGGGGTAATTATGAATGTTCTTCATGGCATATTACTAAAGTGTTTGTAACATGCTCTAGTCAGACCTCTCTACTGATGAAGGCATGGATTTTCATGAGAAATCAATCCAATCTATGGATTTCAACTTGAGGAGCTGTAACAAGAAACAATTAAAAGGTGTGAAAAGGAAAAAGACTGAAAACAACCTTATGTTTAAGGTATGAACTTTACATGATTCTGTTCATATGCTTTTTATAAGGTTTTAAATAGTAGCTTAGCTTACGTTCGTTCAGATGTTTATATTCAGGTGCAACAACGCACAACTTACTGAATAGAAGTGCTTTTGAGACCAACAACAATTCAGTACATTTTGCCTGGTTTTAATTTAAATCTTCCTTTGTCTTCTATGCACAACAAAATGATGTGTCATTTAGGAGAAACCAGGTAGTGAAACTAAGCAGATACTAGCTAATGTCCAAACGAATGTAATGCAAAATTAAATCATTAGTAAAAATGGTGAATGTTAATGCATGCTTTCTAAATTGGCTAATTTTTAAAACGAGTAGGCATAGAGAAATTGCTTTTAAGGACTTGTCTTGCACCCTTAACTGAGATGATTGAGTGCCGCAGAACCTGTAATATATATGCCTAGTGGTCAGAATTACAATATGATCAGGGAGTCTTATTGTATGACTGCATTAAAGCAGGCATCGTTTGACACAGAGTTGGACAAATACCCATTTTTCAGTAGTGGGTTGGCAGTGCTGACTTCAGTTCTGTTTCCTGCACATTTGCAGGTGGGTTCTCAGAGCCCAGGTCATCTTCAGTGGAAGTCCTGAGCGCACCGACACCATGATATTCTGAAACAAAATGCCAGCATTGGCAGCTGGTGTAAAGAACACAAGGATATATATTAAAGGATGACAGAGCAAGCATGTAGATGGAGGGATTGCATAAGTTTTAGTCCCACATGGCCCAGCCTGATTTTAAAAAAATGTTTAATTCTAGATCCAACACATAGAAAGAGCATAAATACTAGTAATATTAGTGTTTGTTATCTTATTTCCTATTTTAAACCAGTCCAGTCCTGGAAAGCTATTCAGAGGAAGAGAGATTATTCACATAAGACCTCTACCTCCCTGGGAGACGGGAAGAGGAGATGTGGTACAATGCAGAGATACTTCTGCCACCTCCAGATGAATTCTGTGTCTACACAGCACAGTACAGTGACACTAGCTTGGGTCCTAGAATCAGGATTTTTGAAATGGAGCCGCACAAATTAGATGGATGGAGCAATACTCTAAGTCTAGCAAAAGTCCAGGGGGTTGTAGTAGATAGCCCTTCCAGCTCAGTGACCATGGCTTATACTGCTTCCAGGTTCAGAGCTAGCTTGGACTTTTCTTCAGGGCATTGTGTGGCACTGTGTAAACACAGTCTTTGTTTTCAAGGGGTGAAGAATAAGGGCAGTCAGTACATACAACTAGTACAACGTCAGCTAAGCATTTCTGAGACTGAAAGTGAAGGGCTGCCTGAACCAGGAGATAGAAGTGCACAGAGGATGTTTCTTATGTTCACATGCAATCTCATTCATGTGTCCAGACCCTCTGTAGACCCAAGATGTCCAAATAACTTGGACTTCCCCTTTCCATCACCAGGTATGGGCACCTGTGTTCTAGGTCTCTCAGAAATAATGACATGAAGTTCCTGGGATGAATTATGAGGCAATAACACATGATTAATTGAATCCAAAGCTTGCTGGGAAGCCCAGGGTGACCAGGAAGGCTCACTCTTCAAGCTGAAAACATGACTCAAGAACCTGGTAATCTTTTATCTCTAAAAGAATACCATTCCCATAACCAGCAATTTCTGGTGTTCTTGTGCATGGTGAGCTGCTCTTGTTCTTCTCAAATCATCTCCCCCAAATGAGGATTAAGATTAGCTACATGTTGGCAGGTGGATTCAAGTATTCTTTTCTTGAAGAGTGCTGACCTCCAGGTATTTAATCAGAAGTCTCTTTGGCAAGTGTCAGTAATATCTGTTTTACTGAGCCTCACTACATGATATATAAGTATATAAGATGGACAAGAATTGGAGTTGAAAGAAAAGGTCCCTGGGGAAGCTCAAAAAACCCAAGGTTTTGCATGCATTTCATAAGACTTCATCCACAGGGAAATGTACTTGAATATTTGGAACTAGTCCTAAACTGTATTATATTTATCTGTAGTGAAATAAAATGTCCAGTTCAGTGTTTGATATGACAAATGTTAATAAGGAAGCAAATCTTTTGGAGTAATTGTGACATAAACACCCTTACAAAGATGCACTTGTTACTGTGATTAGTTTCTAATAAGAGTTTGTACTTGGGCCTCAGGATATTTCAGTATAAAAAAATGCTGTGGAGAACAGCTGGGAGATACGAGCTTTTACTGAAATGTTTTATAAGATAGAAATAATTAATCCTGGAAGGATTAGTTCTTTAAATCTTATAAAAAGGAACTAAATAGTCAAAGTGATTTTAAAGGGAACCCCCCCAAACCATCAACATCCATCTTTCATGCAGAGCCCCCAGTGTGGTGTGGGGAAACAGGGAGTAGTGGCAATCACCTCCCGCCAGCACTAGTGCTGAGTCCGGGGGTTTTTCTTTGGGTTTTTTTTCTAAAGGGGCCAGGGACTTGGCAGGTGGGGCAGCCATGGGAGGGGCTGGGGGAGCAGGGTGGGAGTCTGGGGGCTCAGGGAGAGCCCTCCCATGCAGCATGGGGCAGTGGGGGGGGCAGCAGGGATCGCCACCCCCCCCATCTGGCAGCACCTGGTGAGTCAGGGCTTTTTTTTTTCCCAAGTGGGGGGGCTGGGGCAGGCGAGGCAGCCATTGCCAGGTTGGGGGGGGTCCGGGCTGATTTGGACATTCGGCCATATTGATTCTGGACAGTGATTCGAATCACTGTCCCCCGAATCAGCTGAATCCAAAGTGAATACTAGCTGTTTCTCACAGGCCTAACTCACATGCAGGGGTATGCATTTCTCGTAGCACTAATAGCAGAAGCACAAATATGTACCATTGCTGTTTTTCCCTGGCCGTGCCCCTGCATGCATGCTTTGACACATAGTAGATAGGTGCTGACCCCAACTTCATATTTTGGGGATGAAATTACAATCAGCAGAAGTTAATTTTTTCTGAATTATGTTGCAAGAATTTTCCTGTCTTTTCCCCCCCTCCCCTCCTCCAGCTAAGCCTTATCTGTGCATTAACTAGTATTGTGGTCAACTGTGTGTCGACATGTTTCATATAATCTTTACTATCATTTATATTAACATACCTGCCTTTTGGAAAACATTTTCCCGGTAATGGGAGAACAGTAAAATGCAGCTCTGCTGCCCCAAAATATCCCAGTGTCATGCACAGCTGAGTTGTAAAGTTCGCAGAACTGAGACTATCATCTCCTTACTGTTTCGGTGACTCGCTGGTATGATAACAAACAGCCCTCTTTTCATCTTGGTTTACATCAGTCTAACTTCATTTGTAACACACTGACTGAACTTTTTCCTTGAGATGCGTTTTCATTTCAAATTGAAGCTTGAAATTTGTGGCTGTCTGAGAACCAAGGCTCTTCTGAAACTGAACTGATTTTAAGAAAAGAGCTTGTCTATATTGTCAATGACTGTCTTTGCTCTGAATTCTGCAACTGTAAATGAACGGCCTGTTTGGGTTTCTTTAGAATGCAGCCAGACAATTTTTAGATGAGGAAGCTGAGCTTTCCCAAGAAGATGCAGAAGATGTGTCACCTGACGAGAGCGTTGACTCAGAGAATGATCCAAACTCCTCACTCAATCAGTTCCTTGATGATGAAGCAGAGATTACGCAGGCTTTAAATGGTATATTAACACAATCACTCTTTGCTTCTACTCAAAATATTTATTGTTTGGGGTTTTTATCTGGGTTTTCTCACCAAGATCTGACTCTGCTGGTAACCTTTGTAGACGCACTCTGTTATGGAATCTGTTGCAGAAAGAGGACCAAGTATTTCCAAGCAATGCAAGTAACAAGCGTGAAAAAAGACAGTGCATCATGTCCAATTGTTGAATATGGGAATGAAGAAGAAAGGAGAGGACAGAGCGGGAGAAGAAAAGTAGATATCCTAGTGGGAGGGAGAGAGAGATCTAACTGCTAGAAGAGTTTTGCCCTGTGATGCCTCTTGCTGTCAGGGGTTTGGGTTGGATGGGCTGGGGTGTGGGGAAACGGATCTTAGCTGGATGCAGCTGAAACAACGTTCCCATGAGTTTCTCCCTCTCCCTCTGCTTTCAGCTTCTGGAAGTAGTTCTCTCTGTCCTCATTCTGAAGTCATCAAACTGACTTTGACCCCAAGCTCTGGGACCTTGCTTGCCTGTGACTGCTGGAGCCGGGTGCCTGGCTCCCGTTTGGTGAAGGAGCATAAAAGGAGAGTTGATGCAACTTGCTATTTGGGCAGAATAGCCAGAGTATTTGGCTCCCTGCTCCAGACTGTCCTTAATCTTGTTCCTGCTTTTCTGGTTTTCTTGGGCTCTAGCCTGATTTTGACTTTGGCAGGGGGAAAGGATTTTTCCCACATGATGAAGCTGGAAAACTGCTGTGAGCTGGTTCTTCCCTTCCCAGAGGCCTGGCTTTGAGGGTGCAGGGAGGGCAATGCATTCATGCCAACTCTGGTGTATGTTCCATGAGAGCCATCGGTGTTAGTTGACATCTGCATTAGAGAAATCCTGCTGTGGTAGTATGGAGGGGTCACTCCAGCTGAGTAGTAATTGTAAGTAAGCTTGAGGTCTCTCCTGAACCACACTGATATTTACCTTGGTGTTCCTGTCCTTCCTGGGCATATCTGGGATGTGACATCTTCATGCGAGCTTGAATGGAAACCTCTGTTTCATGTAGGGCAGGGGCTGGGAGTTTTTTGTTGAAGTAGAGCTGTGAACTGATGTTAAATAAGTGGGTGCTTTGATTCTAGAAGGCTGTCTGTCTGGAGGAAGGGCTGTAAGGTAGCATAATGGATTCACTCTCACCTTGGGAATCTCCCCAACCAAAGGGAATCCTGCATTGCAGGCCTGAGTTACAGAATGCTATACTGGATTTCAGTAACTTCATCCCTACTTTCAGAATGACTCGTAAGGAGCAAATGGCTGTGTCCATTTGGGAAGAGAGGCTCACAGTGGGAAAGAGAGCTAGAGCAGTGGTGCATGTTGAGAGCCAAATCCATTAAATAGCAGACTCATAATGGAGGAGAATGGATCCATCCAGTCCTGCACCATGCCAACGTTTGGGAAGATATTGTGAGGATGTCTTATGTTTTACTCCAGCGTAGAGAAGCTGAAGTCCGCTTTACAATGGGATGCTCCTTTGGTGACATCTTGAAAGGAAATGTATATTTTTGCAAATGGAAAATGACTGTCGTTAAACTTAATAAAATGTTACTTCTCTCCTTTCTCTCTTTTTGATTCAGACTCTGAGATGCAAGGAGTTTACTTGAAATCTGTGCGGAGTCCAGCTCTTGGCAATAGGTACAAGATGGTGCATAAAGGACGCAGCAGTATGGCAGTTTTCTCACAGGTATAAAGCAAAACGAGCACATTGCTCCTGATGTGTAACACATTTAAACTTGAAACAGGGTCTTCAGTTTCCTCTGGGCATGATTGCAACCCCTTTGCCTGAACAGCGAGTCCTAGCTTTAGGTGGTTACCTTCAGATGAAGAGCAAATAATCAATGCGATGATTGCTGGCAGAGGCACGTGCTTCTGTTACGTTTTTCCATACTTTTGTGGAGAGAGAATTTAACAACTAACTTGGGTTTGTCATTATTTCATCCTCTCCCTTACTGAGCAACAGAAAGTAGACCATTCCCATCAATTAGGGCTGAGGATTTCTTTTCTACTTTACATAGGTTATTTTACTACCCACATACCCCAAGTGTGAGTCTCCACGTTAAGTGACCAGACTGTTTTTGTGTCTGTCCAGCATCCTCTTGAAGACTACCAAGGTTGGGGACTTGGGATGACCTCTTTGGAAAGTGTTTCAGGTTCTGGTCACCCTTACCATAAAGAAGCTCTTCGTTGCATCCAACCTGAAGCCATTCTCTAACAGTTTATGGCCATTGCTCCTTGTCTTCCCCTGGGGCGCCCTAGTGAACAGTGGTGTGTGGTTTTTTGTTTGTTTTATTTTCTTCCAGCTCCTGATATTCACCCTGTACATACTTATAGATAGCCACCAAGTACCTCCTCAGTCTTCTTTTCCCCAGGCTGAACAGTCCCAGATCCCCAAGTCTTCCCTCATAAGGTTTGTTTTCCTGGCCCTTGATCATGCTTGTTGCCCTTCTCTGCATCCTTTTGGGATTCTCCACATCTTTTTCAAAGTGCAGCACCCAGAACTGGGCACAGTACTCCAGCTGGGGTCTCAGCAGCGCCCAGTAGAGAGGAAGGATCACTTCCTCAGCCCTGCTCATGTCACATCAGTTAATGCATCCCAGTGTGCTGTCAGCTGTGTTGACTACAGCATCACACTGGTGGCTTGAGTTCATCCTGTGATCAGTCGTAATCCTGAGGTCCCTTTCAGCCATGAGGACATCTCCTAACCCATGTTCATGTTGCTGGTTACTTCTCCCTAGATGAAGCACTCTGCATTTATCCTTATTGAACTAAATCCAGTTCTGCTCCACCCACCTTTCCAGCTTGTCCAGGTCTGCTTGGACCTGCATCCTATCCCCTAGCATGACCACTTTTCTCCATAACGTTGTATCATCTGCAGACGTGGCCAGTGCGCGATGCTGAACAGCATGGGGCCAAGAACGAAACCCTGTGGGATGCCACATCCACTAACACTCTGGGTTTGACCCCCTTAGCCAGTTCCCAACCCCCCTGACCGTGGACTCTACCAGCACACAGTCCCTCAGTTTTCTTTTTCCTAAGAGCATCGTGGGACACCGTATCAAAGGCCTTTTAAAAATCCAAGTATATGACATCAACTGCATCTCCCACATCTAAGCAGTTTGTTATTTGGTCATAGAAGGAGATGAGGTTAGTCAGACACGACCTGCCCACAACAAAACCATGTTGGCTAAACTTCAGCAGGAAACTTGTGAAGCTTGTGTTCTGAATAGGGGTGCAATGATGAAGATTTTTTTTGGCCAACACCAATGGCTGATTATTAACAAGCCATATCGGCTGATACTGATCCAGTAGCTGATAAACAGCCTGGCAGCTTGGAGAGCAGTATCCTGCTGCTCAGTCTCTGGGAGGAAAGGGGCATGAGAGAGGGCAGATGGAGGGCTCTGCAGTGAGGGAGTGGAGCTGGAGCTGGGGCAGGGGCAGGCACTGCCTAGCTAGGGGGGCCAGGGTGGGAGGGGACACAGAGACGGAAAGAGGGAGGGGGGACGGACGGACAGAGGAAGGGCAGCTCCCCACCACTGTGTGCAACCCTGGGGGAGGCATGGGGGGACACGTGCCCCCTGGATTTGTGCATGGGGCAAAGGTGGGCTTCATGCATGGGGCTGCAGGGGTGGGGCCAGGAGCTGTGCCAGCCTCTTCCTGGTGGGGGCTGGGCCGGGGCTGTGCTTGGGGTGGGCAGTGCTGATACTGGGAGGGGGTGCTATATGGTGGCTATGGGGAATTTTAGGGTGGCTGTAGCCCACCCTGTAGCCCCTCCCTCCTCCAAGGGCCACTGCCATCCACCCTGCCTTTGTCCGCCCTGAGTGTAGCCCTGGTTCAGCCCCACCAGGAAGATTCATAGATTCATAGGTGTTAGGGTCGGAAGGGACCTCAATAGATCATCGAGTCCGACCCCCTGCACAGGCAGGAAAGAGTGCTGGGTCTAGATGACCCCAGCCAGATGCCTATCTAACCTCCTCTTGAAGACCCCCAGGGCAGGGGAGAGCACCACCTCCCTTGG
>JAGPOW010000252.1:1342915-1370459 GCA_030014935.1 Caiman crocodilus
AGCAGCAGCAGCGGGCAAAGGCGGCCGCTGTCAGTTGCAGCGTACTGCAGGAGAGGGTCTTCCTTGTGTCCAAGAAGCCACAGACACAGACCACGTGCCCTGAACTCCCGGCTGCTGCCAGAAACACCTCCCATTTAAGAATCATAACCCACGTTCTCAGACAGATGTCACAGATCTACAATATTCGCACCTAGAAATGAACGGCTTTCACACTAGCAATTTCATACTATTGACTGCAGTAACGAAAATGCACATGCCAACAGCTGTCAATGCTTAAAAAGTGCCCAGAAAGGAAATTTAATAAAAATATGGCTGTTCTAAGTTACACAAGTTAAAACGTAATCCCATTTTAATTACAAGGATGGCAGTGCTGGAGGTTTATTGTACAGTAACGTTTTTAAAACATTATTTCAGCTTAAAAGGAAACAAACAAAACTAAGTCATGGGTATTTTCATACCTTTTAACACAAGGAAAAGATGGGAGGGGAGGAGCCTGCTTGAAGAGAGAGCACAACAGCGTCCTTTGTACAGAAGGTCCAAGCATTAGTCTTCCTGAACAGAAACGGAATGAGACCAGAATGCATTTGACCAGAGGCCAGACTGTCAGGCCCCAGCATTTGAGCACGTACAGGGTAATCTAGTCGAGAGGTCGCAACCCACGGTGTCAGGTGTGGGCCTTCCGTGGCCGTCAGCAATGGGGATGCCTCTGGCGGGCCCTCTCCCCAGGCCACTGGGGAGACGAACAGCGGCGTGGCGGGGTCAGTTATGACCTGGGGTGTCTTCTGGCCCACCGCCGAGAGCACTTGCCTCCCCCTGGTTTAGAGCCCGGTTCCACGGGCTGGCTGAAGCCTTTAGAACAGATTGCCCCCGAGCGACAGTCAACACCGAGCTACTCAATCAGTGGACGGTCAAGTCGAGAAGTAGGAGTCTTCCTGCTCTTCCTCGTCTGAAGGCTCCGGCGCACCCGCTATGAACAGCCCAGCATGCTCTGCCCCTACAAGCAGGTAAGAACGAACACTTGTCACCATACGCGTGTGGAACTGAGCTGGCCAAGCCAAAAAAGCATGTGCACAAGCTGCACAAGCAAGTGCACCTGTGGTCAACCACCCAGGACCATCCTCCGTGCAGCCGGAGCGCTCTGCACTTCAGACAGGCCTGGCACGGGGATAAGAAGCAAGAGCTCACCTTGGTCCAAGGCGATGGTTCTGCGAGAGCTTGGAGTAGCACACACAGTTCCAGCCTGGCATGGTGGACAAGAGGAGAGAGTTGAGGCACAAGGCAGCGGCTCATGTTTATTTCTGCAGCATCGTTATTTGGAGGATACGTGAAAATGCAGCCTTGACAAGATGAAGGAATTAAGTTGTCCTGTTGCTAAATGACTGCATTGCTACACACTGAACGAGCTGCAAGGTCTAATCCCTCCTACCAAACTAACAGCACAAGGCATTTTTGCACTTGGGGCCTCAAACAGTCACTGGGGTTAGAGCACTGTAGAGCAAACGCATTGGGCAGTGATAACCAGGAGCTGCTGAAACCTTAGACAGGGAGAACAGATCATTCTCTTCCTCAAATTACAAATCATTAACTGCAATGACTTCTTGTTGCTCGACCTGACTAATAAATAGCCTGTGTTTCTCCATTCAAGCATGGCAGAGAATGGCTGTTTCTGCCTGAAACTTGCTCCTTCCCCAACACAGTTTAGAAACTTTTATCAGAAGTGGTCTCCCATCCTGCTCAGCAGAAGACAGTGCACAGGAAGCTACAGGTCTCACATTAGCATTCCTCGCCTCTCAGCTTCAGATTGTGGAGTCAGAAGGGATCACAGTGGATCATCGTGTCCGACCCCTGCCCCGGCAGGAAAGAGGCCGAGGTCAGACAACCCCAGCCAGGTGACTATCTAGCCTCCTCTTGAAGGCCTCCAAGCTAGGTGATAACGCCACTGCTCTTGGAAGCCCGTTCCAGACTCTGGCCACCCTTACTGTAAAAAATGTCTTCCTAATA
This sequence comes from Caiman crocodilus, assembly GCA_030014935.1. Taxonomy (NCBI): domain Eukaryota; kingdom Metazoa; phylum Chordata; order Crocodylia; family Alligatoridae; genus Caiman; species Caiman crocodilus. The sequence continues at coordinate 1,344,917 of JAGPOW010000252.1, forward strand.
TCTAACCAAAATCTACTCTCCACTAGTTTGCACCCATTATTCCTAGTTACTCCCTGGGGCGCTCTGGTTAACAGCACATCTCCAATTCTCTATTGTCCCCCCTTGATAAATTTATAGGCAGCTACAAGGTCTCGCCTCAGACGTCTCGTGAAGAGATCCAGCTCTCTCAACCTCCCCTCGTAGGTTCTTGCACGGAGGCAACTGATCATGCGAGTGGCCCTCTGAACCCTCTCCAGATTCTCCGTGTCCCTCCCGAAGCGCGGCGCCCAGAACTGGATGTGCTACTCCAGCTGCGGGCTGACCAGTACCGCACAGAGGGGGAGCGGCACCTCCCTTGATCTGTTGGTCATGCAGTTTAACTGAAGGAAAACCATTACCAATTTCTTCTTGATGTTGCCCCAAGTGGCCGTGTTGCCTTTCTTGTTCTTCTGCATCCTGAACACATACTTATCATAATCCTTCCTGTAAAAACAGTCAGTCAGCGTTACTGGGAGGCCTAGTCTGGGGATACTAGTTAGGGCAGTTATAACTAATGCACAACAGGCAGCGCATTGGGCAGAAAATGAACGGAGCTGTTCTAGGACGAGCTGATGGACTAGCAAACCTCTCCAGAAGCCAGCACAACCACTGCAATTGTGCACGCCTTGCTGAACTGGCCCTCCCTCCGACTTCCCGTCACCGACTACTGCTGAGAGCCGTCACAAACAGGCAGCGTCTTCCTTTATGAGCATAACACGCTTCCTCCCGCTTACCAAACCAGTCACAGACAAGCTCAGTGCTTGGTTCTGGATGTATTCCTCCCCTTTCCATCAGACCCAGCAGCAGGAAGTCCAGCCTCCTGAAGCTGCTGAGCGTCCTCAACGACCACGAGCCAGGTTTACATTAGCAGCCGTCAGACATGGAAAAAGCCCCTGTGCAAACTGTGCAGGTGCAGTTTTACTCACAGAAATGCCACCTGGCCGTATAAGCTACATCTCGACTGGGAGGGAATAGCTATAAGCTGCATCTTGACTGGTACTGGAATAACTATAGCGGTACGGAAATCACTGCTGCTGCACGCCTTCATGGGCATTTTGAAGAACTTGGGGTGCGGAAAGACTGGGGCACATTTGTACAGCACTGAAGTGCTCCAAACTGGATCAAGATGAAATGAATACCCTTAGAGCAGCAGTACTTACTCTTTATTTAATAAAGAGGTATTACTAGCACCAGCAGTACCCTACTCAATGTGAAACTTGAGCACTAATCTGTTCTCAGACTGAAAGGCTACAGTCAATGGCTCCTTTTCTGGATGCCTGTTTCCCAGTTCAAACAGCACAACTTTGTTGAACAGCTCTCCATCCAAGAGAAAGTTCATGGGAACACAGGTTTACCAGGCAGGTTCCCAGCCAGCACACACCACCAGTGTCACTCACAAGAAATACAGATGCTTCCAAGGGAGACAGATTAACAACTTTTAACTGTAACTAGATATTGGGCCCTTTTAGAATCTTCTCGTGTTCCCAGTTTCATTTAAATCCCCAGCATTCACCCTTCATACTTCCTGGCCATTAGCTCTGCGGCACGTGAAAGCCAGTGGCTGCCTCACCTTTCCAGCACTTACATCGTACATCTCATATTCCAACTGCATTTCGGTCTGCTTGTCAAGTTTTATCAACAGCCTATTCCTCTGTTCACTTTGCATTTGTGAGCATGATCACAAAGCCTTCTGCACCATCTTTAAGGACTTACCATTGCGTACTGAGTTTTTAAAGAGTCTGTCACAAGAGGACAGCAGTCGAAATGGTAAAAGCAAAGCTCTAGACTGGTGTAGTTACAAAAGCAATTTATATGAAAGAGGTGGAGACAGAAGTGGCAAGAAAACCAGCATCTGAAACTGCTTCCTAATATAAAACTAAAACTTTTCTCTAGGGCAAGACGCATACAAAACTACCCAAGACACTGTATTTTGTAGCTCTTACCTGTTGATTGATCCCAGCATACTAGGACTGATGTGCTCGCACTGAGGCGTTTTCACCCAGGGGAAGATGGATGAGGCAGGCGAGACTGGATTGTTGTCCATGAGCTCAAAGACATCATCATCTTGGCTTTCCCAGAAAGCTGGTAACTGCAAAACCACATCAGCACCAATGACCTTGCACTTCTAACCCCGCTGCATCCCTCACCCCGTGTAGCATGTGCCTCCTGCCCCGCGCCAGATTTCCGGTCCCACAGCGAGCCCTGCAGGCCAAGAGACACCCCTGCATTATTAAACCACGCTCATTAAAGCTTGGCTATAAAAGCTTAATAAAAATACCTAGAGGAGGAGGAAAATAGTGAATAAGGGCCTTCACCTGCAAGCTTTCCCCCCGAATAGATTAAATCTAACTTTTTTTTTTTTTTTTTAAAAGGTGGGGGGGACAAAAAGGATGATGTACTTGTTATTTTATATTAGAAATTCAGGTCTTGTCTACCTTGTTTTTGGAAGACAGTGGGAAAGCAGAGAATTAAACTTTACAACTTCTAAATATCAACATGGAAATGAGATTACATATAGTTTGGGCCACAGCAAACCAGAATCTTTTCTGACAAACTGAACGTTGCTTTGTTCCAAGGGTAGGCAAGAGCAGAACCAACGAACAGTTTATTTGCTACTGCAGACAAAGCCCCCGGATTGCTAACGTCTATTTAATCCAAATGCAGGGTACAAGCTTGGGGAGAAGACATATTTGTTAAATTCTCCACCTCTGCATAAATCTCCCAGTCTGTATCTAGAGTCCCGGTCCGCATTCAAGTTTTCCAGCAAAACCACACAAGACTCCACTCGGCAGGCCCACTGTTTCAAAGCTGAAGGAGATTTTATCTTTGAGAGAGAGGGCACGTACTGACTTTTCAAGATCGTGGTGCACATAAAGCAACAAGAACTGGACAGCGATGTCACCATCAATACATTCCCGCTGCTCTCTGTTCGTAATGTGCTCCGACTACTGCCAAAAGGCAGGTTTCTTAAGCTATGTCATTCAATTTCTTTGAAAGCAGATTTACCTCTGGTCTTCTATTCTGAAAGGGTGAGGTAGTGAAAATATCATCATGGTTGTCTTTTGGCAGCTGATCCAAGAAGTCTCTCATCTGCTGCTTCCTTTTAAGAGTTCCCACTTTAGCTGTTATCATTACTGGCTGCTTCTTTTGTTCATCTACTGGCACATATGACATTTATTTAGGAGGCAGCTGTCAAAAAGTGTGGGCCTGCGGATTCTTAACTACTGTTACAATGGTAAAATCAGCCAAACATTTTCATATGTTATTTCAGAACAACATCTTTGCCCCCAAATATGAAATCAACCCCTACAGAATTAAGGCAGCCAAGCTGCTATTTCCCTGACAAATTCCACGGAAGAATTAGATAACTAAGGACAGGTCCCAAAGGATTAGTTGCACTGAAAATAGAGGATGCTTTTTCCAGTTTTAGTACTAACGTTTGTTCATGGTTTGTCATGTCTTTTGCCTAAAATTACATGCCAATACATATCAAGTACTTTTAAGCAGATCATGTTTACATGTTTAAACACAGGCAGGATCTTACTTAAAGGCCAGATTTGAACCGTAGTTCTGGAATTAAATGTAGGGAAAGCCATGACTGAAGGGCAGAAGGGACAAAGGAGCCTGGGGACGTACACCTGAAGTGAAGGTTGGCACAGATCGGGATATAGGAGCTGAGAAAGTGAAGAACTGGGGATTAGATGAGAAGCCTGGGAAGTGGCAGGACTGGGACATGGGATATTGGAGTGGATGGGCTCAGATTATTCGGAGAAAGAGGTACAGGTCTGTGCCTAGGGTACAGTTCCCTCCACAGCCTGGTGTGGACACCAAGTCTCACCCTTCTGGCTTTAGTAACTATCATCACTGAAACCCAATGGAAATAGACTCTGCTCCCTTCCATCACTTGTCTTCCTACAGAATGCCAATGTACTGCTGTTATCAGGTGGCAGCAGTTCACATCGGAGATCTAAAGGTTCAAACCTGGCTGATGAACACTCCTCATCTAATACAACTAATATGGCAGAGGCCTAAGCACAACAGCCATGCAACCCCGACTCCCTCCCAGAGCAATGCCAAGGGTCCTGTGGCAAAAACAATATGCAATCATGACAGAGTGTGCCCTAACGCAGTGGTTTTCAACCTGTGGTTCTGCGGATCCGCAGACTATCTAAGGGGTGCATGAAAGCTGGCTACGATCAATCAAGAGTATATGAATACCCACACTTACAATTCAAAGTGGCCCACATGCCATTCGACATTTTTTAGGGGTCCACAAATGAACACACAAAAAAATAAAGCCACTGCCCTATTGCACACTCATGTGGGGGCTGAACGTAGATAGTACGCCGGACCATTCTGACTGAGTCCTTGACATTGCAACCCTGATCATGATTTTTGAATGGAGTTTTGAGTAAAACACTCCACTGCAATATCACCACTGTTTAAATCCATTCACACAGGATAGATTAAAACAAAAACCCAAAAAGGACTGAAAGCCAGAAAAATGATTTGGCAGGAAGGCCAGTACCTTTTTCTGCTTTTTTTCCTGAAGCAGTCGCCGTTGTTGCGACACGCGCCTTGGAACTCTTCGTCTGATGCTCTTCCATATACTTCTGCTGGCATTCTTCAGCGGATCGAGTGCCGACAGTCATTGCTACATCCACCCAAAAGCCCTTTCTGTGTTTTGGAAAAGAACCAAGCGCGCTGCAAACAGTATACAAGATGTGATAATCTTGAGAGTGAAGTAAAATGTTCAACAACTGCGGGGGGAGGGAGGAGCGTTAAACAACAGAAAAATAACAACAATAAAACAACCCCAAATCAGATCTCTGACTTGTCAGATTGAATCCACTTCTTTAAAGAGATTCTTGGGTTAAAAGGAATGCAGAGTAATCCCTTGCTAAACTCAGGGAGAAAGGCACTTTGTGCCAGGCATAGAAATCTGGATCCTTTTTACATTTACCTGAAGTAGCTCCAGTTCGTCAGTGTGTACTCACAGAGATGCTCAACCTGGCTCAGCTAGCAGTTTAATGAATGCTTTTCAACCAATTCTGTTGTGAAAGTGTATTGCATTTTAGAAAGTAACCACCCTAGAGTCAACCGTTCCTCAAAGATCTCATTTTGGGTTTCTTCTAGAACATATGTGCTTTTTTGCAGCTCCTTTAGGAGGCCTCCCCATGAAAACCTGACCCAATTTCAATTTTGTTAATTTTTAAACTAGTAGCATTCTCTTCTCTACTTTAGGTATTTCTCCAGAATAACATCCTTTGCACCCAAATTCACCATATAACTTGTGTCAGGTAAAAGACTAAAAAAGTCAGATCTACGAGAGAACTGCATGTAAGAAAAAATAAATATTAAATCAAAATAACGTTTAATCTTTACTTAAGCTAGCACACCTGACTCTACACTGGTTGCATCAACCAAAGTGATGGTAGGTTCAATTGAAACGAGGCAGTTACATTGCCCGCAAATGCAGCATTACAGATCATAATTACTTGCCTATGTAGCTTCTGTAATTCCTTCTCAGTCCAGTCTTCGGTTATGCTTGGAAAGGGGCCCAAAGAAGTTGGTCCCTTTCCTTTGCTAAATTCCTTTAACTTCACTGGGGAAGACTTTGCACCACTGGAAACCTTATTATCAGTTTTTTTGGTAGATGCTTTTCTTTTCTTCTCTTTTATATAAAATTCTTCATTGCTTTCTTCCGATTCAGACAGATACACAGGAATTTCTTTTCCCTTTCTGAGAGCTCTTTTTGACCTTTTCACCTGCAGAGGGGAACTGCCAGACTTAATAGCAGGTATGTGCCTACTGTGTGACTTTGAACGGGATCCACATTCATCAGACAGATCAAACACTTGCTGACTGCTGGGGGAAGAACTAGCTGCAGAACCTTTCACTACTTTTTGCTCAGAAGATGCTTTCTTTGCTTGGTTCAAAGAACTTCTTAAGTCAAAGGAAGATTTATAATTGTGAGCTTCTCTTTCCAAAACAGGTTTCACTTTTCTTTTGATGGACACTGAAGTATCTTCACTGGATTCATCCTCACGGTCCGCTGAGGAATCCTCAAGCAACAGTTCTTCTTGGAAGCGTTGTTTCATTAGGCTTCTAAAAGGATACCTGCAAGTCTGTAGAACTTGGCTTGGATTTCTTCTGTGATCTCTGGTATTCTTTTTAAATGTCATCTCCTTCCTCTCTGTAGGCTTTCCTGAAGTCCTGAAATCATATCTTAAATTGTCTAACTTCTTACCATGCAAGGGAGTCAACATCACAACAGTCTTTGCCTTAATTTTCTTAAGGTCAACTGCAGAGTCAATTCCATCCAGGTTTGAAATATGGTGGCTGCTGCCTTTCTTATCACTAGACACGGCTCCTTTTTGGGAATCTGCCTTCCTCTCGCTATCTTTTCCTAAGGAAAAAAAAGTAGTTATACATATTTGTTATATTTTCATGTATACCAAGACAAGTCCTTCTTGTGCTGCACGTACACCAACTGCAATTTCCAGTACTGGCTACACCTAACTCCACACACCGTTGTTAGAGAGGTAAATGTCCCCTTCGCCTCGCGTGAACAGAAGCCGAGGGAAACTAAGTAGAGAGCTCCCCAGCAGACAACGTCACAAGAGCCTGTCTATCAAGACAATAGGAGAATGGAGTTCCCGAGATCAGACGTTTGTTCATCTGATCGTGCTGAGCTAAGCAGTGAACGTTTAAGCAGTCTGCTTCTCTGCAGGCATACAGAAGCCATCTCAAAACCAGTGGGAATTGGTGTTGCACTAATGTTACACTAACTCCCATTCTGCACTGCCTCCTCCGTGCAAAAGGAAGGCATGGCACAGGCAGATGGGAGTTACCTTACCGGGGCACCTCTTCCAGGGCGCGTAGGACTCCTTTCCCCCCAGTGTTCAGAGGCTGCAATCCCACCTCATGCCAGGCAGGAAGACTAGCGAGCCTGGCAAAGCTTCCTGCCCCTACATTTGTACATGCAAGGTAGCTCAGTCCACTAGACAGGGCACTTCTGTATGCCAACATGTAGGGAAGATTGCCACTAGCTCCACATCACCTTTTATGTATGTGGGTAAAAGTTAGCGTTTGATTTGTGTGGTGCAAAAACCCTTGTACTCAAAACGAGCAGAGCAAGCAGACCCCGCAATGGACAGGGCTCTTCATGCAAGAGACAGTTATGCAACAGCTGGACGCACCCAGCTCAGACTGCAGAAGGAGTTGAGAATAAGAGCTACAAGAACCTTGAAGGTTTCAACCTGTAGACACTGCACAGATACAGAACACAAGATAATCAACAGGAAATGCTGAATTTTAATCTATACAAGCCATTCAGCTACAAGTTTCATAGATGTTAGGGGCTGGAAGGGACCCCAGATCATAGGGTCCAGCCCTCTTGCACTTGTATTTACTTTGGTGCAAAGCAAAAAACATTTTCTTTGTTGCACGACTGGATCTTCTATATGTTTCAGTTACTCAAAAGGATTTTTACCTACTTTCTTTTCAAATTAGCTTGGAGTTTAGTGCCTTATTCCCCAAAAATGCCTTATAAAAAACTTTAACAAGTTTGATGAGGTGATATACCTTGTCCTCTATTTATGTAATCAGCTTACTTTCTGCAGTTCATTTTAGGTTTAAAATTGGATAAGGTGTTGTTTTAATTACGAGTTATACAAAAGTCACTGGTCAAGATAGCTTAAATATTTTCAACATCGATATTCAACACTGCTCAGTTTTGTAACTGATCCACCTTCTTACACCAGCTTCCTCCCCCCCCAGCTTCAAATGATCGTTCACTGAACCTCAAGCCCTTACCTGTTTTTTGGTGTTTAGTTTTTCCTTCATTTGTCTTTCTTGCATCTTTTCTGTTCTTCTTCAGAGACCTGGAAACGGTTCTCTCTCGGGATACTTCACTATAGTCCTTGAAAAATAAGACAATAAATATACACTTCTGCTAGAGATTATACTTATCAAATGTATTGAAACAAGTACTGAGCAACCCATAAGTTCTTCTGGACTGTTCTCCTAGGGCTGGGGGATTTAAAAAAGAAGTTATGTTAGCATAACATGTCACCAGATTGTATCAGAATGACGACTGGAGCATAAATCCGAGTCAAGTGTGGGACCACATGATGAGAGCAAAACAGCAAATTTATTTATATAAATAAAATTACAAATCTCTCTCATTACAGAAGATTGGATTTTAGCTGCCTTACTAGTGATGTGGACATCAGTTTGGGAGACACTTTCTTAATAGTCTACATATATAATTTGTAATTGTATAAAACTACTAAGAAAGGTGATTTGGAGAAAGGGAAAACACCGAATCAGCATTTTGAGGATGCTTCCATGACATACACACCTGACAGCATAATGTGGGAGCAACCTCCAGTTTGATTTCTTTGCTCTCCTGTTGACACTAAGATAAGGAAGTGCTTTTATTCCTCCTTTACAGTTGGAACAGGACAAAAGTACTGAGATTTAAGATCCAACTGTCCTTTAAAAAAAAAATTATATATTTTGGTAAAAGAAAATCTGACCCTAAGGGTGCCTGTAGACATGTGGGATGCTGGCTTTGACATGCTGTAATTACAGTGAATCAGAGCAGACTCAATTAATCAAGTCTGCTGCATCATGCTAATTAGCACACTCCAGCAGCCTTTGCATCTCACGTATTTAGTGTCCCTGTGCTTCAAAAATGGCAGTGTGGATACTTTAACTAAAGCTCATTTAACAAGCTTTAAAGCACCCCCACCACCATTTTGAAATGCAGGATGCTGAATGCGTGAGATGCCGAAGGAGCTTTAGTTAGAGTGGCTCCTGAGAGCTGCTCTAATGAAAGGACCCCTGCCCCTGGAGCATGTGTAAAGATGCTCTACATGCCTTACCACTGTAATCAGTGGAGGTGCCAAACATCTGGCTCATGAAGCTGTGTCATCATGTCAGAGATGCTCCCCACAGGGCCTAAAACTTGGAGATGAACATTGGCAGTGTTAATTACTGCAGCTCCGAGAGCAGCAATTCATGTTGCCTCTGCTTGTCCCACCAGAAAAAACTTGTGGTACACAGCCACACACAAATCTACCCTGATTAGTTTATAGGGTACAAATCTACCCTGCCTTCTACTTGACTTCAGATTAATATTGCTAATTATATCTGTGCTGAGTCCTGGAACTGGATCCAGAGCACAGGGCTCTGACCTCTGGCGCACAAATCGGGCGGCAAGAGCATTAAATGCCATGGGTCCCAGAGCTGCAGCAGCCAACACTCCTCCCACTGCCAAGTTCTCAGTCCTGTGGGCCAAATGACACCCCCACACTTTGGATCCATCCCATGGACGAGCTCAGAGTTTGACATCCCTGTAATACAGGAAATGTGGCACAGCATGGAAGTGAATTTGAGGCCCAAGGCCTTAACCACAGAAATATTCTTTTCCAAAATTGGTCTCTTGAGAAGTAACTCACAGTACAAAAGAGTTCTGCATTAAGAGCTCGATCTTGGATTTTGTTTAGACAATCATTAAACAGCCTTCAAATAACAGCACGTATGAGAGTCCTACCAGCAAGTAGTTTGTTCCACCTCCTTCTATAGTCACATTTAGCGTCCGATCAATAACCTCTCGTTCTCCGCACCAGTAACGCAATGGCGGTTTAAGGCGCCGGCCACTACGGCTGAAACTTCCATGCGAGTCGCCTTGCACAGAACTGCTTCCAGGTGTCATAGCTACAAAAACCCAAACAACCCAAACAAACCTGTCTTCAGCAGGAAATAAAAACACTCAATATAAAGAACTGCATTTTTAAAAGAATCGTATAAGCAGAGATTGACATGTATAAAAGTTCAAAACACTGCCTTTTTACACTGATTTGCATGAAAAATAGCACTTAAACCACTAACCCTGTTTTTAAAATGCTTGGGTCCAAGATTCTCATCAGGGCATTATAATACTTTGCCCCCTAGCAACCAAGTTGATACTGTGAAGTCTTGAGTGTTCCAGCTTGGCTCAGAGGTTAGTTAGTGACACAAAAATTCATGCAGGAGGGAGGAGCAAGTGGAAGGATACAAAGAAGTGGAGAAGGTCTGAACCTACTCATAGTCAATTGCAGGGAAACACTGTTAGAGCATAAGTGTGCAGATGACACCAAAAAGAAGAGGAATGGTGGTTCATATAAGAGGGAAAAGCTCTTGACAAAGAAGATATTGCTGTATACTGAACTCCCTGGGGAAGTATTGCATGAAGTATTAAAACTGGAAGAGTTATGAAGGAGAGCTCATGATAGCCATGCTCTTAGGCTAAGGAAGATCAGCTTCTATTAAAATGCAAAAACAGAGGTACCGAGATAAAACACTGGCATTCCCTAGCTTCAACAGCAAACCTGAAATCCCATAACTGTTCACTTTGTGCCTGGAAACTTGTCTAACAACTCTTTTACTGGACCAACTGTATAGATGGAAGAGGTCCCCAACAAACCCCCTGTTCCTTTGCACATAACCTTTCATGATAACAATGACTTCAAACACAAGCAAACACAAAACTACACAACTATTGAGGCAAAATTTAAATAGAGAAGGTACAATGGCTGCAAACCGAATCTGTGCGCGGACTAGATTTATATACCAACAAGGGGAAAAAAAAGACTTGCAATGCATATAAAATGATACCAAGTATGCAAATAGACTGTTCATCTCTTGTAGGCCAAATACAGACTAGCTTATGCCAACTATATCTCCTCCCCACTCCCAAAAGGATGGGTGGTATCTCAATTTATACCATTAATTACTGTAATATACGTTAGATTAAAAAAAAATATCATGGAACATGCAAATCACCTGCTCAGCAAAGAACAAGAGCTACTAATAGTGCTAATGGTATCCAGGTTGTAGCCACATTGGTCTAGAGGAAAAGGCAATCAGGACTTTTAGAAGAGATGATATAAAAGATATCATCTCTACTAAGAGTCCCGATTGCCTTAATACTGCTAAATGACAACAAATCTCTTGTCGCAGTCTTCACAAAAAATGACCAGACAACTAGCAAAGTTAACATAAAACAAAGAAAGGGGACCCATCTCAAAAATAAAGAGCACATCAGGAAGCATTTGATAAATCTGAAGGAATTTAAGTTAGCAGAACCTGGTGGAAGTCACCCTCAGGAACTGAAGCAACTAGTTGAAGAACAACCAGAGCCACTGTCAAGTGTCTACAAACTTGCGGATGGAAAGCAAAGTCCCAAAGGGCTGGAGGAGAGTAACATATTTCCCATTTTAAAACAAGGAGGAGGAGTACTCAGAGAAGCAGAGACTGGTGACCCTGACTCAGTGCCTGGGAACTTACTAGCACAAATTTAAAGAGTCAGTTTATAAACATCTGGAAGGAGGAGATCACTAGCAGCAAACACTGATTTATTAATAAGAAGCATGCCAAACCCAATGATTTTCTCCTTCAATAAGGGTTACTGGTTCGGTGGCCAGGTTAGTAAAGCTTGAGCCTGTGCTACATGCCATTCTTTTGAGGGAGCTAGAGAAACACAGGCTCGAGTTACCAGTGGATGGACATGAAAGCAATTGGACAACTGCTAGCAAAACTAACCATCAAAGTTAGACTTACAGGAGGTCTTACATGAATCTGCTTGGGGTCCTGTTTGATTTACCATGTTCGTTAGTGTTGGACGGAGAGTATACCAACATAAAAAGTGGGAGGAGTTGGAAACACTTTAGAAGATTGAATTAAAATTCAAAAGGACTGTAATAAATTGGAGAATTGGACTACAGGCAATAAAGTGAAATTTAAAGGCAAAGAGATGGTGCTCCAGAAAGGTACAAATAAAAGTGGTGGATACTAGACTGGCAGTAGTCTTGACAAGAAGAACGTGGGGCTACGGTGGATTTCATAAGTCAGTGATGTGACATCATAAAATGCATGCAATTTCGGACTGTACTGAGAAGCACTGCATGCGAGGCACAAGAGGTAATACTATCATACTATCACTCTAGCTGGTGCTAGGTAGGCCTCCGCTGGCACGCAGTGGCTGGTTTGCAACACTGTGTTTCCTGAAAGATGTGGAGGAAGGAGAGGATCCAGAGGTGAGCAACAGAGCTCAGGGGGGTGGAATGCAAGCTACACCAGGAAAGACAGAAGGAACTAGGAATGCTTAGTTTGAAGTAAAAGGAGGAGATGGATTGGGAGACATGATAGTAGCTTTCAAGTACCTGAAAGGCTGCCACAAAGAAGATAGAGAAACACTGTTTTCCTGTGCCCCAAGTAGAACATAAGGCAAATAGGTTCATCTGCAGCAAAGCAGATTTAGACCAAAGTATCAGGAAAAAACCCTGAACTGTGAAAGACAGGAGAAGAGTAAAACAAGCTACCCAGGGAAGCTGCAAAGTCTCGATGACAGAAGGTTTCTCAAAGTGGAGGCCAGACATCCACCTGGGATGGCTTACTTGCAGGGAGTTGGCCAATGTGACCCCAAGCAATTCTAATGAACGAGCAACGTCTTCCACAAAATAGCTTATCACTGCTGAAAAAATAACCAGTGTAGGCACTCTACAAAAAACAAGGAATCAGATTAGTTACTTAACTCAAATGGTTAAATACCTTGTCAGTTTGGACAAGAAAATGGAGTAAAATTACTCAACTGTTTTCATTGCTCTTCAATGCTACTTCATAAGTGGTGTTTTTAAGCGTAGACTCCTCTACATCATCTGGTTCATCTTCTGTAACTTCCAAGTCATCCATTTCAACTGAGTCAGATACTTTATTCCCATCTTCACTGGTACCTTTTGCTTCTTGTTTTTTCCTAGTTATGCAAAGTTTAAATGAAGAAAAACTGGCTAAATAATTGAAGTCTGTAATAGTTCAGTATTGGTCAGTTGTACCTGAAGTATGCCTAAAATATTCAGACACAGTGAATGAACAGGCAAGATGCTTGTGCAAGTCTCCCTGCCATATCCCTACCCCAGTACAGCTAAGAGTGTAGCTGCATTTACACTAGATGCATTGCACACAATTAGCCAGGCCAGCGTGCAACCTCCTTTACTTTGGGGTAATTCATATGCTCATTTGCAACTCCACAGTCAAACAGACACACCAGTACAAAAAAGCCATCCATCCAGGGCAGACAAAACTTCTTCCCTTTAATATTTTGGTGACTAGGATTTATCTGGGATCTTCATCCCAAACTCAGCTACCTTAGTTTGTTATGTGCCAAACTTCTTTTCCTGGAAACCTTAAGAAGTTTCCTAAATTTTTAAAATACTTGCATGGTTTATGGGGGTTTGGCTTCTCCAGTTTACGAGGATGACAGAGAGGTCTGGTAGATCTAGCTTTAAAGAAATCACCTTACTTTTAAAATGCTGCTGGCATGCTTTTTGCATACACTTATTTTTACGAAACTTCAAATGTATTGAGACATAATTCTTAAAAGCATGAACTCACTGTACAATATTAGATTAGCACAACAACAACAAAAGCCCCCCCAAACAAATTACCTCCTTAGTTCCTCAAGTAATTCCTCGACATACACTTTCCATTTGGGAGGAAACCCAAGTGAGAACTTCTTGGCAAATTGGTATGGAATTCCTGTTTGAAACAAACGAAGCAGTGCTGTTACCAATGGATAGTGCGTAGCATTGGAGTATAATAAAAGCTAGTACCCTACTTTCCACTGCTATCCCTTCCAAGGTAAAAACGCAGTTCAGTGGACTAAAGGGGAGCAGGATATTCACATACTTAAAGAGTCCATGCTGTGCATAGTAAGTTCTGCCTGCGAAAATACAGTGAGTGACCCACTGACCCTCTAAGACGGGGGCTGGCAACATACAGCTGCAAGCCAAACCCAGCCTGTAGAACTGGGGCAGGGGTGAGTGGCATCATGGCAACAGGAGGCTTTGCCCATGTCTACACCAGTGTCAAGGCTGGACAGTGGGGAGCTACAGTGCTGGGTAGCTGCAAGCTGCACCTGTGCTTCAACTGAGGGAGCCTAGATGCAGCTTTCCATTGCCTGGCTCCAGCAGTAGCAAGGACATCAGTCTCTACCACTGATGTGCTGCCAAAGTCCCCCAGTCTGCCTGGATTGGGGCTTGTTCTGGCCCATGGCTTGGACAGGTTGCTGACTACTGCTCTAATGAACGCTACGGCTGTGTGAAGCTCCGGTAGCCGATTCATTTCGGAGATTCAGCCCAATTTGAGGACAAAATCTGAACTGAGTCGTGAGACCAATTAAGTCTCCAAATTGATTCAGAAAAGCTTTGGAAAAGATTTGGCTGCTTCAGCAATTCAGCCAGACTAAACAGGCAGCCTGCAGCTGGTAAATCAGTCGGGGTTGGGAAGGGATACGGGGTTGGGACAGGCTGGGGGCTATGCTTGCTGCTGCTTGGAGCAAGCCACACCTGCATCGCGCCCTCCACCCAGCACTGGCTGGGTAAACAACAGCAGGGCATAGCCCCCATGGCTGCCTCCACTTGGGCAGAGGCAGGCATAGCTGGAGGAGCTACGGGAGACCTCCGGGCTCATCCCCTGCATGGCCCAGCCTCCCAGCACTTTATAGAGAGCCCTGCACTCACTGACGCTGGCAACAGACATTGAGGCCTCTGACGGGTCATGGCAGAGCCCCACAATGCAGTGCAGGGCAGTGGGGATTGCCCCCCCCCCACTGCCTGGCACCTGCCCCATGGTGCTGTGCGTCTCAGCAGGGCGCTGCATGCTGTCTGGGAGCTGGAGCCTGGCACCACCCAGCCCCAGCTCCTAGATAGCGCACAGGGCCCTGCTGAGCCATGCTGTACCTATGCCATGGAGCAGCTGCCACGCAGGTGCCGGGTGGGCGATCCCCACTGCCCCCCATTGTGTGGAGGGGCTCTGCCACAAGCCCTCAGAGGCCCCAGTGGCCACTGCCAGAGCCAGTGAGCACGGGGCTTTTTTTCCACCCCTCTTTCTTTTTAAAATGCTGAGAGGCTGTGCCTCTCCCCTGCCAATCGGAATCACTGAGTCAGTGCTGAATCTTCCAAAGCCAATTCAGCTGAATCAGCTCAGGACAGCAATCCAAATCTCCGAATCAGCTGAATCCAAATTGAATACTTTCCGATTTGCACAGGCCAAATAAACACAATCTCTGAAAGAAGTGTGGAGTTGGAAAATAACAATGTAAAAGTTACCAAAGTCTTTTTATTTTTTTAAGGCAGTAAAATAAAAAATAATGGCATCTGAACACTGAATGTTTTAGCAACAGCTTTTTATGAAGTGTAGTGCAGTGCATATTACATAAAAAGCAGCATCATACCATATTTCTTCCACTGCTGCCTCCAAGCCAGATGCAAGGTAGACCTGTAGCCCGTAATTTCAGAGACTGATTTTAATTCAATAACTGACATTACTTTGAATACTCAGTGCTGGACACCAAAATGGAAAGAGGAGAGGAAAGTAAGCTTAATTTAAAGCTCTGATGTGTGTAGCTAGTTTAACTCTGGATCTAGTGTTCAGAACTTGGTAAAAAGTTTGGTTTCTTGCCTCACAATAAGCCTAGTTCTTATCTGTTGCCCGAATAGATCTGTTAGTAGCCATAAGTGCCGGATAAACATGAAAACAGATATTCTTTTCTTGAATATCAATTCTCATCACAATCAAGACCAGATCTTTGCAGTTTCTTCATGCTTTTACGCAAGGACAAAAAGGCATATTTGCCATAACTTCTCCCAGATATTCCAAACTACTGAATTTTGCAGGATTGGTCACCTATTTCCATTGGCTTAACAATATAGGTTTAAAAAAAGGCAGACTCATGAAAAGCTGCTGGTTCTATAATAAATCTTGGTTTTCAAGCTCATGTTTCATGATATTTTGTTAGTAATTAACCACTTAAAAGGTGAACTGCAAATAAAGAAACCTGGACTGCTTTTAGCAGAACATGCACTTTATTTTAATGACAGGCCCCAGGGTCATTTAATACTTGTGATATGTCACCAGAAATGACTGGCCTATGTCATAAGGAGGAAATTTTGCAAACCAGTAATATTAAAGAAAAAAAAAAGGACATACCCATTGGCCAGCTCCATGCTCCAGCAAGATTACATCACGACTGTAACATCAGTGGAGCAAATGCCAACAAGTATGGATCACAAAAGGATCTAAAAAGCTGATAGCAAAAGTACATTTTTCAGTGTTTTCCAATACGTTTGGAATGTCAAACTGAGCCCAATTGGCAGGACAGGGGTGGGATAGCATGTATTGCTGAAGATAATATAATCATTTAGTTTGCAGTTCACCTCTGAAGTAAGCTAAGCTTTTATTTGCATTTCTTTCTTGCGCACAGTTTCTAAGTTGCTTCCTTACCTTCTGACCGCATTGAATTGTAATTTAGTTTTCCTTCTAATAAATAGATGTTGCCAGATGACGTTTTAACTTGGTTCCAGCCTATGCGTTCCACAATGGTATTACTGTGCCAGCATACGTCATTCATGTCTCTAAAGGAAAGAAGAAATACAAAAGAGAAATAAATGGCTTGTTTTTATTATGGAAAACAATTCACAGGAGAGTCCCAAGCTCCCAGAGTGGAAATGCCAAAATTCACAAGACTGGCTATGTTAGCATTGTAATGCTCTGGAAAAGGGAATGAATTCTGAAGCATCAGGATATGCAACTAGTACAAAGTTGCATCCTGCATCAACACCCTGAAGCAAACTGAAGCTTTTCCAAACACCCCTTTCAAGAGATGAGGAACTGAAAGTCTCAAGGCAAGCAACAAGCTAGAAACACTGAGAGACTTCCAGTATTTTCCGAGAGAAGAAATTAAAGACTGGTAACATTATTCAAGTATGTAAAACAAAGAACAGGACAGAGATAGCATAAGCAAGTGAAAAATGGAATTACAAAGCAATAAATTGCAGATGAAGGAAAAACCCTACACAAACAGTTGTACGGTGCGAGTTACTTTAATAAAACCTATGTACCTCACTGTTGTAAGGTATTCCTGAATACAACAGATCACTCAGTGATTTAAAAAAAACCCCCAACATATTAGACATCGACCATGCAAGCACAGGCAAGAACATCCGTGGCTATAAGATAAGGGATACAAGTCCTCACCGATAAAAAACAAAATCTGTAGGTAGGAAGATTAAAAAAAAAAGGTACCCTCTACTATTTCCACAGTCACCCCTGAATTAGGAGGAATAACAGATATACAAGGAGGACCTGTAATCCTTGAAATACCTTTATCAGTGTAGCCCTGAGGCCTCTCTTTCCTCCATACTACTAGACAGGAGAAAACAACTAGCATTTGCCGAATGAAATGAAGGCTCACAGCCAAGTCCCCACCAGGTGTGGAGCTGGGTTTCTTAAGAGTCCCAAGCACTGGGGCCTTCTCCCATTTTCTTTGTGAGGAGGAATGTACTTGAGCAACTGTGGGACCACAGTCAGCACCAGCCCTTTGGAGCTGCTAGGCAAGGACAGGTTTGTTGACACATTTGTATAGAGGTTATACAGATCAGATAAGCTGTTATATTTTACACTGGAGTGGAAAAAGAAGAATAAACATCACTTACTTCCGATTTCCTTCGACACATATGGTCGTATTATTGTTGATTGCCTTGAGCTTCCAATTACTTAGGCAGATTTGTGACTGCATATTTGGAAAAGAAAAAAAAAATTATATGATTGGTATACATAACATCATTATGCAGTTGTTTGAAGAATATTTTAAGATTTTTAACCATTAATTTTCATTAAATACTTTCTTCTTAATGTTAAACACACACACACACACACACACACACAAATGCAAAGAAAAGTTCCTGCTTATCTTAGCACTGTCTTCAAAAGCAGAATTCCTGGAAGCAGTGGTCCGTAAGCCATGGCTCACAGGCAACATGCTAACCCTCCCATGTTTTTTACAGCCATAAGGAACGGAACAGTTCAAATAGAAGGTGACAACGAGATCAAACACCCACAGCATGTTCCTCACCTTTTCTCCTTGCCTACTTGTACTCCCTTATTGTTGGGAAAATTCTGTTGTTGCCACATAAAAATCACTTAACATGTTTCCACTTTTACTGTTAAAACTCTTGGAAGAAGTACAAGTAAAATTTACAGGTGTACGCTACACAATCCTCAGACCCATGAGAATCCTCCCTAATCTTGGGAGCTGCTTATTGCTTCTGGAGAGTAATGAAATATATCACTTATTATGATAAACGTTTTCCAAGACAGTTAACAACATTTTACTTAAATACATATCTACAGCTACAATGATTTTAGCTTAAATCTCAGGGAAGATCTCCTCACTGGAAGAGCAGGACAGTGAAGCAAGTTGCTGAGGTAAACTGTGGAATCTTTTTTGGAGATTTTCAAGAAGTTGAACAGACAATGTCCAAGATGCTTTAGGAGTAACACATCTTGTACCTGCGGAGGTTTGGATGAGGCAAGCTCCCTTTTAATTCTTTGATTTTATATCTTTTCTTTAGCTCCTTCCTCCATTTAATGGACTGAAGAACTTTTGCCTCTTTAAAAACATTACTCTTCAGCTGTGATCCACTAAAGCATAGATCTGCAGTCAAAATTTGACAGAGAATTGAATACTTTGGGTAGAGACAGCTACTACCTGAAGGTAGTATTTCCCCATGACCATGTCTATAAAGTCTGACAGCCTTATGTCTTTTCTGAGGTTTTTCCTTTGCATCTAATTATGTTTGACTATTAATAGACAACTATTCCCAGTGTTTATCTTATTCTGATCACAGGAAAACAGGGCCTGAAGGGATCTCAGGAGGTCACCTAGTCCAGATCCATGCTCAGGGCTGGATTATCCCTGACTAAACCATTCAAGTCTGTACAATTTGCTCTTGAGTTTCCAGGAATGGAGGTTTTACAGCTTCTCTATGCAGCTGTTCCAATGCTTGACCACCCAGAGTCAGAAAATTTCTCCTAACTTCCAACCTGTTTCCTTGGCTGCAGTTTGAGGCCATTGATCCTAGTTCTGTTCCTTAGGCTTGTCTCTGTAGCCTTATCTCCATCCTCTCTATCACCCTTCAGGTGTGATCAAATCCCCTCTCAGTCTTTTCTTTTCCAGACTTTGGTCCTACTTTCACCTTTTTCCTCATAGATCATACTGCCCAGGGCTTTAATCATCCTTCCTGCTCGCCACTGCACTTTCAATCTCTCCATATTTTTCTTGAAATGTGGGGCCCAAAACTGGCCGGTTTTGATTCAGATTTAGATGGTTTTCAAACAAGAAAAAAAGTTCCAATATTTTTCCCTATTTCTTTCTACCACCATTTTTAAAACCACACTTCTTTCGTGCTTTAATCACAACTAAACATAGCAGGCCCAATATCTGCAGTCCACAATACTGACAGCCTGTAGTTTTCCCGTAGTGGGAACAAGCAAAGCTTACCAACCTTATAGCCACCTGGTCTAAGCAGCCTTCAGGTAAGAGTTTGGATTCTCCTGAAATTAGAACAAATCTGCTTGGGTGAGATCTTAGCCGCACTGAGGGCAAGGAAGACGGACATCCATTTAAAAGATGCAAAACTGATTACGGAACTTTAACCTCAGCTAAACATTAATACTCAAACAACGGTGACAATATGCCAAATTAGCTTTCAACCTAAGCTTACAAAAGCCCAACACTAAGAGTCTGTAAACAGTTGCATCTCAACCTAAAAAAACAAAGCAAACAAACAAAAATTATACCCTACATTAGTTCACTAGTCACCCCATAACAGTTGACGTTTTGGAGTTTATAAAAACCAAGCATGATTTTTTCTAACTTTCTAAAAAGGGAAAAAAAAAAGTAAAGCTGAAAAAGATGGGTTTCTTTATTTTTAAATGGTCATTTGACTGAAACACCTGTCCAATTCACCTCCGTTTTCCATCACCCCTGTACTTCCCTCTCGGAGGCAGCAGAAAAATGCATCTAGGAAAGATTTTAGCCACAAGTCGAGAAGCTAGGAGCCAAACAGGCCATGAATTCCTCTCAACCCCAACCTGGTCTCAAAAGAGAATGAAAAGCACAGGGTCTTGCCAATGTAAGGAAGACCAGACTATTCCTGGTTCTGTTTTAACTGTTTTGTGAAGAAAATCATATCACACAAAGAAGCATAAAAATCTGAAATGCTTTTTTCCTGGCTTTGATAGTGCACACTATCATCCAACTCAGGTGGGCAGGAAATGCTTATTTTATCAAGATGTAATTAGACAAAGAAAAAAAAGCCTTCCCCTCCTTAACAGGAAGGTGCAAGCCAAGAGAAGACACATTTTAAATACTGAAACTTATTTCTTGCTGCTTTTTTTTTTTTTTAAATATATATATAAAACACAAATACTACTAATTATGGCAAATCTCAGGTCAGATTTAGCACATAAAATACTTCCATGGAAATAGTTGACCCACCTCTTTTTTCGTATTGCTATCACTTGGATCAGCCTGAACTTCATTTGAGGTGATAAAACTGTCTCCTCCTTTGGGTTTTTGCTTTCTTGGTATATGAACAGTTGGAGAAGAAAACATAATATTACAGAAGCACTGTGTGGGCTTCTGACAACCAGTCTCCAGTGTCTTTTCTACTCCTTGACCAGACTCCTGGTTCTTGAGTTCTAATATTCTTCTGTCTTGCACAAATGTTTTTTTACCACCACAGTTTTCTTTTAACTGATTTCCAATTTTAGCAGGGGTTGAAATTGTTTTTGTCGTATTCATCACTATAGTTTGAGACAGTTCGTCATCAGCATCGATCGATTCCATAAGAAAATCATCATCCTGGTTGTTGTCATTGTTTATCATGCATGCCCCATTAAAGTGACTGGGTGGTGTGACGAACACAGATTGGACTGATGGCTTGTTCATGACTGTTGAAGGGGGAATGTTTCGGTTAACTTGGTTTGAAGATGTAGGATCTGTCCATTGGGGGAAAAAGCAGAAAATAAAGTAATAAGGGAAAGCAATGGATGGTTTCAAGACTAGTAATCATACATCTATGCAACTACAAGCCTGATTCTGTTCCCACACACGATTCTTTGCAGCAGAGACCAAAACCCACTTTCATCAGCTGACACTGAAGCAAGCCCTCCAAAACTACTAACTCAGCTACTACCAGGACCAAGTAGTGCTTTAATTTCATGCTTGGACAAGGCTCCACCACACAATATACAAACTCCAGCTAACACCTGTACTTGCTAATGCTTTATCAAGCTACTGCTACAATGGGGCTGACAAAGAAGAAACTAGCACAGAAGTATCAGATACTTGTATACAAGATTAAAGAGGAACACTAAGAATTTTTTCTGCTGCCCAAGTAAAGGAAACATTACGGAGAAATAACACGGATGAAGTTTGATTAGTATTGCCAGAAAGAAGTTAACTGATGAAGAAACAAAAAACTGCTTAAATAACTATAACCTGAGATTTAAGTAAGAAGACTCCCCATCATACAAAAATCTGTGGTTCGCAGACAGTAGACTGCATTCATCAGTGAACTGAGGACCTGCCTTAAGGTCAAATACAAAGTGAGGTGAGGGAGACCAGCCCACGTGTCTCTGTAGTGACAGGCAGGGTGTCCCCTGGAGATGCTATGCTGCTCTACACACCAGGAAGCTCTACTGACAGACAGAGCTACTTAGACAAATCAAACCAATATGCAGTAGAACAGGGCTGTTCAAGTAGCAGCCTGGAAGGGGCTAAATTGTTGTTCCCTAGGCTGAAACCTGGCTCTGCTGCCCAGGCTCCCTTCCCTGCCCCAGGGCAGGACAGTGTGGCATGGCATAGCTTTCAATGGCCCAGTGGGCTTGAGTGACATAGTTCAGCAGGGCAGCTCACAGCCTGCAGGCTAAGGGTGAGCTGGGGCAGCTGGGTGTGTAGTGCAGTATTACAGTGTCACTTAGAGGCTAACTCCTATGGTGTCTACCATGGGTGGCCTAGAAGTACAGGCAGGTAGGTGACACCTTTCTCCAAGCAGGCAGTCTGTTGGATGTAACTAATCAACAAACTTCATTATCAGCCACGTTTTATACCAGATGACTCCAACACTTCTGGACTCAAAATAAAGGACTGGTACAAACCCAGTAACTACTGGACCTATTTTTAGTACTCAGTTCTACTAAGAACAGTTGTATATGAGAGAAGAATTTCAGCTGTGAAAAACAGGTATTTTCCCATTTTCAGCTTTTTCCAATAGAAATAGGTGGGGAAGGGAAGAGAAGATACCACATTCTTCCAACCATATGAAATAGCCCCCAGAAAGAAACTGTCCGTGACATGGAAGTCTACTACCTACAGTCCCAGAAAAAGTACCTTCTTGCAGTCGCTGCTGCACTTTTTGTTTCACGCGTAAGAAAAATTTTTGAGGAGATTCTACTGCAAGAGGATCTGACCCCAGAGAATCAACACGTCTGTGTTGTACCACCTTGGTGCAATGCAATGCTGAAAGAAAAAACAAATTTACTTTAATTAGGAAAGTGAAAGCTTGTTTAATATTAAATTAGTTTAGTCATTTTTCAGTCAAACTGAATGTATGCTTCGTAAAACGTTATAGGAGCCATTAAAAATACAGAATAATTTTTCCAGTTTCTGTACAGCTGTTCCTAGGGTATTTCTAGGAATCATTCATTCTGTATTAAATACTGCTCCAGGTAAGTTAAATTTTAGCAGCAAAATTCACGTCCCATTTCTCTGATCCCCATTTTCTAAATTTAAACCAGATTTGGCTCACTTCCAACTGTCCATCCACTCTTTGATATTATCGTTGTCAGAGAGGGGGGATATACGAAAGGAGAATCATTGATAGTATCTAATTATCAGGTCTTCTTAAATTTGTCCCTAAATAAGAGGGGCAAGCAGTTTGACCCTCACATCTACCACTTGCCCATCCCTTCCACACCTGCAGTCTGTCCCCCTACCAATCTCCCAACCCTTGCTGCTGCCCTGTCCAGATGCACTGCTCCCGAATCCCCTAACCTGCTCATCCAACTCATACCCAACCCACATTTATGATTGGTAGTAGTTTAGGTCAAGGGACAGGGTAGCATCATGGGCCTGAGGATGGAGAAGCAGCATGTGCTGCTGCCACAACCCCAGTGCATGCTGCTGCTACCACATCCTTGACTTACCTCAACCCTCACTGCTCCCCCACCTGATCCCGACCCTAATGCCACCCATCCTGGTCCCTGGCTCTGGCCTCTGACCTACACTCGCTGCATTGCTGCCAACTCTGTGGCTAGACCAGCAGCAGCTCTGGCCCCAGCTGATATTGGGGCTGAGGCAGAGCTATAGTGCCAGCACGTCATCGAGACAAGGTGGTTTTCCACCCTGTTAATGGAGGGGAAACGACCTTCCGTTGGATTCAAGTAAATACAGTTTTATAGCTATATAAAATAGAGAGAGAGAGAATATCTGTTGTTTCCCCAGACCCCACACTCAGGTGTAATCCAAGGAAAATAAAACATGGATTTGACTGGATATAAATCATCTGTGCACTAGGCCAAGATTTTCTTTAGCAGAGGCTCTTCCACCTTGTTTTCCTGGGTCGATCCGATTTCCAGTGGGAGTCAGGATCATATCGCTGTTGCTCTTCATCTCTCCCAGTCTTCCCTTGAACACCATTGGCTGCTGATTTTCATGAGACGCCTTGGCTTTCATTCTTTGGAAGGCTCTCACCGGAGACTCGTGTGAGGCCGCGGTGAACGTCTTGCCTGGCAGCAAGCCCTCGCGCTGCAGCAACAGCATCTGCTGCCGCTGACACAACGCCGCCTGCATGGCGGGCGCGTCCGATCCCGCCTTGATTTCACTGAGGTCGAGAGACTCCACGCCGGCCCCGTTGGTCAAGAGCGTGGACTGCAAAACATGCTTGGCCTTCTCGGCCGCTTCCACGGGCCTCCGTTTCGCGTCCGAGGAAGTCAAGGGAACATCTGCGTCTTTGCCAGCCGCCGCTTGAAATTTAACCAGATCTTTCAGGGGCGTGAGCGTCCCGGACGGGATGCTGCTCATGAAAACGGCCTGCAGAGGCAGACCTGCTCCAACCCCAAAGGCAGCTTGGGAAGCCCCCATTTTTTTGAGGGGTGTAGCCATTATCATGGCGGCAGCTATGGGGGCAAAGGTGCTTGAGGGGGCTCCTTAGTTAGGGCGTCAGGACCGGAGGTGCCTCTGCAGAGGACCCGCCAGAGCTGGAAGAAAAACGTGGGGAGACAGAGGTGAGCAGGGTGGGGTGGCAGTGCGCTAGGGGCGTGTGTGAAGGGTGTTGGAGCGGGGAAGGTGTGTGTGGACAGTTTGGGGGGACGTGGGGGGTGTGAGGGGACGTGTCAGGGGGTGTGTGAGGGACGTGTCAGGGGGTGTGTGAGGGGCGGAGGGGATGCGTCAGGGGGTGTGTGAGCGGGGGGCGGGTGCAGACACGTGCGCGCGCGGGGCCCTTGTCTCGGGGCCACCCAAGCCCCCCGCCCCCGCATCCCCCTGTCACTCACCGGCGCTGGCCGACAGTTTTCTACCGCACGCCGCGACCGTTGGAAGGTTTGAGTTCCACCGCCCCGCACGCTGATTGGCTGGGAGAAGACATAACGTCACCTCCGGGAAGGGAGGTGTGGCCGCCATTTTAGAGGCTGGCAGGGCGCGGCGGTCACGTGACGCGCGGCTCTGTCCGCTCCTCCCTGCGCACGGCAGCCCAGCTCTGGCCCCTCCCTCGCGCCGGGACCGGGGGAGGCACTGCGCATGTTCCGCCGGCCCGGGGGCGGCCCGTCAAGCCCGGCTCGGGGGGTGGTGGCGGCAGTGCCTTGTGCTAGCGCCGCTGCTGGCCGGGGGGCGCGCTGCGCGGCGCCGCGCCATTGTACCCTCGGGGCTCCCGCCGACACGTCCGTGACGGCGGCGGTCACGTGTCTAACTGCAGCTGTGACGGTGTCGTGACGCAGTTGCTTGTTTAAACACGGAGGCCGAGTACTTTGTAACGTCTTGGCGGAAACCTTGAGTTCGTTACGTTGTAATCCGTTTTCTTTCATGCACGCTCATTTCCACGGATTTCTTTATTTTGCTATCTTGCATTGCCATGAAAACCGGGATTTTTGTATAGGTTTAAAAAACCTTGGAGGTTTTTAATACATAAAAAACCCCTTGGAGGTTATTTTTAACTAGATTTAAAAAATGTGGAGGTTTTTTTAAATAGATTAAAAATGGATTTTTTTTTATAGAGTTAAAATTTGGAGAGATTTTTTTATAGATTAAAATGGAGATTTTTTTATAGATTAAAAGAAACCTTGAAGGTACTTTTTTATAGATAAAAAAAATTGGAGGTTTTTCAAAATAGATTAAAATTATTTTTTTAGAGAGTCAAAAAAGTGGAGTTTTTTTATAGATTAAAAATGATGAGTTTCTTTTTCTTTTTTAGATTAAAAGAAACCTTGGAGGTATGTTTTTATAGATTAAAAAACTTGGAGGTTTTTTTAAAACAGATTTTAAAAATGCGGAGGGTTTTTTAAATAGATTAAAAATTGATTTTTTTATAGAGTTAAAAAAACTTGGATTCTTTTATAGATTAAAAATGGAAATTTTTTT
>JAGPOW010000252.1:1392182-1403521 GCA_030014935.1 Caiman crocodilus
GCTCGTCACCAGCGTTCGGCATCTTGATTTTTGTGGTACACTCATGCTCCTTTTTTATTAGGTTAATGCCCTCCTGCCTGGGCTAATCTGCACGTTCCTAGCTGATCAGTTCTTCTCCGGAGATGAAGGCCATCCGTTATACATAACCCGTTCTCCACTCAAAAGGGAAGAAATATTAGACACATATAACCCTTCTTGACCGCTCTCTTAGCTGGTGGTTCATTGCAGAATACCACGTACCGGAGCAGAATACGCACCCAGCATGCATTGGGATACAGCGGATGATTTTTTACAATTTTTTTTTTTTTTAATTAATGAATATAGACCCTTTCCCTAACTCCTGTAAGACCCAAGGTGCTACACCCTTGACGCGCTGTCATGAGCGTGCAGAGATGCCAAGCTTCAAGCCATCGAAAGCAATTGCACTCTTCCCTTCACCCACACCGCAAAACGACGGCATCGTTGCAGTTCAGGTAGGCACGTCCAGGTTTGCTGTAATTTAGCTCTCGGCTAACAGCTGAATAACTGCTACTGTTACCTCCGCTGGCCGGATTAAAGCCAACTAACAGCTGCCAGTCAGATGGCTGGTATCACTTAGACCCCCTGACCCTGCCTCTGAACCTTTTCCCCCCACCCCATCTATTGCTTCATTGCCCAAAGTGAGGATTTAGAAAATACTTTCTCTTCTCGTCCAGTGAGATTCATGGCATCCTCTGCCTGCGGTGGCAGGAAGGACAGAATCCCTAGTTTCCTTTAATTAAACCCACCTGGGATGAGAGAAATTGCAATCTGAAATCGGCCTTGCTGCAGCTGAGAACAAAACAGCCTTTGGTCCTCCGTTAGTCTCGCCGCATCCCGCGAAAAACAGTCCACTGGCCTGCTGAGTGGCTGAGCTGTTGACGAAGTTACTAGACGAGCGCAGCATTTTAATTAAAAAAAAGTATCCCCCCTTGTGAATATTAGTTTTTAAGGGATTACGTTAAACCTCACTCTGAGGAATGAATCGGTGTTTTATCTCGCCGGTCCCCAAGGTGCAGTTGCTTTGCAATAGCTGTTCCTGCCTGCGCATGGGGTCAGCTCTGTCCGCTAATTAGAGCTCCATCGTCATTTATCTTCCCAGGGCAAAACAAAACAAATATTTGGGATCAAACCGCAGTTGTCTCCGTGGTGACTGAAGATAAACACCTGCTGCAGAGTAGCAAATAAACCCCAATTATCGTATGATTTCCTAGCAGAAAATGTTTTGGTGCACAGTTGTGTCCCTCCATCTGTTGCCTGTGACATTAAACCCGACCCGAACTCCAGTGGCAAGTTGGCAATCGCGGGGCATGGAAAGAGCAAAGAAACCCCGACTAGCAGAACGAGGTGTGTTTTTTGTCTCCGAGTGGCAGAGGGCGGACGTGGTTGGAGTGTGGAGACCGGCTGAAGTTTACGGTTTCATGCTTCAGGATGTCCTATAAGTCATGTGTGATCACCAGGGCTCCCGGTTTCCTCTGATTTTAAACAAACCCCAGTTTTCAGATTAAGAAAGGTAACCCAAACTCCACATTTTCCCATGATTTTAAAATGAAATACCACTAATGCATATCTATAGCCACATTTTTACATGGTTTTTAAAATGAAACATCACTAATATGCATCTATATATTAGTGATGTTTAATTTTAATCATGGAAAAATGTGGATTTTATACTTTAATATAAAAAAAAATCCCCAATTTTTGGATTTATATAAAAATCGGAGAAAACCAGGATTGCTTCTTGCCTCTACCGGCAGTAGCTATAGCTGGCCGAGTGCGTTCTTTGAGCGGGAAAGCTGCTTCTCCTCCTAGCTCGTGGTCGCTGAGCCCGTCGACTTGTGGGCCAGGTGGGCTCTGTAAGTGTCTAAAGGGGGAGCAATGTAAGCAGCCATGTTCTCAAAGTGATTTATAATTAGCCCTGAAGCAGCATCCAGCAAATGCATTGGATGCCTCTGCTTGGTATGCATCCTGGACACCTGCACGCCCAAAAGTGAGCCATTTGGAGTAGGATGTAGTGTCTGCCTTGGCTCCTCTGGGATTCGTGTTCGGCGCGGTTCCCCAGAGATGCGGTCCGTTGGGCGTGCGCTGAGCATGCCTGACTTGCATCGATGGCTTTGAGCACAGCTCCGAGGTAGAGGGGGTGGTAGTGAGTAGCAGCCTAGTGGTTAGAGCACTTGTCCTCCCCTCCCCCCCACATAGGAGATCTGGGTTCAAGGTCCTTCTCAGCCCAAGGGGCTTTAAACCCACGTAACCCACCTCCCCAGAGTGCCGAGAGGAGGCTGGCTAGGGCACCCTTCACTCTGCCTGCTGGAGCGGGGCCGCGGGGCAGCCGTGAGCACAAGGGCCAGCAGACCTGGAAGAAGTCGAGCGAGGAGGCTCCTGCCTCCGCAGTCCGACGGTTCCTTCTCCAAGGGAGGGCGGTTCTGGTTACTACGGCTCCATGCATTTCGTCTTTCACCGCCTAACGCGTGAATAGTGCAGGCAACGGGGCCTTTCATCCAGATCTCCCACGCCCTGGGGGAATGCTCCTACCGCTAGATGGTTGTGCTGAAAGCAGGCAGCCTCGCCACCGCCCCATTGTCTGGTACCTCTGCTCAGAAACGGGGCATGACCCCTTGACTCGCAAGCAACCAGAGGCATGTGATGTGTGGCATGTGTGGATGTCTTACGTGCCCACGGCCAGTTGAACGGAGTTGTCCTCTGGGCCAGGAACGCCAGCCTTGGCCTTTGAACTCCGAAGTGCGTGCACCCGTGGCACCAATTTGAACTGTCCCATGGCATCCGTGTAGCCTCTAGCAGACTCCTTTTCACTGTGCAATGTCTATTCCAAGTGCGTATTTTTAAAATATTGCCTGATCTTTTTTCCTAAAGGAAATGAATAAGATGAGTGGGTTGTTCTCATGCTTTCCCTTCCCTGGCAACTGATCCTGCTTGGCCCTGCAACAAAACTGCCCTGAGTATTATTTAGCAAGGACAGATTTATGATGGCTGTTATTGGGAGACCCTCCAGGGTGATGATCAACCGCAGCATCATTTCCTCCAGATGGGGAGATGGCTTTGCTGGGTCATAACCTGTCCCAAGATCTCAGGATGTAAACCTCATCCCCCAAAACCAAACCTGCAAGAGGTTAAAAATTCAGGTGGCTCATCAGTACAGCTCTGCCTTCCCTCTTGGCCAACTCTCTCTGTAATAAGCCATGATGACAGGGGTGCAGCTGCTGCCCTGTTTGAAGGCCGCTTCCTTGGTACGGGTGATAGATGTGAGGCGAGTTTTATTTGTAATGTTGACCCAACCCTTCTGTTTTGCAGTGGCATAGCATTGAGGGACTATTTAAAAAAACCCCCACACCTGCTAATTTTTAATTTAGCAATATTTGTTGCCCAGATGTCACATCACTGGTGTGACAGGGGAACCTAGAGGCTCCAGCTGAGCACCCCTTATCATCCACCCAAGGTTAAATGTCCACCGGAGCTAAGGTGACCCATTGGGCTAGCACGGTTATGGCACGATGCACCAGTTTCTGCAGCCTGCAGCGTACTAAGTAGTGATGTGGCCCCTGCCCTGGATGACCAGGCCCCATTTATAACTAGGTTGACTGGGGACAGCCATCAACATAGGTCTGGAATGAGGCTCCCTACAGTCTTTGTCACATTTTTGACACCCCCTCACTCTAGTCGTGTTTTCTTCCTTGCATACACAGAGCATGGATTTTTAAAAATGCGAAGCAGTGCTTCCCTCCCGCTCCCATTCCTGATGGATCCTCCCAAACATCCCTGCTTGGCAACAGCATTTCACAGATCCATTTAGAGAGAAGTTACCTAGTTTTCTTTTTTAATGCATTTATTGCATGCCGCATTGTTTCTCAGTCAAAATGTTGTGTTATATCAAGTCAGTTGTCTTATGATAGTCTGTCGTGCCAACACGTACCTTATCCATCAAACTTGCGTCTCATCTAAAAATGAAATCAAATCATTTAACGAGGGCTGTTTTCCACAGATTCACATTGATAGGCATTAACTTTATTTTCCATCTTTAATAATGTATTGAGTCCCTTTAGGCTTACCACTAATGTCCCACTGGAGTCACTCGGTCTCCCTCCCTACAAATCGGGCATTGTAATCTGTAGCGTCTCGGGCCCTGTCAGTGCCAACAACCTACCGGTATGATGGACACGAGATGGATGAATTGAGTCTCATATCAGCCCTTCCATCATTCTGCCCTGGATCCGCGTTGGACTGACAGGCTGATAAATGTGTCGACCCTTTTTGAACAGGGGTGTAGCATGAGCCACTAGTAGTCTTCCCTAGTTTTCTAGTCGCTCTTCACATAGCCCTGTGTGTTTATCTATACTGCAGAGAATGGTCTTGAGCTCATCTCTCCACGCATCACTCTTTGAGGTCTTGCTAAGTAAAAGCCACCAGATACTCTATTGTTATCTCCACTAAGCATCTCCTAGTTAGCACTGCAAACACTCACTGGCATTTGTATCCTGTGCATGTGTGTTTGGTCTGGTGTGGAGAGAGTGAGTCCCTGGGAGTCTCAGCTGAAAGTCCAGGAAGAGAGGGAAAGCAGCGTAGATCCCTTCACTAGTACATCACAGGTGATCACACACCTATGGGTGCCTATACACATGCTCGGGGGTGGGAGGCATTTTAACTAGAGCAATTCCTGGAGTGTCCCTCTAATT
Organism: Caiman crocodilus; assembly: GCA_030014935.1. Lineage (NCBI taxonomy): Eukaryota > Metazoa > Chordata > Crocodylia > Alligatoridae > Caiman > Caiman crocodilus. Next base: position 1,396,889 of record JAGPOW010000252.1, read on the forward strand.
AAAATGTGGCAGTGTCAGGTATGTTAAGCCCCCATGCATTTAAAAATGGGATGGTTTAACTAAAGCCCATTTGACGAGCTTTAGTTAAAGCACCCCAGCAGCCATTTTTAAACCTAGAGGGGCTTATACACGTGACGCTGCGGCAATGTTGGAGCATTCTCATTGGAACACATTGGAGCACGTGTATAGGCACCCCACGTGGCTACTGAGCTGGACGGGAGCTGGCAGCTCCCATCTCTGGCATGCCAGGTAGGCATTAGCAGGTGGTAGAGGTGCTGAGAGGCCTCAAAAACAATAGAGTGGAAAGAGAAGGGTTAAATGACGACTAAAGCGGGGGGGGGGGGGGCAAGAAGGAAGGAAAAAGATGAGGAGAAGGAAAACGGCGACAAAGCCTGCCATACTTCCCTCTGTGACCTTGGGGAGAGCCCTCTGTCCCACATCTGGTTGGTGGGGAAAGGATCGCTTTAGCTCATGGTGTGTTATCCGAGTCAGTGGCTCTCAATCTTGTCGGGCTCGAAGCCTCCGTCAGAAAACACTAGCTCTGAGCTTTCACTTGCTTCTTGACTACAGGAAAATAATAGGACAGTTCTTTTGTTGCAAGTAACTGAGAAAGATGCCAATAGGGCAGAGTGCGTCGCGCGCTCCAGAGTCCTACTTGAAATCTCTGGATGCATCTTGGGAATTGCGTCGGCGTTTGCACACCTGGCTGTGCTAATATTGAGCCTCTCTCGTAAAAGGAGCTCACACTGGTTGAGCGTCACTGGGCGAAGTCCCTGCCCGGACCCTCCAACGTGCCGCGTGGCTCTGTGTAAACTGCACCCCACTGGAAGCGGTGTACCTGTGTCCCCCTTGCCCGGGGAGCAGGTTTATTGATCTTCCCTCCAAGCCGGGTGGAAGTGATTGCATCGCTTCTGGCTGGGGACTGTGCAGAACAGTGTCGTGGATTTGAGGGCACTGCTGCTGCCAGGCACAGTAAGCTTTTTGCAGTCTAGACAGGGCTGAGCCCTTTCGTTCGACATGACTCCTGCTCCTAACCATGGCGGTTTTAAAAATGGAGTTGAAGTTCCATAGGAGCCAAGTCACTACTCCCTGCAGGCTCCTGGCAAACCTCAAATGAGGCACTTCACTGGAGCGAGGGCTGCCGAGACGCACCTCACGCTCCTCGCGGGCTGGGTTGGGAGCGTAGCTGCACCAGGATGTGGGCTCCCCCTTGTACTCTGGTCTCACCAATTGCCTGCCTGGGAGCAAATGTTCTCCTCTTCCTGTGGGGGGTGGCAGGGGCCCTCGGCAGTTAGCACAGCACTCGCTTGCATGGGGGAGCAGGGCTTGGCCAGGCTCCCAGAGCAGCGGGCATTGGCATTCGCGCCTCTTTGCAATGCAGGACTGAGCCGATGCCCCCCTCAGCCGTGTTACTTTGCCCCATGGTCACTCCCCAGTCCTGGTGGCAGGCGTTTCTTTGCAACCCTGGAGACTAGGAGGCTTAATTGTTTTCCCCTTTTGAATAGGAGTTATGATGCTGACGTTGTCCCAGGAGCCGGGGCCTGGCGCACAGTCCTAGGGTGACTTTGTCTTCATTCAGTCCTAGCACTACACGTCCCTTGGCCAGTGCAATGAAGGAGTATACCCACAGCTCCCTAAGGGCCTGTGATGGGAATCTCCGTGGGGAACGTCTCCGAAAGGCACCTGTTGAGGGGGAGAGGAGTCGAATTGAATGCAAAGCACTGAGGCTCTTGCATGCCTGTGAGATGCATCTTGTTCAGCCCTGGTTGCTATTAAGCGCGCGGAAGTGAGGTTGCTTCCCTTTGGAGTTGTTAACGTCCATAAATATTTAAGCTAAGTGATTGCATCCTCTACAGAAATTAGATTAGCCTTGGGAACCGTAAGAAATGGATGTTGGAACAGGAAGGCCACACCAGCCCTGTCAGGCTGATAGGTGGATCCATGCTGCTTTCTGCTGTCTATTTTTGTCACCTAACGAGAGAATTTCATCCGACAAACCATATGAACTGTTAGCCCGTGATAATGCTTGCTCCAAACACAAAACAAATTAGAAAGCCATTAGCAGAGGAGAGGCTCTTTACCTGCAGATTATTCATTGGCGTGCACTTAATGGGAAAATGATGGAGGTTGTTTCTCTCTTCATGCACTGCTCTTCCGGGCCCCTCACCCTGTTACCTAGATGCCTCTTGTCTTGTTAGCAAGTTTCCAGCTCTAGGAAAATTCCTCCAATTTTTTAATTTTGATATTTGGTCTGAATTGGACTGAAACTGAAATAGTAGGAAATCTCCACAAGCCAAGGCTTGCAGCTGCTCTACAGGAGATGCAGCTTTGCACTAAAACAGAAGGAAGCTCCCAGAGGTTCCCACCCAAGCATTTGCAGCTTCCGGCATCCACGAGACCTCTGCCTTGGGCTGGGCCAAAGTTCAGCACAACCATGAAATGCATTGGGCTCAGTGGACCGGCATTTTCTGGTGAAATGTGTAATGAATTGCTTACAGATGTGCATGGGTAACAGTCCGTGTCCCTAAGTGCACCAAACAAAGAACAGGGCACAGGCCAGGTGCAGAGGGGGATGATTTGCCCTGTTAACTGTCTCTGGTGAGTTTAAGAGAGAGTGCAAAGAAAGTGGAGCTACTTAACAGGTACTTTGCCTGCCTTTTACAAAAAACATTAAGCTGCAGCTAATGCGTAACTAATAAGGTTTATTTGGATGAGGAAGGGGACAGTCTGAGGCATGAGATAACAAAAGAAACGGTCCGAAAGATTTTGATGGGTCCATTGGCAATGCATAGGGGGTGCATGCAGGTGCACGTGCACCCCTGCGATTGGTCACGAAACTGGAAAAGTTGGTGGAAGTGCACTTTGCCGCTGGTGGTTTTGGGCTCAGCGATTGGCTGCTGGTCCGGGGACCCCCTCCCCTTGGTGATCTGGTGCCCCCCAGACCTGAAAGGCACCAGTCGCCCCTGGATGGGTCTGAATGAATTCAAGGCAGCAGGGTCCAATGAACCGAACAGTACAGAGCTGGCTGAGGAGATGTTGGAGCTCTTGGCTATAGTATTTACAAAGTTGTGGGAGATGGATGCGATACCAGCGGTCTGGAAAAGGGCCGACAGTGCCCTTCGTTGCAAAAAAAAAAAAAAAAAAAAAAGCAGTAAGGAGGACCCAGGGAACTAGAGATGGGTTAGCTTCAGCTTGATCCTGGGAAGTTACTGGAGTATACCGTAAGGAAGTCCATTTGCAAGCATCTGGAGGAGAAAAGGCTGATCTCAAGCAGCCAGCGTGGATTTATTATGAACAAATTGTGCCAAACAAACTTGATCTCCGTCGACAAGATCACTAGTTGGGAAGAGGAAGGCAACTCGGATGTAGTGTATCTGGACTTCAGCAAGGCTCCTGACAAAGTCCCACCTGATCTTCTCATAAACAGATTGGAGAAATGTGGCCTGGACAAGACTGCTACAAGGTGGAGAGATAACTGGCTCAACAGCTGCAAGGAAAGGGTAATTACAAACGGAGCCACGTCAGAATGGCCCAAGGTTTTGACGGAAGTGCTGCAGGGCAGCTCAATGTGCCTCATTTGATGAATGATTTAGATGCTGGAAGAAAGCTTCTCGAGCCAATTTGGAGATGACACAAAATTGGGAAGGATTGCGAACACGCTGGAGGACAGGAATGCAATTCGGAAGGATTGCGACGGCACGGAAAGCTGGGCTGGAGCGAACAGGATGGAGATCAGCGCTGACAGGTGCAGGGTGCTGCACCGCGGGACGAATAATCGGAAGCACAGGTACAAAACGAGGGACATCTGGCTGGATGGTAGCGCTATGGGAAAGGATCGTGGAGCCTTGGTAGATCACGGACTCGGTATGATGCAGCCTCACGCGAGGCGAACGCAGCTTTCGGATGCACCAGTAGAACCATTAAGTGCAAATTGTGCGAGGTGCTAGTGGGCTTTTCTGGTTGCTGCGCAGGGGTGGGGAAGGCATCCCCCCACCCCTCAGTCCTGGGCGCATCCCCACGAGTGGGAGCTTGCGTTCCCTGGGCACAAATTGCAGCGGCACATGTTTGTGTCAGTGCTAGCTGTCCCTGGGGAGTGTCCATCTGCGTGCGCTCTGGCGTGTGGCGCGTTGCCCTGGCTGGGGTAGGGGAGGCTGGGGCCGGACGCAGCGGGCTCCAGAATCCAGGCAGCTGGAGCATGGCTCCGGTCTCGGGCAGCGCACGCTGCAGCCACGAGCCGCCCTGCTTTTTTCTGGAGCTGGTTTTTATGACCCTGGGATCTCCTAGTAGCAAAAAACTCTGCTGCACTGCAAATTTAGCAGTCCAGCCAATGCCTGCATGTGTGGCACGTGCAGTTTGTGGCATTGCAGACGGGTCTGCGGTGCCGCAAGCTGCATGTGTGACACATGCGCTGTTGCTACAGGTGCAACGGCTCCTGATGACTTCTTACTGGCGCCTGATCCGACAGTAGCATGTACACATCCCTCCCTGTACTGGAGATGCATCAGCTGGCTCTTGCTAGGACTCAGTTTGCCTTTTTGATGGCTGCATCACATGGATGGCTCATAATCACCTTGTGACTGATTAGTAAACCTAGGTCCTCTTGGTCCTGAGTTTTATAGTGTGATCACAGCTTATTGGAGACATCCTGTTAGTCCCTAAATGAAGGGTCTTTCATTTTGTTGTATTTTCCTTTTTCCCCTCTTCTGTTACTCCAGTCCTCAGGGTCATCCACTTCTTCACTCCCGTCCTCCTCTGTTTGAACAATGCCCCCCAACTTTGTGCTGCCAGCACAATCATCGACACATTTATATCCCCCCGCCAGGGCCATTTACCTATTAAATGAGTTGGATCCCATGGCTGATCCTTGAGGAACTCCTACCAATATTCGCCTTAAAGCCTGATGCTTTGTCTTTGAACATTAACGGTTGCCGTCTCTACTTTTACTTGTGGTCCTGGTCTACTGACTCCCATCCCCTTGGGTCTATAACGAATAATGTGTAGGGGCACACTTTACTGAAGTCTAGATACAATATCTATGCCAAACTTTTTGGCTTCGAAATCCATTATCTTGTCAAAGAAGCAGGTCTGGTTTGTCTGGTCATTAGTAAACCCTGTATTGCATTTGATACCATTTTCTATATACTAATTTTGTCTTATTTCCTTTGAGAATGGCTCTTAAGCCTTGCATACTTTGGAGATCATGTCAAGGTCCTTGATGTCGTCAGCATGGCTTTCCCTCCCTTACTTGCTGGGGCTGCGTTAGTTGTTCTCCAAACATCTGGTGCGCTTCTCGGTGGAATGGTTAAAGAGACTCATGGCTAAACCCACAATTTCACGTGCTGGTTCTTTTGGAAATGTGCTGGTGGATGGTATCTCACCCCCTCTGACCTGAATGTCCTAAGCTCTTTGAGCTTTGTTTCCAACTTGGTTGTCATAATTCCCATTTCTCCATACCCATTCCCAGTATCCATCTTACCTGTGCTGCTTTGTAACATGCTCATCCTGATTTGAATACTGAGACCACATTTTCAGCTAGTTGTGGGGCTGTGCCTAGAGTCTTCTTTCATTTCTACCCACTCTTCATTGGAGAACGGCTCCAACTTCTTTCTTTTTTTCCTCTATTTACTTAGCTGAAGAAACTTGCTAGGTTCAATTTCCTTTGCAAGGTGTATCTGCTTAGACTTCCGGAAGTCTCTCTTTATCCTTATTGTTTTTAACCATCACCTCTGTTTCTTGGTTGGTTGGTTCCTTTTCTCCAATTCCTTATAGGATCCCCATTTATTCCTAATAGCCCTTTTGAAGTGATTATTTATCTAGTGGGCCCTGGAGCTCTTCTATACTGAGTTTTCTGCTTCCTGGAGATATGTTTTGGATGGTTTTATTGCTTTTGACTAAATTCCAGGATTACTTTCCATTCAAGTCCTTGTGTTGACTTCACTAACTAGTTTTCTTTGTTTGTTGAAGTTTCCTCTTTGGAAGCAAGAGCCTTACGTACAAACACATTCTCACCTACTTGTGCAAGGAATTTGAAGTGAATCCATACACAATCACTTGCTTCAAGGTTGTTTTCTGCAGCAAGCTCATCTATAATGTCCTCATTAACTTACTGAACCAAGTCTAAAATAGCTTCAACCACTTCTTGGCCCAGAGCTTACTTGGTAAAGAAATCTGTTGCCTCTCGCATACAAGAATAATTGGTCCTTACCATTACTGATAACATTTGTTCTCTCTATGCTGCATGATTAATGCCTTTCACATAGTTAATGGTAGGTTCCCTGTTAATATATTATCTTTCCAACATTGGGTATGTACAGACATTCAGGGAGGTTAGGGGGGAAGTTTGGGTGGGCATTTTTAACCCAATCTGTCTAAGGTAAGTAGGAATATGGGGGGTTAGTGGGGGGCTTTGGGGGATCAGGGAGGCAAGTGGGGTCTGTGGTGGGGAGGGCTTGTGGGGATCAGGAGGGCTAATGGGGTTTGTGGGGAGGTTAGTGGGATCTGGGTAGGTTTGATGGGACTGGGGGGGGGGCTAGTGGCATCCATGGGGGCTTGGGGATTGTGGGGGGTATGCAGAATCAGGGAGGTTCTCTGATCCCACCAAACCCCCCAGACTCCCCCTCCCCCCAATGCCAC